>CM069161.1:13098015-13601522 GCA_035221665.1 Okamejei kenojei
TAGTCGAGAATCCTTCGAACCACACCACCGATCGACAAATGCGTTAGCCCCTGCCAGCACACAGCAATATAAACTTGTCGCTCAAACAGTCGTATCTAAACCTATGACTGGTTTTTGCTTATTAATGGGGAAAGGTTGGGGACCCACCTATGTTCTAAATGTTGGTTGTAGAGAGTCTATGCTTCAAAATCTGGTGGAGTCTCACAACGATCTTATCTAGGACCATCTCACGATAGCTTACTTCAGACTGAAGTTCCACGGTGCTCTTGGTCAAGTCAAAGGGATTTCATGAACTTATCTGTGTACGTAGAGAGCATGTGAATGCAAGGCAATCTTGTGCTTGGCTCTGGAACTTGACGCCAGGAGCGGGAGGAAATGCCTTTGATAATGTGATCATTGTCACCTTCCTTCTCATAGTGCTGCTTGACCCGCTGAGTTTATCAGTACTTGTAGAATTTTAGGACTTCAGTATGATCTGTCACACTCATTCCCTTCTAACACCGAGTCCGAGCTTGACCATTTATCACTTACCTCACGACTATTCAAACACATGGGGTCAATAATAAATATATTACCAACGCCAAAAAAAAATCACCTCACCCAACTTACTTCATTTGGATTTTGGTTGGAGGAACCGGTATCACCGGAGAAAACCACGTAAGTCTGGTGCTGGGTGAGAAGTCCACCCTCGTTACAGCCCTACAGTAGTCCAGGACGAACGTGTCCCTCGCGCAGTTGGCAAAGCACGACCGCTGCGCCACGTGCACCCCTTCTTTCGACAATAAAACCTTCCCTACAATGTTGCCCTTGGGGTAATATCCTCTTACCCTGGGTTCTAAGTTCATGTGAAAGGCGCAGATGAGGCATTCAGCGTTAGGTCTACTCACCCATTCAAACACGGTGATTCATCTCACCTTCCTAAACAATCTCTGCCTTTCCATACCCCCTGACACCCATCCAAATAAACTCAAAATCTCTGCTTAAAAATAATCATTGAAATTGGCCTCACCGCCTTCTGTGGCCAAGAAATTCCCTGATTCACCATCTTTGGTTAACGAAATTCTCTATACTGTACAGCATACAACACCAACACCCTCACTCTCACCACACACTACACACCACTCACTTATCATACAAACACAGAAATTCCTTCTAACAGGTCGACCAACAATTCTGAGGCTGTGACCTTTGGTGTAGACTCTCCCAGGTGGAAAACATCCTCTCATCACTCTATCCAAGCCAATCCCAATTCTGTCTGGTTTATTGAGGCCCTCCCTCATATCAAATCCAGCGAGTACAGGCCAGTGACGAAAAACGCTCATATAGGTTAACCTACGCATTCCCGGATCATTCTTGTAAACTCTCTGGCCTCTCAGAGCCGAATCCTCCTTTTCCAACAGAATATGGTGACCAAATTGCTCACAATATTCCAAATGTGGCCTGACCAGAGCCTTATATTGTGTCAGCATTACATGTATCAAGTCAAGAGTGTTTTATTGTCATATGTCCCACATAGAACAATGACATTCTTCTGTTGTGTGGGCGAGGTGGATTGAGGGGTGATTTACGAGGAGTGTAATGTAAAGGGGCACAAAAGAGTAAATGGCATTTTTACCCCAGTAGGGCTATCAACCCGACTGGGGGATAGTCTATAGAGATATATCGCTGAAAACAGGCCTTCAGCCCATAGAGTCCGCTAGACATCGTTCACCCGCCCCCACACTGGTACAATCCTCCACAACAAGGGACATTTTCAATTGTCACCAAAAGCCAATTCAAACCTACAACTGCACACACCTCCTTAGAGTGTGGACTGAAACAGAGAACCGGTGAAACCACAGCAGGTCACGGGTGAGAACGTTACAAACTCGCAGACAGCGCCCGAGGTCAGGATCGAACCACTGTGAGGCAGCAGCTCTACCCGCTGTGCACCACCGTATATTTAAGGTGAGAGGATAAAGATTAACGGAAGCTAGGGGCCAGCTGGCATCATCAGAGACCCACACCTCACGGCCACGCATTTCATCACCCAAGCCATCGGGGAAAGAGTTACAGGAGCCTGAAAAACTGTCATGGCGGGTTCAGGAACAGCTTCTTCCCTTGCAGCCATCGCGCTAATTTAATACACTACAACTCCAAATAAACTAAGATTCTGAACTGCGATGCTGACAAGCGAGTTTGGGCTTTGTTTGCATAATAGTGTTTGTTTGTTTTGATGTGTTGAACTGTTTTTGTTATTGAGTTCCTCTATGAATGTTTACACAGACCTGTTATTGCTGCTGTAAGTAAAGAAGTTCATCTGTTAGTTTTTTCAAGATTACTGTATGACAATTTAGTTGAGTTTAGTTTAACTAACTGGTGCTTAGACGCTTGACTCTCGGCTCATGAGGGGCCTGTTTCTGTGCAGTATGTCACTGTTTAGTTTAGTTCAGTGTCGTTTATTGTCACGTGTACTGAGGTACAGTGAAAAGATTTTTGTTGCTTGCCAACTAGTCAGTGGAAAGATTATACATGATTACAATCGAGCCGCCCACAGATACATGATAAAGGGAATAACGTTTAGTGCAAGGTAACGTCCAAAGGATGTCCAATTAAAGATAGTCCGAGGGTCTCCAATGAGGTAGATAGTAGCTCAGCACTGCTCTCCAGCTGGTGAGAGGACGGTTCAGTTGCCTGATAACAGCTGGGAAGAAACTGTCCCTGAATCTGGAGGTGTGCATTTTCACACTTCTGTCCACAGCAAGCAGTGGGTAACTATTAATTATAAACTAAAAAGTGATAGAATTTGGATAAGGAATGGAGGGCTGAGGAGCAAGGGAGAGATAAACGAGGGTTTATCTTTGTGTGGGAAGGAACTGCAGATGCCGGTTCGAACCGAAGATAGACACAAAATGCTGGAGTAACTCAGCTGGACAGGCAGCATCTCTGGAGGGAAGGAATGGGTGACGTTTCAGGTCGGGACCCTTCTTCAGACTGAAGGTCACGGCACCGGTGTGGAGCTTTGGTGGGGAGTGGATGGGGCTCCACTCGCCCTGCCCTTCTCCTCACCACCCACAGGTGGCAGTGACGCTCCATCTCCGCGCTCCTGTGTTTGGACCCTGGCAACTGGTGGGGAAAATGGATCCTAGAAATCATCAGGTGTTAAGTGATGGGAGTAGAATTAGGCCATTCGGCCCATCAGGTCTACTGTGCCATTCAATCATGGCTGATCTATCTCTCTCTCCCAACCCCATTCTTCTGCCTTCCTGACACCCGCACTGATCAAGAATCTATCTCTGCCTTAAAAATATCCACTAAAAAAAGCATTTCGTTTGCCTGGGAGTGGTGCAGATCCAAGCCCCATACCCCCCTCTCCATCTGTTGCACGGTGGCGCAGTGGTAGAGTTGCCGCCTCACAACGCCAGAGACCCGGGTTCGATCCTGACTACGGGCGCTGTCTGTACGGAGTTTTACGTTCTCCCCGCGACCTGCGTCGGTTTTCTCGGGACCTCCGGTTTCCTCCCACACTCCAAAGACGTACAGGTGTTATTTGTCTTTGTATGAATGTAAATAGTCCCCCTAGTGTGTGTAGGATAATGTTAATGTCCGGAGTGATCACTGATGGGTGCGGACTCGGTGGGCTGAAGGGCCTGTTTCCGCGCTGTATCTCTAAACTCAACTAAACAGATTATCTATTGATTACAATGCTGTATGCAAAATTGATGTCCACATTTACGCCCAAGTCATTCTTCGAGCAGAAGATACAAAAACATGTAAACACAAGCATCAGAATCAGGAGCAGCTTCTCGCGAAGAAGGGTCTCGACCCGAATCGTCACCCATTCCTTCACTCCAGAGATGCTGCCGGTCCCGTTGCGTTACTCCAGCAACTCCGTGTCTGTCTACAGCTTCTTCCTCACAGTTAACGGAACACGAGAGGTCCTCCCATAACTGAGGTGTATTCCAGATCTTCCCACCTACCTCTGAGAGGCCGCTGCACTTTATATCTGCACTTTTGTCAGGAACTATAACACTATAACGCTGTGACACTAGATTCTGAACTGGTTGTTGTTCTCTTTGCACTAACAGCTGCACCTGTGGTCGACACAGAGTGCTGGAGTAACTCAGCGGGTCAGGCCGCATCTGTGGAGGAAAAGGATGGGTGAGGTTTCGGATCGAGACCCTTCTTCAGACGGAGGCACCCATTCCTTCTCTCCAGAGATGCAGCCTGTCCTGCTGAGTTACTCCAGCACTTTGTGTCTATCCGGTGTAAACCAGCGCCTGCAGTTCCTTCCCACACAGTTCTACTTGTGTACAGACCGGTGCATGTACAGGAAGGGGAAAATGGGATAGGCTGAGGTGGGGCCATCTTAGTTAGCAGGGATGTTTTTTTTTTTTTTGTTGGGCCGAAGCCGAAGAACCTGTTTCCATGATGAATTAATCCATAGAATGAACTAATTAATCAGATGCCTGTCCCCCTGCGTTACTCCAGCATTTTGTGTCTATCTTCGGTATAAACCAGCGTCTGTAGTCCCTTCCGGCACACTGTAGATTTTCTGCTGCCTGAAACAATTTAGTAGCAAAAGTCCTCTTGTTCTTGTCTCATTCGGACACAACGGGACCTGAATTGCAGTTCAGTTTTTTAAAGTTTATTGTCACGTGTGCCGAGTGAACAGCTTTTGTTGCGTGCTAACCAGTCGGCAGAAAGATATGATTACAATCGAGCCGCTCACAGCGTACAGATAGATACATGATAAGGGAATAATGTTTCGTGCCAGGTAAAGCCAGCAAAGTCCGGTCAGGGGTAGTCCCAGGGTCACCAACGAGGTAGATAGTAGTTCAGGACTGCTCTCTGGTTGTTTGGGAAGTGCCGAAGAAGGGTCTCGACCCAAAACGTCACCCATCCATTCTCCCCAGAGATGCTGCATGTCCCACTGAGTTACTCCAGCTTTTTGTGTCGTTCTTGGGAAATACCAATGCTTAATTGTGATGAAGGGCCGGCCCCGGGCGATAGAGCTGTTTCACTTACAGCCCTGGGCTGTAATACTCTCCCTGACCCCTGGATAGTGCGGCCTACATCATTAGCCCAGCTGACGGTACTCATTCATCCGAGACTCACAATGGGGTAGGCACACCAACATGCTGGGAAGGAGAAGGCTGTAATATCGCATCCTTGTGATGGATATCTGAGACTAATCCTTTCAGAAGGGTGCAAGGGTTCAGCAGAGTCTGAGAGACGGCACATCCACGGTGCCACCTCCCCCCTCACGGGCACGGCCGTGAAAACACAGTCCTTAAGAGATCACAACTGATCATCGCAAAGCAAGAGGCAAGAGGCAAGAGAGTTTCATCGCCGTTTGTCCCAGATTGAAATTCTCACTTGCTGCAACACAACAGGATATGCAAACACAGCAACACTGTAAACAACGTCACAAAGCACTAAACGGCCAGTGTGTGTGTATTTATACTGTACCTGCATACACACACACACACACACACACACACACACACACACACACACACACACACACGCACACTCACTCTCACACACACACACACACACACCACACGCACCTCACTCTCACAACACACACACACACACAACCACACTCTCTCTCTCACACACACACACAACTCACACACAACACACACACACACACACACACACACACACACACACACACACACTCACACACACACACACACACACTCACACACACACACACACACACACACACACACACACACACACACACTCTCTCTCACACACACACACACACACACACATCATCATCATAATCATACTTTATTAGCCAAGTATGTTTTGCAACATACGAGGAATTATATATACATATATATGCGTGTGTGTGTGTGTATGTATATATATACATACACACACTAGACATTTGTTCTCGTCTGAAGAAGGGTCTCAACCTGAACTATCACCCATTCCTCCTCTCCAGAGATGCTGCCTGTCCTGCTGAGTTACTCCAGCATTTTGTGTCTATTTTAGGTTTAGAAACATATAAACATAGAAAATAGGTGCAGGAGTAGGCCATTCGGCCCTTCGAGCCTGCACCGCCATTCAATATGATCCTGGCTGATCATCCAACTCAGTATCCCGTACCTGCCTTCTCTCCATACCCCCTGATCCCCTTAGCCACAAGGGCCACATCTAACTCCCTCTTAAATATAGCCAATGAACTGGCCTCAACTACCATCTGTGGCAGAGAATTCCACAAATTCACCACCCTCTGTGTGACAAATGATATTCTCATCTCGGTCCTAAAAGACCTTATCCTTAAAATGAAGAAAAATATGGCATTTAAACCAGCATTTGCAGTTCCTTCCAACACACACACACACACGTAGTTTAAACCGAAGATAGACACAAAATGGTGGAGTAACTCAGCGGGACAGGCAGCATCTCTGGAGAGGAGGAATGGGTCACGTTTCAGTTCGAGACCCTACACATATATATATACCGAAATGTCACATATTCCTTTTCTCGAGAGATGCTGCCTGACATCTGTGTGTGTGAGATCGATAAATGAATTGGTTTGGAAATACGTAATCAATGGCAGGTACATAGTGTGTACTTGGGAAGAATGTCCCAGATTCAGGAGTCACACTGGGATCCTGGAGGCTGGAACCACGTCACGTTCCCGGCCATGTGCACAGGTGAGGTACAGCTGCAATGTCAGCAGTTACAGCCGCATTTACACGCACACGAATATAACCTTCACATACATCACACATGACAATTCTAAAAGGTACAAGACATGAGTGAAACAACAAAAATAGAGGAGAAGACACCTTCCCACGGTATTGCGAGAGGTTCATAATGCCCCATGTTTTTAGTTTTAGATATACAGCATAGAAACAGGCCCTTTGGCCCACCAAGTCCAGGCCGGCCGTTCACACTAGTTCTACGTTATCCCACTTTCTCACCCACTCCCTACACACCTAGGGACAATTTGCAGAGGGCAGATTAACCTACAAACCCACACGTCTTTGGGATGTGGGTGGAAACCGGAGCACCCGGAGAAAACCACACAATCACGGCGAGAACGTGCAAACTCCACGCAGACGACGCAAGATGGAACCCGGGTCTCCGTGCCGGTTAGATCGAGCTGTTCCACTCGTGTTTCTCTAGGGAGGAATCTCATCCTCACCCGGTCTGGCCGAGGAGACAGGTTTAACGGCATTGTGGTCAGCATGGACACTGTGGGCCAAAGGGCCTGGTCCTGTACTGTACTATATTCCATGCAGGTGAATCCAGACTGCTGAGGTGAGGGTGCCTGAAACATCTTCCCAGGTCGGGAAAGAACTGCAGATGCTGGTTTACACCGAAGATAGACACAAAATGCTGGAGTAACTCAGCGGGACAGGCAGCATCTCTGGAGAGAAGGAATGGGTAGCGTTTCCCTTCCCGTCGAGACCCTTCTTCAGACCCAAGAACGTCACCCATTCCTTCTCTCCAGAGATGCTGCCTGTCTCCAGCTTTTAGTGTCTATCCTCGGGTGAGGAGCAGTTGGGGATGAACAGTAAACGTCGGCATTGCTGGAGGCGCAGATGAACACAGACCTTTAGTACAACACAGCTGCCAATACCTCAAATGCTAAACTCCCGACCCCTGTCTCGCTCTCTATCTCTCTCTCTGTGTAAAAGCCTGCCACATTGTCCATGCCTTCAGTCACCCGCCCCGTTACCTCTTTCTGTTCAGACAGGGTCAAACAAAGTTCAGCTCCACATTTCCTAAGAGCATGTTTGTCTGATGGGAATCAGTGCAACATTGCTCACTTGCTGAACCCGACAGACCAGCTCTCTGTTCAATCACGTTTGGCGTGCGGTGGGGTCCCAGTCCTGCAGGCCCTTCGGCCCGTTTCCGAGCTGCAGGCCTGTGACTCTGCCACTCAGCAAAGGTTATTGAAAAAAAGCTTTAGTGGGATTCAAAAAGTTCACTTTATCCACACAAAGGGTGGTGGGTGTATGGGACAAGCTGCCAGAGGAGGTAGTTGAGGCTGGGACTATCCCAACGTTTAAGAAACAGTTGGACAGGTGCACGGATAGGACAGGTTTGGAGGGATGTGGACCAAGCTCAGGCTGGGATATTATTGGCCGGTGTGGGCGAGTTGGGCCGAAGGGCCTGTTCCCACACTGTATCACACTATGACTCATCCATGTCGATCAAGATGCCACATTTAAACTGGTCCCGTTTGCCTGCGTTTCATCCATACCCCCTCTTCCTCCAGGTTCCTATCCACGTACATATTCAAAGTGTCCTTTAAATGCTTTAGGGTTTAATGCATGCTTGTGCAGCGGGTAGAGTTGCTGCCTTACATCGCCAGAGACCCGGGTTCGATCCTGACTGCGGGTGCTGTCTGTACGGGGTTTGTACGTTCTCCCCGTGACCTGCGTGGCTTTTCCAAAGATACTCCATAAATGTACAGGTTTTTAGGTTGTGTAAGAAAGAACTGCAGATGCTGAAGAATGGTCTCGATCCGAAATGTCGCCTATTCTTTCTCTCCAGAGATGCTGCCTGTCCCGCTGAGTTACTCCAGCATTTTGTGTCTAGCCAGGTTAATTAGTCACCTAATTTCCACTCTAATTCTCTTTCAACCCTCCTATGTGGGGTTTTCTACAGGGTTGGTAATGTTAAAGCCATCCACTCAGTGGGTCCAAAGAATTGAGTGGGGGGGGGGGGGGGGGGGGGGGGGGGGGCGACTTTAATACATGTCAAACTCTGAACACTCCCCTCTCAAATTGGGGACTCAAATTAATATTAGAATAGTGAGTGATTATAATAATATTATAATAAGTCAATTATAATATGCAATCAGGTCATTATAATATGCAATTAGGCCATTATAATATGCAATCAGGTCATTATAATATGCGATCAGGTCATTAGGGTAATAAGACAAGTTGATGGGGCACTAACTTCTGTTCTATTACATTATTCCATTAGCCACATAATACATCTTGGAGATGTATAATACATGTCTAGAGTCGCTTGGCAGCAGACCTCAGGCAGACACAACGAGTACGAAGGAACTGCAGATGTTGGTTTACACCGAAGGTAGACACAAAAAGCTGGAGTAACTCAGCGGGACAGGCAGCATCTGTGGAGAGAAGGAACGGGTGACGTTTCAGGTTGAGACCCTTCTTCAGTCTGAGAGTCACGGGAAGAGGGAAAGTGTGAGCTGTGAGTGGATGAATGTGAGCTGGGGAGTTGTGTGTGTGTGTGTGTGAGAGTGTGTGGTGACCAATGACAGCCAGTAACACAGGGTTTAATTACTGGGCCGGCTGGTAAATGTGTCGCTGTTCATAAACCAACCAGAACCTAACAATGGCTCATTTCCTTTACCATCGTTACTTTTTGCATATCTTTTATTTATTTGTTCTATATCTCCTTATTTCACCGTCTGTGTCACTTTCCCTCTCCCTCCCTCTCCCTACCTCCCTCCTTTAAGGATAAGGGGGACATCTTTTAGGTCCGAGATGAGAAAAACATTTTTCACACAGAGAGTGGTGAGTCTGTGGAATTCTCTGCCACAGAAGGTAGTTGAGGCCAGTTCATTGGCTATATTTAAGGAGTTAAATGTGGCCCTTGTGGCAGGAGGGATCAGGGGGTATGGAGAGAAGGCTGGTACAGGATACTGAGTTGGATGATCAGCCGTGATCATATTGAATGGCGGTGCAGGCTCGAAGGGCCGAAGGGCCTACTCCTGCACCTATTCTCTATGTTTCTATGTTTCCCTCCCTCCCCCTCTCCCACATCCTGATCCAGCCCTAGACTCTGGGACTTGTGCCCGCAGATACAGTTGCGGTCCCGCAGCCTGCCACCGGAGGGCACGTGTGAGCAGAGCTGCCGATGGAAAAGCAGAGAGGAAACTCAGTAACAACACACAGAGTGCTGGAGTCAGCGGCATCAATGGCTGTGGAGGACATGGACAGGCGATGTCACGTTGGGTCCCATCTCCAGTGGCTGTGGTTGGGGGGGTGGGGGAGAGGCTGGAAGCTGGGAGGGGCAGGACAAAGTCTGCGGAGTGATAGGTGGATACACACGAGGGGGGAGTTTAGTTTAGTTTATTGTCACGTGTACCGAGGTACAGTGAAAAGCTCACAGCTAACAATGGCCTGCTTCCTTGACCATCGTGTGCAGGAAGGAACTGCAGATGCTGGTTGAGGTCGAGGCACTTCTTCACAGACCTTTCTTCAATCTGAGAGTCAGGGGGGAGAGGGAGACTAGAGATATGGAAGGGTAAGGTGTGAAAATGACAGATCAAAGCAGATGTTGATAAGGAAATGTAGAATGGCTTTCGTCTACTTTGATCTGTCCTTTTCACACCTTACTTTCCAGAAGAAGGGTCTCGACCCGAAACGTCACCCATTCCTTCTCTCCAGAGGTGCTACGTCCTACTGAGTTACTCCAGCTTTTTGTGTCTGCCTCCTTGATCATCGTTCCTCTTTTTGCATGTCTTTCATTCCTATATTCTGCATATCTCTCTACATCACCGTCTATATCCCTCGTCTCCTTCTCCCCTGTCTCAGTCTGAAGAAGGGTCTCAAACCGAAACGTCACCCATTCATTAATCTCCAGAGATACTGCCTGTCCCGCTGAGTCCCGCTGAGTCACTCCAGATATTTGTGTCTGTCAGGGTTGATGGAGGCGTGGAGTGATTTGCCAGCCAATAGCCTAATCTTCCAGATTCTACAGTTATAGAGTACTGCAGGGAATCTCAGCTTGCGTTCGGTGATAACTTCTAGCACCGTGCCATTTGTTTTACTCACTGCGAGTATATCTTGTAGCTGCTGTGCCTGCCAGTCAACCAGCATCAATCTGCTGCCGTCGTGCTGCTGTGCAGCGGTGCTCACACTTGGCGCAGAAATAATTAGGACTTCATTGTCGTTCTAATTGCAAAATAATTTCCAGTTGATGACAATGAAAGTTCTCTTGCTGATCTAAATTACGCACGACTAATTCACAGGCTAAGCGGGAGTTTGGGGCCACGCTGGTGCAGTGAAAAGCTCTTGTTGCCTGCTAACCAGTCAACGGAAAGACAAGACGAGTCGGGGCATTGGGTACAACAGTTAGGAAGTCATGATGTGTAGGAAGGAACTGCAGATGCTGGTTCACACCAAACATAGACACAAGTTGACCACAGACAATAGGTGCAGGAGGGCATGCGGCCCTTCCCGCCAGCACCGCCATTCAATGTGATCATGGCTGATCTTCCACAATCAGTATACCGTTCCTGCCTTCTCCCCATATCCCCTGACACAAGTCATTTGTCACATACACATACAGGATGTGCAGTGAAATGGAAGTGGCAATGCCTGCAGATTGTGCACAAACTACAGAACAGAACAGAATAGAACAGAACCAGTATTTATATTTTAGAAAAACATTAAAAAAAAGACACAACACAATAGTAAATTAGTCCCTGGTGAGATGTTTACAGTCCTGACGGCCTGTGGGAAGAAACTCCGTCTCATCCTGTTTTTGCAGCATGACAGCGGAGGCGTTTGCCTGACCGTAGCAGCTGGAACAGTCCGTTGCTGGGGTGGTAGGGGTCTCCCATAATGTTGCCGGCTCTGGATCTGCCCCTCCTGGTGTATAGTTCCTGCAGGGGGTTGAGTGCTGTTCCCATAGTGTGCTCGGCCTAACGCTCCTCTCTCCGCAGAGCCTTCCTGTCCTGGGCAGAGCTGTTCTGAAACCAGATTGAGATGTTGCCGGACAAGATGCTTTCTACAGCCCCGGAGTAGAAGCACTAAAGGATCCTCAGAGAGACTCTGAATTTCCTCAGCTGCCTGAGGTGGTAAAGGCAATGCCTTGTCTTACTCACCTGTGCAGCAGTGTGTGTTGTCCATGTCAGATCCTCTGTGATGTGGATTCCCAGGTACTTATAGACTCCTCTATCTTTAAGAGCTCTATCTAACTATCTCTTGAAAGCACCCAGAGAATAGTCCTCCACTGCCTTCTGAGGCCGAGAATTCCACAGATTCACAATCCTGTGTGAAAAAGTTTTTTGTCCATTCTAAATGGCCTACTCCTTATTCTTAAACTGTGGCCCCTGGTTCTGGACTCCCCCAACATCGGGAACATCAAGGAAAATGCTGGAATAACTCAGCGGGACAGGCAGCATCTCTGGGGAGAAGGAATGGGTGACTCTTCGGTTCGAGACACTTCTTCTGATAGGAGCGGGAGACACGGAAATAAGGAAGGGCAGGGTGTGAAAACAAAGATCAAAGGGGACAATGGTCAAGGAAATGTAGAATGGATCATTGTTCACAGAAGGGAATGTGACAATTAGTAAAATTTAATCAGGAGGACAGTGGAACTAATTGGAGAACTAGGATGGCGGAGGGACATAGAGGGGAAGCAAGGTTAAATGAAGAGGTCAATATTGAGCTCAGCTGCCCAAGCAAAATATGAGGTGCTGTTCAAAGCCAATAGACAATAGACAATAGGTGCAGGAGTAGGCCATTCGGGCCTTTCAGCCAGCACCGCCATTCTCCGCTATCGTTAAGAACCCTATCTAGCTCTCTCTTGAAAGTATCCAGAGAACCGGCCTCCGCCGCCCTCTGAGGCAGAGAATTCCACAGAGAATGTTAAACAGGATTGCATCTACACCTCACGCTGCCTCAGCAAGGCCAGCAGCATAATCAAGGACGTGTTGCACCCTAGCCACTCCCTCTTCTCCCCTCTCCCATCAGGCAAGAGGTACAGAAGTGTGAAAACGCACAGGGACAGTTTCAGGGACAGTTTCTTCCCAGCTGTTATCAGGCAACTGAACCGTCCTACCACAACTGGAGAGCAGTCCTGAGCTACTATCTACCTCATTGAAGACCCTCGGACAATCTTTGATCAGAATTTATTAGACTGTATCTTGAACTAAACGTTATTCCCTGATCCTGTATCTGTACACTGTTATTAGCTCGATTGTAATCATGTATCATCTTAGCGCTGACTGGTTAGCACGCAACAAAAGTTTTCACTGTAGCTTTTGTCTGAAAAAGGGTCTCGAACCGAAAACGTCCCACTTTCCTTCTATCCAGAGATGCTGCCTGTCCCACTGAGGTACTCCAGCATTTTGTGTCTATTTCCTTTTCACTGTACCTCAGTACACATGACAATAAACTAAACTAGACTGTTCAGGAGGCGATCACTTCAAGTGGCCTGTCACCTTTGTAACTTTGTCAGTGCCCTTTATGTGGAGACTATTGTGTGCCCTAGGTAGACAAAAATGCTGGAGAAACTCAGCGGGTGAGGCAGCATCTATGGAGCGAAGGAATAGGTGACGTTTCGGTGACGTAACCTATTCTTTCGCTCCATAGAAGCTCCCTCACCCGCTGAGTTTCCAGAAGGGTCTCGACCCGAAACGTCATCTATTCCTTCGCTCCATAGAAGCTGCCTCACCCGCTGAGTTTCTCCAGCATTTTTGTCTATGTTCGATTTTTCCAGCATCTGCAGTTCTTTCTTAAACACTGCAAACAAAGAATCTCATCATGCCCCTGTCCCATTAGGGAGACTGAACAAAAACCTCCCGGAAACCTTGGGTGGGGCGCAAAGTCTCCAGAGGTTCCCGTTCAGGTTTCCTAAGTGGGACAGGGGCATCACTGTGACTTGTTCATTCATTCATTCATTCATTCATTCATTACCTGTGCTTGCTGCTCCCAGTATCTCTGTTCGTTCCATCGTCTCTGGACCAAACTTGGATTGTATTACTCCCCCGCCAGCAAGTGTTCAAATGTTGGTGACTGGAGCACAACTCATCACGACACATCTCCATCTATTACTTTAATTGAGGCATTGGAGCCACGAATGCAGTCACGCCCGCACAGCAGGATGGAGCGCCACACTCCCTCACTCACCCCGCTCGCATATTCCCTGTGGCTGGTCCCCTCCTTCCAGACTGACCCAGAGACTGGGCTGGGGAGCGTCCAGTTTGCCCTCAGGTCCGGGCCGAGGAAGGGTCTTTGTGGACAGAGGTCTTTGTGGTGGAGAGGGATTTGTGGTGGACAGAGGGATTTTGCCGGACGTTTCTGCAATGGGATGCAACCGGGGTATTGCCTCCAGCGCCTGCAGGAGGCACCTCCCCCTCCCCCCCCCGGACACCAAGACGGTCGGGTGGGCGAGGAGTGTAGAGGGGCGTCGGTCAGTGGGCCGAGCTGGTCAAGGGTGCCGGAGAAGGCCCTGCAGCAGCCTGGGGCTCGCCTGGATCAGGAGCCGCTCCAGTGCATCCTGCATGCGGACTGGACATTGCGTGCATGTGTGTGACAGGCAAAAAGATTTTCACCGTGTAGTGCGGATGTGACCGTAAAACGCCATGAATGCAGCACCAAGCTGGCCGTCTGCGAGTCACAGCGCCAGGCCGAGGAGGGCTCTGCCCAAACCGGCTGCCTGCCCCTTCTCCACGGTTACGTCCGCGCCCGGGTTGTGATAGAGAGGGACTACGCACTGTCCACGGGCACCCTGGGGGATTTGTGTGTGTGTGTGTGTGTGTGTGTGTGTGTGTGTGTGTGTGTGTGTGTGTGTGTGTGTGTGTGTATGTGTGTGTGTGTGTGGGTCTGTGAGTGTGTGTGGGTGTGTGTGGGTATGTGGGTCTGTGAGTGTGCGTGTGGGTCTGTGAGTGTGTGTGGGTCTGTGAGTGTGTGTGTGGGTCTGTGAGTGTGTGTGTGTGGGTCTGTGAGTGTGTGTGGGTGTGTGTGGGTATGTGGGTCTGTGAGTGTGTGTGTGTGGGTCTGTGAGTGTGTGTGGGTCTGTGAGTGTGTGTGTGGGTCTGTGAGTGCGTGTGGGCCTGTGAGTGTGTGTGGGTGTGTGTGGGTATGTGGGTCTGTGAGTGTGTGTGGGTCTGTGAGTGTGTGTGGGCGTGTGTGGGTCTGTGAGTGTGTGTGTGTGGGTCTTTGAGTGTGTGTGGGTCTGTGAGTGTGTGTGTGGGTCTGTGAGTGTGTGTGTGGGTCTGTGAGTGCGTGTGGGTCTGTGAGTGTGTGTGGGTGTGTGTGGGTATGTGGGTCTGTGAGTGTGTGTGTGGGTCTGTGAGTGTGTGGGTGTGAGTGTGTGTGGTCTGTGAGTGTGTGTGGGTGTGTGTGGGTATGTGGGTCTGTGAGTGTGTGTGTGGGTCTGTGAGTGTGTGTGGGTCTGTGAGTGTGTGCGTACGTGCACACGTGTGCGTGCATGTGCCCTTGGCCATGTCCAACACTGCCCACACTGCAGGTTGTGTGTCGTTCTCTGCTCGTTGCAGAACCACAGTGGCAGCCTGTCTGTCAGTGCTCCCTGTACTGCCCTTGAACAACATGGTGGAGGGCATTCGCTTGTCTGAACACAACCTCATCCCACCAGCGGTCCCAGTCCTCAATCACAAATAACATTTAATGAACAAGGTGACTGAATAAAACATTGTTCTGCCTTGATCCCCCTCACGCATGCGCACACCCACACACACAAGCACGCACGCACGCACACACCCACAGACACTCCCACACAAGCACGCCTGCACCAGGCACGTGCCGTGAGTAATTACTCAGGGTGGGCAGTCAGTCGGCTTTAAAAAAAAATTTAAACCGCGCATGCGCAGATTGTTCTCTCCGTAAAAATAAAAACTGTAACAATTCAATTTGCCCAAGGCTTCCTAGTCTCCTTTATTCTGAATTACTGAATGGGTGGGGGGTGAATGGTGACGGCAGGTGGACAGATGGTGGGAAAAACGGGAGCACAGGGAAAAGTTGAACCAGTTTTCATCTTATTGAATGACAACACTTGTTCAAGGGACCAATTGGGGGGAGAGTTCCTTTCACAGCGTGTGGAGAGTCTGTGCCGGGGTAAAGTTGAAGGGAGGGCAGGAGTGTTGAGGAGGGGGGGGTCAGGGATAATGGCAGTAACTCACTCACTCACCGCTGCCGCGGCGATCCGGGCTCCGGGCGCCACTGCGCTGTAGCGGGGATAGAAGCAGCTCGGGTAGCTGCGATCGGCCGCCGGGAGCCGACAGCGGAACTGGCCGCCACTTCAGCGCCTTCTGCCGGCCCGCTCACCTCTGGCAGTGCTCTCCGTCTGAACACCTCTCACTTGCCGCTCGCTCATGTCAGCGGCTTCTTGCAAATCCTTAAATTCCCTCAGCGAGTAACCTCAACCTCAACCTGACATGAGTGAGGCCAGCGAGCGGCAGGAGGTGAGCGGGGGCCGGCAGAAGGAGCTAAGGTGGTGGCTGGTTCCGCTCTCCAGCACAGCCACCCGAGCTACTTCTCCCCCCCCCCCCCCCCCCCCACCCACCCTGGCCTCAATGCGGTGGCATTGCAGGCCTCCGTGCAAGGAGCGTCGCAAGTGGCATGCTCCCCACCCCTCCTTCACAACATTCGTGCCCTCCCCGCAACTTTACCCCGGGTCAGACTCCCCACACGCTGTGAAAGGAGCGCTCCCCCCACCCCCACACCCCGGGAAATACAGTATTTAAAAACATAAACACAAAATGTACTTACCACATTATTGGTACACAAACTCCATTCTTCTCTCTTTGTTTCCTAACATACACTTAAAATAATGACAATCCATATTTGAAAACCCCGCCAAGAAACCAGCGCTGCGCGTGCGCAGTAGGCTGCTGCACATGCGTAGTGCTGCAAAGGCAGACTTTCTGCTGCCTTCAGCCCCGCTTGAAATTGCCGCTTGAAGCAGCGCTGACGGCACGTGGGCTGTTCAGACCTTCAAGGGTTACAAGTGCTGCGGATGAAAGGCACGGAAAATTATGCGTACATAAGAGATCGATCTCTTACATAGGCATAATTCTCCCATGCCTTTATTATTTATATTTAGTAATTACTATGTTATAATTTTAGTCAGGGTAGGCAGTGCCTACCTTGCCTACCCTGACGGCACGTGCCTGGCATGCACACACATCCACATATACACACATGCACCATACAGTAATGAACACACAGACTCACACACAAACACCCACCTCACACACCGCATACCCATACACACACCTTGCACACACACACTCATGAACACAAACACACACCCACCGCACACACATGGAGTTGAATCATTTGCCATTGCTCAGCTTAATGCAGCTTCTCGGCACAAATTACATACTCTTTTAATCCAGTAATACTTTACAAGATACTTCTCGGGGAGGGTAATAAAGTGACAGCATGCCGTAGGGTTCCAGGATAGCTGAACAACGTTTGTTTAAAGAGGTAGATTTTAAAGAAGACACAAGAGACTGCAAGCTATTGGAGTTATGAGCGTTACACAAAGTGCTGGAAGAACTCAACGGGCCAGGCAGCATCTGTGGAAGGAATGGGCTGACGATGTTTTAGGCTGGGACTCTTCCTCGGATTTTAAAGAATGTCTTCAGGGAGCAGTGAATGTCGGGAGGATGAGGGTGAGGAGGTTGGAAACAATGGGTCGAGGCCGGTGGTGCCAGTGTGTGTGTGTGTGTGTGTGTGTGTGTGTGTGTGTGTGTGTGTGTGTGTGTGTGTGTGTGTGTGTGTGTGTGTGTGTGTGTGTGTGTGTGTGTGTGTGTGTGTGTGTGTGTGTGTGTGTACGTGTGTGTGCGTGTGCGTACGAGGCCAGGTCGTGCCAGTGCGAAGATTCAAAGTTGCTTAGACCTGGAGGAGTGCAGTGGTCTCGTGGGCTTTGGGGCTGGAACACTTAACATTGATGGGCAGGGGCTAACGTGTGGTGGAAGCTGAGTGCAGACGTTTATCGATGTTGAAGCCAGACGTGTTGCTGGGACAAAATAGTGCCAACAAAATGTGTAGGAAGGAACTGCAGATGCTGGTTTACACCGAAGATGGACACACAATGCTGGAGTAACTCAGTGGGACAGGCAGCATCACTGGAGAAAAGGAATGGGTGACGTTTCGGGTCGAGACCCTTCTTCAATCTGAGAGTCAGGGGAAGAGGGAGACTAGAGATCTGGAAGGGTAAAGTGTGAAAAGGAGAGATCAAAGTCGACGAAGGCCATTCTACATTTCCTTATCAACATCTGCTTTGATCTGTCATTTTCACACCTTACCCTTCCACATCTCTAGTCTCCGTCTCCCCCTGACTCTCAGATTGAAGAATGGTCTCGACCCAAAACGCCATCCATTCCTTCTCTCCAGAGATGCTGCCTGTCCCGCTGAGTTACTCTAGCTATTAGTGTCTAAACTGGAGCTGAATAGGTCAGGGAGAAGTGAGAGTGAGGAATGATTTGGGGGATTGAGAGTGAGCGGAAGAATAGTCGGGAGAACTCTGGGACCGATCCCACCCGGAGGCAAAGTTTCATCCCGCCTGGAACAGGGGGTACCGGCCTAGAGGGGGGCTTCCCCCGTGGTCTCCCACTGCCGGGAGCAGCCCGCTGTACAAGGAGCCGATGGGTTGCTGCAAGCTGCCTCACCGACTCTCTTTGCTACGGTGCTACTGAGAACCGGCTGGTGCAGGTCTGCTTCCCGCGGTGATGGGCCAGTGTTGTCGTGCTGCTTGGCTCCGGCTCGCTGCCACCCAGCCGGTGGTGCGGTCACTAAGGAGGAGAGTGTGTGAGGACATCGCAGCGGCCCAGGGGGGCAGGGGTGGGTTCACAACCAGGCAGAGAGTGGTTCCCTCACGTCTGCTCCTCATGTCCTCCCGGCCACGGTGGCCTCCTGCAAGGGGTCAGCGGCCCGGGCCCTGCTGCTGCCAACGTTGTTCCCCACCGTGTGACAGGGCGAGCTGCAGACAAGCACACAGCACATTAGTCATCCCCGCCCACACTCACCTCTCTGTCCTGGGCCTCCTCCACTCTCACTGTGAAGCCCAGCGCAAAGTGGAGGAACAGCACCTCATATATCGCCTGGGCAGCGTACAACCCAGCGGTATGAACATTGACTCCTCTAACTTCAAATAGCCCTTGCAACCCCTCTCTCTTCATCGCTCCCCCATCCAAGTTCTGCGACTAGTTTCACTGTCCTCCTGATTGTACGCCTCCTTGTCACTACCAATGGACCATTCTACAATTCCTGATCATCAGTTGTTTCCACGCTGTATGACTCTAATATCCCAGACACACAATCCAGGGTTCAAAACACTCTCTCAGCAGCTATGGGGCTGTGGGTTGGGACAAACTACACACTGACCAGTAGAGTAACCACAGGGCTGGGGCGTTGAGGGTAAGCTACACACTAGAGTAGCGATGGGACTGGGGCATTGGGACAAGCTACACGCTGACCGATACAATAGCCATGGGGCTGGGGCATTGAGGGGGCAAGCTGGTAGAGTAGCCACGGGGCTGGGCATTGAGACAAGCCGCACACTACAGTAGCCACGGGGCTGGGCTCACCTCCCACACTCGTAGCCCAGGGGACCGAGTACCTCGCCCTCAGCCTCGGCTCCACGCGGGATGTTCTTGCCGCACATGGCGCTGTCCAGGATGGCCTCGGTGACGGTGAAGGGAGTGTGGCCCCGGGCACACGCCTCGATCTGGCCCGCCGGCAGCTGGGTCTGCAGGAAGAGGTGCAGCTGGCTGTCTGACAGGAAGATTGTAGTGTGTAGAACCCTGCAAAACAAAGCACTTGCATTGTACCCAGCTCCTCGTTACTCACACGCTGGTGAATCTGTGGAAATCATCGCCACAGACGGCTGTGGAGGTCAAGTCAATGGGTATTTTTAAGGCGGAGATAGATAGATTCTTGATTAGTATGTGTGTCAGGGGTTACGGGGAGAAGGCAGGAGAATGGGGTTAGGAGGGAGAGATAGATCAGCTATGATTGAATGGTGGAGTAGACTCGATGGGCCGAATGGCCTAATTCTACTCCTATAAATTGTGAACTTGTGAATGGGGCTGAGAGGGAGAGATAGATCAGCCATGATTGAATGGGCCAAATGGCCTAATTCTGCACCTATTCTGAACATGAAAATGAGCCCGTCCTAATGGGTTATATGGCCCATGAAGGGTATGGCCATCAGGATGAGGCCACCTGACCCTAGAGATACAGCACAGGGACAGGCTATTCGGCCCACCAAGTCCCCGCCAACCAGCAATCCCCGTGCACTAGTTTTATCCTACACACGAGGGACAATTTACAATTTTTACTGAACAGATGTTGCAACACCCCTTTTTTCTTCCCCTCTCTTCCCAGTGCCCCGCCTGTGCACCCTCTCCCCCCCCACTAGCCCGACCCCCTCTTTCCCCATCCCCCCCACGTCTACCCTTTACCCTGGCCTCACTATTCATGCCTCTTCTGCCCTTTATCTCATCCTTTAGTCTCCTGGTCTTTGTTCACCTGTTCTGCCAAGCAACCCTCCCTTCCCCATGTAAAACCGTCGCCTGCCTGGCTTTCTAACGCCCCACCTTCCTTCCATCTTTCTCCCCCCTTCTTCAATCAGTCGGAAAAATGGTCCTGATCCAAAACTACGCCTATCCATGTCCTCCAGAGATGCGTAAGAAGCAACTGCAGATGCTGATTTACACCGAAGGAAGACACAAAAAGCTGGAGTAACTCAGCAGGAGAGGCAGCATCTCTGGAGAGGGTGATGCTTCGGGTTGAGACCCTTCTTCAGACTGAGAGTCAGGGGAGAGGGAGACATAAAGACATGGAAGGGTAAGGTGTGAAAATGATAGATTAAAGGGGACGAAGTTGAAGGAAAATGTAGAATCACTGCTAGCTGAGGGGAAGGTGACAACGAGGAATACAATCAGTAAAATGCAATCAGGAGAAGAGAAAAACTAGTCGGAGAACTTGGGTGGGGGAGGAATGGAGAGGGAAAGCAAAGGTTACTTGAAGTTAGAGCAGTCAATATTCATACCGCTGGGTTGTAAAGGGCCTGCCCCACTTGGGCGACATTTTCGGCGACAGCCTGAAAAAAAGGTTGTTGTGGCGTGGTCGGGGCGTGGCGAGGCGAGGAGAGGCATGTAGTGACACACGGTGTCTCCCTGTCGCCCCTGGATTTTGGAATGTTCAAAATCTGGGTGTCTTATCATGTCGTGCGCCCTGTCGTGTGGGTGACGCGGGTATATAAAGCGCCGACATCCATTAAAAAGTTATTGATCCTTAGATTTATTGTAGATAAGTTCATTTCCAATGTGATTATTATACTTTGGTGTCACCTTCTTGCATTGCGAAGGCGGGTGACGCGGAGTATCGTAGCTTGACTTGTCGGAAGCGGACTGTCGTACAACTTGGCCGGTTTTTGGTTTTTAGGGCATTCGCAGTCGCTGAAAAAAATCGCAATGTGGGACAGGCCCTTAAGCTGCCCAAGCAAATTATGAGGTGCTGCTCCTCCACGATGCTGCCTGACCTGCAGAGTTACTCCAGCAATCTGTGATTTTTGTTCAACATTCCCGCATCTGTAGTTCCTTGTGTCAAGATGTCTACCATGAAGCACGTGTCCAATGATAGTTCCTTCCACTGTCCAGCTGGGTTCCTCCACCACTTTATTTTTTTTTAATCAGATGATAAAAATGAGCAAGTGTTGGGAACCAGACACGGGAGGAGTGTCCTGGTTATTAAACCTGTTATCTTGGAGCCTCAGGGTAATTGTATTAAGTATATAGTTTCAAGGTCCACGCACATAACCTGCATTTAAGCAGAAGATTTAATGTTCCCTTCAGTCTCACTGCGCTAAATATTAATCTGCAGTAGGGGAACTAAGTACTGAGAGTGCACGCTATCAAGCGAGCCCAGATATACTTGTGGACCATGAAACTCAGTCATTTCACCATTCCCTTTACCCTTATCTAGTAAATACTCCCTCTTGTATCTCCCTCTCCAGAATTCACTGACCCACTCTGAGGTTGTTGTACTGACCTTTCCCCCGTGCCCGATCATCGTTTTGTTTAAGAAAAATAGACGCAAAAAGCTGAGAAACTCAGCGGGACAGGCAGCGTCTCTGGAGAGAAGGGATGGGTGACGTTTCAGCTCAAGACCCTTCTTCAGATTGGTTAGGGATAAGGGAAACGAGAGATATAGACGGTGATGTGGAGATAAAGAACAATGAATTAAAGATATGCAAAAAGGTAATGTTGATAAAGGAAACAAGCCGTTGTTAACTGTTTGTAGGGTGAAAACGAGAAGCTGGTGGGACTTGTGTGGAGGAGGGATAGAGAGAGAGGGAATGCCGGGGCTACCTGAAGTGAGAGGAATCAATATTCATACCACTGGGCTGCAAGCTGCCCAAGCCAAATATGAGACGCTGTTCCTCCAATTTGTGTTTAGCCGCACTCTGGCAATGAAGGAGACCGAGGACAGAAAGGTCTGTGTGGGAATGGGAAGGAGAATTAAAGTGTCCAACAAGCAGGAGATATCATGTTGTTTAGTATAATTTAGAGATACAGCGCGGAAACAGGCCCACCGAGTCCGCACCGACCAGCACTCGCCCTACATTAACACTATCCTACACATACGAGAGACAATTTACATTTATACCAAGCCAATTAACCTACAAGCCTGTATGTCTTTGGAGCGTGGGAGGAAACTGGAGCACCCGGAGAAAACCCACGCAGGTCACAGGGAGAATGCACAAACTCCGTACAGACAGCACCTGTAGTCAGGATGGAACCCGGGTCTGTGGCGCTGTCAGGCAGCAGCTCTACCCGCTGCGCCACCATACCGCGTTAAAAAAAAAAAACAAAGTGCTGGAGTCAGCAGCGTTGTCTGGAGGACATGGACTGGAGATATTTAGAGTTGGGTCCCATCTTCAGTGGCTGTGATTGAGGAGAGGAAGGCTGGAAGAGGAGAGGGGCAGGATAAAGGCTGGTGAGTGTTAGTTGGATACAGGTCAGGGATGTTTTGATAGACAGACGGTTGTACAACAGCCAGAAATAAAAAGCCCTGGTTTGTTCTGGTCTTTTCTCGCCTCCAGCCCCCCCCCCACCACATCCTTCATTCTTTAGAAGGGTTTCGACCCGAAACGCCACCTATTCCTTTTCTCCAGAAATTCCGCCTGATGATTATTGCCCATACATACTCTAGAGATACAGCGCAGAATCAGACACTTTAGCACCACTGAGTCCGAGAACGTACAAACTTTGTACAGACAGCACCCGTAGTCAGGACTGAACCCGGGTCTCTGGCGCTGTGAGGCGGCAACTCTACCGCTGCGCCACCGTGCCGCCGTGTACAAAACCTCCAAAGACTGCACCAAACTTTTACTGACTTATGACTCCAGCCAGTGAAGCTTTTCCCCCAATTACTGACAAGATGAATTTTACCAGGGTTCCATGGTGTGGAATATTCGGCTCTTGATCATTGTAAATAGGACTAATGCCAGAAAAGTCTGTGTTGTGGTCACAGGAGCTAGGTGCTGGGAAGCAATAAGTCTGCGTACAATAGTAAGCCGTCAAGAGGAGGCTTGGAGCAGACAAAGTAATTAAGAACAGACTGTTTTTTTCCAAGGCTGCAAGGGGTTTGTGTTATACAAAACCAAATATGCTTTAGAACCAGAGACTGCAGAACAATTACTGTTAATCACAAATGCAATAGGAGCAAGCTCTGGCCCAGGAGTAAGCAGTGTAAATCTTTGAGATGGGCCTTTACATTGTTTATGGGCTTGATTAGCTGGAGGCTGCCGCTACGCTGGGTCACCAGAGGACACTGGGCTGCATTCTAGGAGGCTGCATGAGGACTGCACAAAATCTCTTCCAAGCTTCTGTTGGCTTTGGCCGGGGTAACAGCTCTCGTGGGATTGAGAAGTAGATCCAAATCACAGCGCAGTGGCTGTGTTATATATAAGACAGAAGCTCAGCCAGCTCCAAGCACTGCCAAGGAAATTCAAACGAGCAGAGCGCTGCTAAGCACCTTTATTTAAAAATGGTATGTAAATTGGATTGGCCCCATCAAAGGATCAACTCCATCCCGAACCGTTACGCAGCACCTGTGTGAATTAAACATAAAGTGCTGGAGGTCAGGCAGCAGCTGTGGAGAGAATGGATAGGAAATGTTTTTTGGAAGGTGGGGGGGGGGGGGGAGGAAGGAGGTAGGACCCTTCTTCAGATTGAATGGTGTGGGGGAGAGAGGTGGGGGCAGACACAAAGTGCTGGAGTAACTCAGTGGGTCAGGAGAAAAAGGATGGACTTCTTGAGACCATCTGAAGACCCAAAGCATCACCCATCACTTTTCTCCAGGGATGCTGCCTGACCCGCTGAGTGGTTCCAGCACTTTGTGCCTATCTTCGGTATAAACCAGCATCTGCAGTTCCTCCTGCACATGGAGAGGTGGGGGGTAGGACAAAGCCTGGCAAGTGATAGGTGGACACACATGAAATTGCAGATGCTTGAATCTTGAGCAAGGCACTAGGTGCTGGAGGAACTCAGCGGGTTGGGCAACATCTGCGGACGGAATGGATAGGTGACGTTTCGGGCTGGGAACCTTTCTTCATACTGGGGATAAGATCGGCGAATATAGTGAGGGGGGGTTGATAAGTGGATACAGGTGAGGTGGGTGAAATAGGTTACAAAGGAGACAAAAGGATGTCAGATAAGATGAGAAGCGGAGTGAAATGTAAATACAATGTCTCATACATTGTAACGGCAGCGGGAGGGGTATAGGGTGGAAGGGTGAGGTTACCCACAAACCCTCTCATTCTCATCTCCCCCTCATGGGGTGGGCAATTTATGCTCCTCCATGTTACCCCTCCATGTTACAGCCTTACAAACACTACGAGTGGGAGGAACTCAACATGTCAGGCAGAATTTCAGCCTGACATGTTGAGCCTGTCCCACTTATCAGGTAGTTCCTTTAAAGACGAAAGGGCCTGTCCCACTTACGCAATTGCTTTCGGCGACTTGCCGGCACCCGGCATGGGCGCAGCAGGTGACCGAAAATATTCAAGATGTTGAAAATCCAGCGGCGACCAGATAAAGGTACGACTCTTTGTAGGTATGTTGCAAAACTTACCCTCAGCGGCGCTGCAGTTCTGTCACTGCCCGTGTGCGTGACTTTGGTGCCTTTGAGAGGGGGGCTGGTTTAAAATGCCGTTTTCTCCAGCCTGTTCAAATCGATCTTTGTCAGGCTGTTTAGTTGCTGAAGAAAAATCACTCCGACATACGTTCTCTGAAGTTTTTTTTAAACTACGCTGGATAATTTATTGGAGTAAATTAAAAAGCGTCTTCTAAAGCCGTCAACGCCGACAACGGGACGGATCTCACGTACGGGACAAACTAAGGTACGCCGTTTATTTTTACATATAAACGTGCTTAGGATGCTTTTAATCAAAATTTCATGTTGCGAAAAGGTGACTTAGAAAAGATACGAACCGGCAGTATTTTTCCTGCCGATATGGGGTTCAAATTCATGTGGGATCGGCAACCGCAACGTTCTAATCGATCGCGTTCCACAAAATCCCACTCGCAAGATGATTTAAATGGCCCATTTATGGGAATGAAACACTAAATTCCTTCCATTTGGCCTATAAATTCATGACAATGAGATTTAAAAATCATGTTATATTGTGAATTTTTGTGTGAATGTTATTTGGACATTTAGGCTATTTAAAAATGTTAACCTTTTCTTAAGAAATGGATAGATGTTTAGATCTAATAATTGAATTTTGTAATTAGCTACAATTAGGTAACTAACTAATTATATCCTTTAATTTCAGGTCATCCAAGTAAGATTGTTTCATATTTGTTTCAGAATGCTTCGATCTATAATAACTGAAAATTTAATTTAAATTTTAAATCTTAATTTTTAAGAAAATTATGGGCTTTTGACTGTCCTTGTTCACAGCTTTTGAGTTAAGTCAATGGAAAAACAATAGGGAACAAGATGCTAATTTCCGAGTATGAAAATGGCTATAACTTTTTTAACACTGAAGATATGAAAGTGAATTAGGTGTCAAATTAAACTTCTCTTTATGCTTTATCTGATGGGATAAATTGCAGACTTGATTATTTAAATCTAAAAATTTTGTAACATTGCTACTCTTTGGGCGACTATTCACGACCAAACAGGCGTCACCCCCACGACATGTTGACACGTGAAGCCTGTCACTGGGCACCTAAGTGTTTGCACTAGAAAGACTTCAACCAATAGATTCACAGTCTCCCAACGTCCTGGGCCCCTTGATAAGGCTTTGACGTAGAATGGTGGCTGTCCTCCAGTGAAGTACTGAAGGCATGTTGCCCAGTAGGACACACCTCATGTGGATGAGGGAGGGGGTAGCCCAGGGGCCAACCCGCAATCACCCCTACACTAGCGGCCCAATTTGCCCACAGTGGCCAACATGTCCCAGCTACACTAGTCCCACTTGTCTGCGCTTGACCCATATCCCTCCAAACATGTCCTATCCATGTGGGTACACAAAAAGCTGGAGAAACTCAGCGGGTGCAGCAGCATCTAAGGAGCGAAGGAGATGGGCAACATTTCGGGCCAAAACCCTTCTTCAGACTGATGGGAGGTGGGGGGGGGGGCGGGGAGAAGAAAGGAAAAAGGAGGAGGAGCCTGAGGGCTGAGGGAGAGGTGGGAAGGGGAGGAGACAGCAAGGGTTAACAGAATTGAGAAAATTCAATGTTCAAGCCTCCCAGGAGGATGCAGACTCCCCAAGCGGAATATGAGGTGCTGTTCCTCCAATTTGCGGTGTTGCTCACTCTGGCCGTGGAGCAGGCCCAGGACAGAGAGGTCAAGGTATGTCCTATCCATGTACCTGTCTAACTGTTTCTTAAACGTTGGGATAGTCCCAGCCTCAACTACCTCCTCTGGCAGCTTGTTCCATACACCCACCACCTTTTGTTGAAAAAGTTACCCTTCAGATTCCTATTAAATCTTTTCCCCTTCACCTTAAACCTATGTCTTCTGGTCCTCGATTCCCGTACTCTGGGCAACAGACTCTATGCATCTACCCGATCTATTCCTCTCATTATTTTATACACCTCCCCACAAGATGTAATGGGTTTACACGTTAATCGGCCCTCTGTAAATTGCCCCCAGTGTAGGGAGTGGATGAGAAAGTGGGAGAACATGGAACTAGTGTGAACGGGTGACGGATGGTCAGCGTGGACTCGAAGGGCCGAAGTGCCGGTATCCATGCTGTATCTTTAAACTTATCTCATTATTTCATTTCCGTTAACATAACAGGTAAAGAGGCTGAAAGCCTGCCCTGCAAGCAAGGCCCTAAAATGTGTCTGCACAATGCTTACTTGTATAAGGTGGTAGCGTTTCTGTTTCTCACAGGCTACCTATTCATTCATTCAAGCGGCAGCTCTATTTAAGCTTTCAGCATCTGTACTAAGCCTGATTTAGGAGCTGTGTACCAGGGGATAGATTACACCTATCACTTGGTCTGAACCTGATCCTATTAAACAAAGGTGATATTGCAGCAGAATGCAAAACAATTAACAACATTCATTCAGGACAGGTTAGCTCTCCACCGATAAGAGGCTGCATTTCAAAAACATACTCAATGGGCTGACAGCGTTCAACTAATGGCTCAGGCCTCAGGTTTAATCTCTTGCCACGGAGTAAATCACTCCCCTTCACAGTACTCAGAATGTAATGCAAAGGAGTTGGCAATCATGAGTTGTACAACAGTGAAAGGCCTGGATAGAGTGGATGTGGAGAGGATGTTTCCACTAGTGGGAGTCTGGGACCAGAGGTCATAGCCTCAGGATTAAAGGACGTTTCCTTTGGAAGGAGATGAGGAGGAATTTCTTTTGTCAGAGGGTGGTGAATCTGTGGAATTCATTGCCACAGACGGCAGTGGTGGGTATTTTTACGGCAGTGTTAGATAAATTCTTGATTAGTATGGGTGTCAGGGGTTCCTGGGAGAAGGCAGGAGAATGGGGTTGAGAGGGAGCGATTGATCTGCCATGATTGAATGGTGCAGTAAACTCAATGAGCCGAATGACCTAATTCTGTTCCCATGAATTGATGAACATGAGGTCTGCTACTACTCCCGAGCATAAGGGAAGACCGTTCAGTAGTTTGACAACAGAAGGGAAGAAACTGTTCACGAGCTTCCCTTAAAAAAGAGTCCAATCCTCCCTGCAACACTGGAATATTTATTCCCAAAGGTTTTGTTCCCAAAGGTTTATTTTCTCTTTTGAACTACAGCAGAGAAATCTATGGTGCTGATTGAAGCAGAGATCCCTGTGGCACTTCATCCTGTTAATACCCGCCTTTAAACATCTTCAATGAGTGCTGGCTGATAAATATACATTCATTTGTGATTATCTCTACACCTCAATGTTCCTACCCTATCAGCCCCACTTACATCCTTCTATCTCAACTTTTAACCTCATGGCCATTGTGGACAAGAGTATCCCTGACCGCTCTGCTTTGGGTAAGTTTGGTTTAGTTTAATTTGCTTTAGTTTAGAGATACAGCGCGGAAACTGGCCCTTAGGCCCACCGAGTCCGCACCGGCCAGCGATCCCCAGCACACTAACACTATCCGACACACACTAGGGTCAATTTACACTTATACCAAGCCAATTTACCTACATACCTGTACATCTTTGGAGTGTGGCAGGAAACCGAAGATCTAGGAGAAAACCCACTCGGGTCACGGGGAGAATGTACAAAGTCCGTCCAGACAGCACCCGTGGTCGGGATCTAACCCAGGTCTCTGGAGCTGCAAGCGCTGTAAGGCAGCAACTCTACAGCTGCGCCACCGTGCCGACCGTTTCCGAACTTCATCCTGCGTGGCCACACTTTTGGTTTATGACCTTTTCTTGGTCTCTCTGAGCTGTGTACATTTGCACGGGTTAAAAGGGAACCGTTTTTTTCCACACAGTAAACGCCTGCAACAACAGACCCCCGGAGATGGGGGACGTGCCCATTATTGCCGATTGTCTGTTATAACTGAGTGGGGGGGGGGGGGTAAAGTTTAACCCAAGGCCGTGTTGGAGGATACGCGCTGTAGGATGGGGTTAAACAAGGTGGAGTTCACAGGCCGGAGAGCCGCTGAGCCACAGGCCCCACGCACAGTGCGCCGGGGACGGGCACAGTACTCACGCCGTCTCCATGCCGCTCTCACCAACAGAAGCTCCCTCCACGTGGCGCCAGCTAATGGGGTAACTGGGTGGGAGGGGCGGTGCAACGGGAGCCTCGGTCTGCCATAACCCACCCGAAAACATACAAACTGTGTAGGAAGGAACTTAAGATGCTGGTTTAAATTGATTTCTTCAATCTGAAGAAGGGACTCAACCTGAAAAGTCATCCATTCCTTCTCTCCAGAGATGCTGCCTGTCCCGCTGAGTTGCTCCCGCATTCTGTGTCTATCTGCGACATACACGTCCTTTATTCTGACGGTTTTCTATATTCATGTTCATATATGATAGGAGCTGAAACTCCTCTTCATCTCCTTTCTAAAGGAACGTTCTTTTATTCAGAGACTGTGTCCTCTGGTCCTCAACTCTCCCACTGGTGGAAACATCCTCTCCACATCTATTCCATCCTGGCCTTTCACTATTCTCTAAGTTTCAATGAGATACCTCCTCTTCCTTGTAAACTCCAGCCTACCTGATTGCAGACGTTTCTCTGGTATTTCCCCTTTGAACTACCTGTTGTACGTGCGTACGCCGTGATTGCTCTCATGGATGATATGATCTGATTTAATTGGACAGCTTGCAAACAGACGTCTTTCTCTGTTTCTCTGTAATATACTGAACCCAAATACTTTTGACTTCACACTGGATCGGGTTGTCACTGCATTGCAGTTTTATCCTCCACTGGCAGGAAGTTTAAGATTGATTCCATCTGCTCTAATTCCAGACAGGATGTGATCTAAACAGATAAAAAGGCTCTGTGCTATTAACTCTTGCAGTTGTTGCAAGGCAAACAGAAGAACTACTGCTGATAAGCAGACACCAGGAACACCCAAACACTCCCGATGAACAAACACAAAGAACAAGGTTAACTCTATGACCCTATAGATGCTGGTTTACAACAACACACACAGAGTGCTGGAGTAACTCAGCGCTCCAGGCAACATCTCTGGAGGAAATGGATAGTTTGGGACCCTTCTTCAGACTGATTTAGTGCGACACAGTAGGTTTTCTCCGGGTGCTCCGGTTTCCTCCCACACTCCAAAGACTTGTAGACCAGATTTGTAGGTTAATTGCCTCGGTAAATTTGTAAGTTGTCCCTAGTGTGTGTAGGATAGTGTCAGTGTGCAGGGATCGCTAGTCGGTGTGGGCTCGGTGGGCCGAAGGCACTGTTTCTGCGCTGTATCTCTAAACTAAACTAAACTAAAAAACTCTGAGTCTCTCACTTTATTTAAGACATTCAATTAAACCTACTTCGTTCACCAAACCTTTTGCCTATTATCTAAATTAAATATCTCATAGAAACATAGAAATTAGGTGCAGGAATAGGCCATTTGGCCCTTCGAGCCTGCACCGCCATTCAATATGATCATGGCTAATCATCCAACTCAGTATCCCGTACCTGCCTTCTCTCCATACCCTCTGATCCCCTTAGCCACAAGGGCCACATCTAACTCCCTCTTAAATATAGCCAATGAACTTGCCTCAACTACCCTCTGTGGCAGAGAGTTCCAGAGACTCACCACTCTCTTTGTGAAAAAAGTATTTCTCATCTCGGTCTTAAAGGATTTCCCCCTTATCCTTAAGCTGTGACCCCTTGTCCTGGACTTCCCCAACATCGGGAATAATCTTCCTGCATCTAGCCTGTCCAACCCCTTAAGAATTTTGTACGTTTCTATAAGATCCCCTCTCAATCTCCTAAATTCTAGAGAGTATAAACCGAGTCTATCCAGTCTTTCTTCATAAGACAGTCCTGACATCCCAGGAATCAGTCTCTGTGGCTTTGCTCTGGTTGTTCTCCTGGGAAATGCTCTGGAGTATTTTACTACGACATCAAGGTTTGTTGCTGTTGAACTCATGTGAGGGGATTATAGTTTTGCCTGAACTTCTACCCAACAAATTACTTTTTAAATTCCTATTATCTGACCAGGTTTATCAACATCAAGCTGCTCTCAATATTGGCCACATTTCAAGCTTAATAATGGAACATAAATCTGAGGTTATACGAAAAGAGAGCTTTAACAAAATGTAATTACAACAAACAAAACTCTTTTCGCCAACCTGAGTCATTAGTGTTTGTGCTGCATAAGCAAGGCTTTATCTTTGTGCACGAAGGAAGTGCAGATGCTGGTTTAAATCGAAAGTAGACACAAAATGCGAAAGGAGCTCAGCCGGACAGGCAACATCTCTGGGGAGAAGGAATGTGTGACGTTTTCGTCACCCATACCTTCTCTCCAGAGATGCTGCCAGTCCCACTGAGTTACTCTCACATTTTGTGTCTATCAAGGCTTTATCTTCATCTCATCAGGATGACACACTGGTCAACTGGAGGAGCACCTTCAGCAACAGACTGGTTCCACCAAGATGCAGCACAGAACGCCACAGGAGATCCTTTTTCCCTGTGGCTATCAAACTGTACAACTCCTCCCCTTTCTGTCGTGGGGTAGACTGACTCCCCCTCCCTCCCCAATCTTTACACATCCCCAATCCTTTCCACTCGTCACTTTAATTTCATGTTTCATGTATTTTGTGTTTTATGACTGTTAGTCGATCAATTTCCCTCTTGGGATAAGTACATTTCTATCGTATCACATCGTATCGTATCTGGTTAGTTTAAGTTAAAGAACATAACTGCTGTTTACAACAGCAATTAGGACACTAAAGCACGGGGGTGACAGGGTTTCAACCAGCTGAGTACACATTATGCTTACAAACCTACACAGCTTCCAGTTACTGGGCAGAGTAAGACAGAAACTGGAGCAAAGACATTGGGTTCAATTTGGGCACGTTGGACATTCTGTTTTCCACTTGCTATTCTGTTCACTAGAAAGTAGCTGTTAACAAAAATACTATCGGGAAAGATTGGGAAGAAGTTGAAGCAGAAGTAACTGCAGATGATGGAATGTGTCGGAAGGAACTGCAGATGCTGGTTTACATCGAAGATAGTTTTCCAACATTTTGCATCTAATGCAGATGATGGAATCTCGAGCAACAAAACAAAGTGCTGGAGGATCCCAGTGGTTCAGGCAGCATCTGTGGAAGGAATGGACAGATGGGTGGGATCCCAAAGGATCGTCTGTCCATTCTCTCCACAGATCCTCCAGCATTTTGGATTTTGCGAACAAGTTTCTTTCTGGAAGATGTCATTCGTGAGCGATGTCGTGAGGTCATGCGAGTTTGTGGAATGTGTGCACTGTCTCACAAGATCATTCCATGGCACAAAACACTGGAGTAACTCAGCGGGACAGGCAGCATCTCTGGAGAGAAGGAATGGTTGACGTTTTGGGTTGCGGTCCTTCTTCAGACCCGACCCGAAACGTAACCCATTCCTTCTCTCCAGAGACGCTGCCTGTCCCGCTGAGTTACTCCAGCATTTTGTGTCAATCTTCGAGTTAAACCAGCATCTGCAGTTCTTTCTTACACATAATTCCATGGCATCTTGATGTCTACTTGAGACGAGATTCAGGCCCTCAGATTAAGTTCATATTGAAAAGGTGATTGTCCATCTAACTCATTACGATGCACTTCACGGTGAGGGTTACCACAGCATAGATGTGGGGAACAACATTTTGCTTTAAACAAAGTGTTGGAAGAATGCAACAGGTGTGGAAGGAGACAACATTTTGAGTTGGAACTCTTTTCCAGGACAAACCTTTTCTGTCCATTCCCTCCACAGATGCTGCCTTACCCACGGAATTCCTCCAGCACTTTGTTTTTTTGCTCAAACTACCGCAAATGTAGTATCTTGCAGTAGCTAAATATTGCCTATTGTTTCATCCTTCTCCAACCTGGAATAATCTCTTTGGGGTATTTTTTTAAGAAACATCTTTCATTCTTAATCATTTAACAGAGAGTTACTGTCCTTTATTGCAAAATAGCACGTGAATAGAAACATGCAGAATTCAAAATCGTCATGGCCCATTAGCAGATTTATAGAAGTATAAACCTGGATTGGTGCTAAGGCTAATACCTCCATTAAAACACGTTAGGCTTTTGTCAGCTACTATCGACAGCATAATTCTGGACTTTAATCTAAAGGAAAATCTGGAGAGGACAATTAATAACATTCTTGTCTGCAACAAATTTCTGAAAGTTAATCTTTCAGGTATAATTCAATTTGCTCAACTCAGTAAAATAGCTCCTCTGAATACATTAACAGCACTTTGTAAACCAAGGCACATTATTCTGCACACAATGGTAACTGTGTGGTCACAACTAGACTGACAGACTCCAATTCTCTAAACTTTAGCCCTACAATGAAGAAAGACTTATGGGCCTGTCCCACAAGGGATTTTTTTCAGCGACTGTCATAGTCGTAGCAGGTGTCGAAAAACGGCGACTGGACCCCCCCTACGACAATGTCGACAACAAACTGCCACCTAGTCGACGTCAAACTACGGCAAACTACCGACAACCGGCGATCTATTACTACGTCCACCTACGACAACCTACATCTACCCGCGACAAGCTAAGACAAGGTACAACCCTGTCTGCGACAACTGAAGACAACTGAAGACAATTCAGTTGCCGATACCTGTCGCCGGTTGACGTAGGTAGTCGCCAATGGAATTCACCAAAGTCAGCACCGGCGACAACCCACGTCATCCTGGCGACAATCTACGTCAAGCCAACTGTCGCCGAAATGTGTTGAACATTTCAAAATCCAGTGGCGACCAGAGAAAAGGTACGACTCTTTGGGCGACTGAGGAGACCATACAGGCGACACCCCGGCGACCATGTGCCAACAGCCTAGTCGCCTGTAGTCGCCTAAAAAATCGCCTAAGTGGGACAGGGGCATTACACTTACCCTTCACAACCTCAGGATGTCCTAAGGGATTGATGACCAATAAAGTACCGTGTGAAGTGCAGAAACTGTGGAGACATGTCCCATCTACAACATCGACAGCCTACTTGCGCTCACCAACTTCCACAAATGTTTACAATTATGATATCATCCCGTAGACTCCACAAACAACTCCAGCGCGCACACTTTGCACAGTCCAGCGGCTCACTAGAATTTACCTGGGCTCACTGAAAACGAAAAAGCTAGTTGTTATGTCAGCAGGCAGTTATTTGGGGGCGGCATGATGGTGCTATGGTAGAGTTTCTGCCTTACAGCTCCAGAGACCCAGGTGCAATCCTGACTATCTGACCGGGTGCTGTCTGTATCTGTTTGTACGTTCTCCCTGTGACCGCGTAGGTTTTCTCCAGGTGCTCCGGTTTCTTCCCACATCCCAAAGACATACAAGTTTGTGGGTTAATTGGCTTCAGTAAATTTGTAAATTGTCCCGAGTGTGCTAGTATATGGGGAGAACAGCTGGTGGGTGCGAACTCGGTGGGCCGAAGGGCCTGTTTCCGCGCTGTATCTCAGAAGCCTAATGTCTTACCCTAGTGACATCTTAGAGACATTTCATCCCAATTCTAAAATATATAAATGATTATAGTTTATGAAAAAAATACAGATTAAATTGAAAATAGTGGTGAAATGGAACTGGCTAGAAAAAGGATAATCTGTGTTATAAAATTTAAAAATATTAGTTGTTGTCGAGCTGGCAATGTTCTGAGACAATATATGTTCAAAAGAAATAAAATGCACAAATATCTGGCAATTCAGATACAATTATGCAGCTTGTATTAAATAAATTTCATATGATAGCCTTCAATGCTGTGGTTTCCACCAGAGGTACACAGGTCCAAGATAATGTTACCTTTACCATGGCAACTAAAACAGACAATTTAATTTCATTCCCTCATCAGCATCAACATAGCGATTCTCAGTGTTAGTCTTAGTGTTCCAGGGTGGAAGAAGGAGGCAGCACAGTGAGGGGTGCCACAATGGCACAGCAGCTAGAGCTATAGGTGACAACATTTAGTGTAGTTTAGAGATATAGCTTGGAAACCGGCCCTTCGGCCCACCGAGTCTGCACCAGGCCAGCGATCCCTGCACATTAACACTATCCTACACACTCTAGGGACAATTTTTACATTTATACCAAGTCAATTAACCTACAAACCTGCACGTCTTTGGAATGTGGGAGGAAACCGAAGATCTTGGAGAAAACCCAAGTTCTCCCGGTCACAGGGAGAACTTACAAACTCCATACAGACAGCAGCCACAGCCGCAGTCGGGATCGAACCCGAGCCTCTGTAGAGCAGCAATTCTACCGCTGTGCATCCGTGCCGCCCTCTTTCAATCATTACATACGACTACACTTCAAAAGTACCTCAGTGGTTACAAATCAGTTAGAGTTTACTACGTAGTTGTGAATATTAATGTCTTTCTGGCTTGCTGAATATATCTGCAAGTTCACCCCATTCACTTTAAATTTCCTTTATTCTCATGGAGCCTGTTGGGTACAATCAGTGCGGAGGCAGAGCTGTTTGAGTGACCATAATGTGTATCAGCTCAGATGAACGGTCGTTTACACTGTGCACCTATATCTATTCCCAGAGTACACTTCAGTCTGAAGAAGGGTCTCGAACCGAAACGTCACCCATTCCTTCTCTCCAGAGATGCTCCCTGTCCCACTGAGTTACTCCAGCATTTTGTGTCTATCTTCGGTTTAAACCAGCATCTGCAGTTCCTTCCAACACATTCAATAATTGTTACTCAGTTGGCAACATGGATGCTGAAGGTGTACTTTTGCCTAAATTGATCCTGTAAGGTACACTACAAAACATATGTTCTCATTTAGCTGCAAAGCTAACTCAGAGATTGAAGGGTTAAAAACCACACCCTGTTCAGGATTAACTGGCCTGAAGCATTCCAGATTATTTACATTAAACTCTGGTGATTAAAACATTTTCAAACTCATACAGCAGCTTAACAATATACAAATCAAACAGCAACAGAGCTGTGTGTGTGTGTATGTGTGTGTGCACATGAGTGTGTATGTGTGTGTGTGTGTGTGTGTGCGCGTGTGTGCGCGCACGTGTGTGTGCGTGTGTGAGTGTGCGTGTGCGTGTGTGTGTTTGTGCGTGTGAGTGTGCGTGTGTGTGTTTGTGCGTGTGAGTGTGTGTGGGTGCGCGTGTGTGCGCGCGTGTGTGTGTGTGCGTGTGTGTGTGTGTGTGTGAGTGTGTGTGCGTGTGTGTGTGCGCGCGTGTGCATGTGCGCGCGTGTGTGTGTGTGTGTGTGTGTGTGCGTGTGTGTGTATGTGCATGTGAGTATGCATGTGTGTATGTGCATGTGTGCGTGTGTATGCATGTGTACGTGTGTGTGTGTGTGTGCGCATGTGCCTGTATGTGTGTGTATGTGTGTGTCTGTGTACCTGTGGCCTTGATTTCTCTCTGTACCTGTATGTGAGTAAAATGTTACATTCTGTGTCTCTCCCCATTTTGATGTACGTCTCCTTATATTTATGCTTGTACTTTGAATAAGTCGTTTGCAAACATCCACTAGTCTGTTTCTCTACGTCTGCTGTCCTTGCTGTCTCACTCTCTCTTATTGTTACCTGCTGTCTGTTCAACACTTTGCAAAACCATGCATCCCTGTTTCTTGTTCTAATATATTTTATGTGTATTTATCTTTTAATGTCCAGTTTTGTTAATAAAACACAAATGTGTCCCTAATATGCGACACTGCATATCATTCAGTACTGAGATGGTTAAGGCCTATTTAAAATACTCTGAAGGCTAATAAACCGGCAGGCTGTTGGAGATAAGCTGCTTCATAGGATCAAGTTGGTCTGCGCTTTCTTCCTCCCTTATTTACAATTTTCTAATATAAAGAGACCATAATCTGCTTCTCTTACATACCACCGGTGGCTGATTAGATCCACATTTTCCCAGCATCATAGGTGGAGGTCGGTAAGTTCGAGATGATCTTATCAGGGTAAGGCTGTGGTATCAAATTTCAGATGAGATCACTTATTTCACATCACAAAGCACATCCCTACAGCCTGCTCAGCATCAACTTCACGTTTCACAGACCTCTTTGTTCCTGATCTGTGCAGCACAAGCTGGGAAGCACATTCTTTCTCCACACTCTGCAAGCAGCCACATTGGAGCCTGTTAGCTGCCATCATGCCTCTGCTGCAAATGCTGTCTGATTGTTAGCTTGTACAAAACAAACCCATCCATTATACAACCACACTGGCTGTCAGGCATTTTACAAAAGGTGGCTTATGGCTAGGAATTTAGTAGCTGGCTTTGCGTAAACGTCTCTTGCCCTTGCAGTGCAGAGTGGCATGGAGACCCCGGTCAAAATCAAACGGACCGCCATCACGCTGGCACAGAAAGTCCAGATCATCTTGAAGCTGAACGACCCCTCCTTCAAGCAGAAGGAGATCGCCCAGGAGTACGGGCTGACCGCCTCCGCCATCTCCAAAATCGTCAAGAAGAAAGAGGGCATTCTGGAGGAATGGCTGCGCGGCGGCAACCTGGAGCGCAAGCGGAAACGCGAGGGCAAGAACCAGACCATCGACGACGCGCTGCTCAGCTGGTTCTGGATGGCCAGCAAGGAGGAAGGCCCCATCTCCGGGCCGGTGCTCATGGCCAAAGCCAAGGCCCTTGCCGATGAGATGGGGATCGAGTTCAAACCCACCAATGGGTGGTTGTGCCGCTGGAAGAACCGCAACAACCTGGCCTACAGGCGGGTGCCAAGGGAGAAGGGCGAGTACATGGCCACCAGCAACCACAGGCCCGGTACGGTATTTCACCCCGCGTCCCCGGCAGATCACACCCTCGCCAAACTCTCACTCACTCGTTCCCACGCCCTCCATGTACTTGCCCAGCATACGTCATAGGAACAGAAGTAGACCATTCAGCCCATTAAGTCTACTCCACCATTCAATCAAAGTTGAGCTATTTTTCCCTCTCAACCTCATTCTCCTGCCTTCTCCCCACAGCCTTGGACACCCGTACTAATCTAAAACCTCCACTTTAAAAATACCCATTGACTTGGCCTCCACAGCCGTCTGTGGCAATGAATTCCACAGATTCACCACACACTGACTGAAGAAATTCCTCCTCATCAGCTTTCTAAATCATGGCCTGCGACATGGTCTGAAGCAGTTTTTTTTAAAAGCATTTGAAGTAATGAGTGCTTATTATGTTTGATAATATATTATCAAATAAGCATGATAATGTTTAATCTGTGAGATGCATGAAGAATATAATAAGATGCTTCTACACCAAACCCTGACTAAACACTGCCCTAAATCAGGTTAGACACAAAATGCTGGAGTAACTCAGCGGGTGACGCAGCATCTATGGAGAGAATGAATGGGAGACATTTTGGGTCGAGACCCTTCTTCAGACTGACCTCGGGTGACCTCTGGAGAGACTACTGGGTGTCCAGGGCCAACTCCCAATACTATGGAGAAACCTGATGAAGAAAGGTTTAGTGGGAGAGTGGAGATGGCAACTTACTAGTTGGGTTGGGGAGGAGGGTTGAGTCCTTGTTTGCAGAAATTCAATTCATATCATTGAAACTACACATTCTAACTTTTTCTACAGCGGCATTTACTCATTCGATGTGCGTTGGGGATAAAGTATAAAAAGAACTGATTGGTCCAAATGATGCCTACTAACTTTCATACTCCTCTCTAGCTTCTCTGTAACTTTCTCCTTGTATTGCTTTCTCCTTCATCTGGTTTTCCCATAAATACGACTGAGTTAAGGGCCTGTCCCACTTACGCGATTTTTTTCGGCGACTTGCCGGCACCCGTCATAGTCGCAGCAGGTTGCCGAAGATTTTCAACATGTTGAAAATCAGGGATGACCAGAAAAAGGACTCTTTGGGCGACTACTCATGACCATACAGGCGTCACCCTGCGACATGGTCTGAAGCAGTTTTTTTTTAAAAGCATTTGAAGTAATGAGTGCTTATTATGTTTGATTATATATTATCAAATAAGCATGATAATGTTTAATCTGTGAGATGCATGAAGAATATAATAAGATGCTTCTACACCAAACCCTGACTAAACACTGCCCTAATTCTGCCCACTTCAATGTTAGGGCCATCCTTCAGTTCGCCAAAGTCCAAAGTTTTATAATTAGCACTTTAGGCCTAATTTATTTATCGAGCCTTTGGTTAGCTATCGTAGATTCTTGCTACGTGGCTTGGTGTTAAATATTGCCTGATCTCCACTCTTTGTGTGGCACAAGATAGACACAAAATGCTGGAGTAACTCAGTGGGTCAGGCAGCAGATGTGGAAACATGGATAGGTGAGGTTTCACAGAGTGCTGGAGTAACTCAGTGGGTCAGGCAGCATCTGTGGAGAACATGGATAGGTGACGTTTCACAGAGTGCTGGAGTAACTCAGCGGGTCAGGCAGCATCTGTGGAGAACATGGATAGGTGAGGTTTCACAGAGTGCTGGAGTAAATCAGTGGGTCAGGCAGCAGATGTGGAAACATGGATAGGTGAGGTTTCACAGAGTGCTGGAGTAACTCAGTGGGTCAGGCAGCATCTGTGGAGAAACGGAAGAGGTGACATTTCGGGTCTGAACCTTTCTTCAGACATTTCTTTGTGTGGCACAGCTGTGTTAATGGAACAAGTGGATGGGAGGGAGGAGGGGGATACATGGCAGTGATAGATCTGCCCCACAGTCGATCCAGGGAAGTACACACAATGCTCAGAGCATGTTCCAACTTCAGGGACTAAACCACCCCAAGCTACGCTCAGCAATGCAGCAGCTATAAGGTTAATGGCACAACCAATATAAGCCAACAAAGGAGGATATTTTTACAAGTTATCTAAATTAAAAATCACATCCTGTTGTTTTTCTCTTCATATATTTCGACAGTCCAAAAAAACCCTCGTTCTTTACAGATAAAATCAAGACTAGTTTAAGGTCACACTGTGCGTCAGTGAAATAGAAGTTGACCTTATCAGGGACTGAGGCAATGGTTGGTACACGAGACCACAACCAATTGAGAATTCCATGTTAAATTGCTGTTTGCGGCCATTTACAGATGATCTTAGCAGAATACAACAGGACCAGGAATGGGGTTCTGTTGTATTCCCTTTCGACAATACGACACGATAGAACTTTATTCATCCCCGGAGGGAAATCGGTCTGCCTGCCATCAGTCAGAACACCCAACAAGGTGCAAGAAAACTTGAAATTAAAATTACATTTGAAAAACAGAAAAAGACAAGTGACTGCTGGCTGGTTACCGTGTGCACAGCGCCTTCACCAGAAGAACTGTAGTTCTTTGTAAGAGACTACAGCTTTTAATCCTGTTTTTGTGCCGAGGCAGAGCAGTGCTGCTTTTGATGTTGGGTTGCTGAGATTGCGTGAGTGGTTTGACATGTGTAATGTGATCAAGCCGGCACAAGGGGTTGATTCAATTCTCTCCGCTCAGACCACCCACCATCGCCTCTCCCTCAAATATCACTTCTTAACTCCCCAAAGGTTCTCATGTTTCAGGAGTAATAAAATTTAATTCCACATTCTTCTTTCCAATAAGTGGGTGGCAGAGCAACTATTATCTGCTAAAATTACATCGGCTTCAGTGACATGGTAGAAAATTAAAATGCGATACGCAAACGGCAGCAGAAGGCCAATAATGCATTTAACACTTAAAGCCCCACACACGTACAATCATTGCATGTTAGGCCACAAGAGAAACTATTCGCTATGCTGGTCCTTTGCTAGGGCTGTCCCACTGTATTGATCCAATTCCCCTTTGAATATTCCCACTGAGTCTGCTGCTCCTGCTTTTTCAGTCACCACATCATAGCAACTCTCTGCATCAGAATAATTTTCAGATTCTTCTGAGTCAAAGCATCATAAAACAGGGTGGCGCAGCGGTAGAGCTGCTGCCTTCCAGCGCCAGAGAGCTGGGTTCCATCCTAACTATGGGTGTTGTCTGTACGGAGTTTGTGCATTCCCACAGTGACTGCGTGGGTTTTCTCCAGGTGCTCCGGTTTCCTCTCACACTCCAAAGTCATACAAGTTTGTAGGTTAATTGGCTTCAGTAAAAATTGTAAATTGTCCCCCGTGTGTAAGATTGTGTTAACGCATGGGCTGATTGCTGGTAGGTGTCGACTTGTTGGGTCGAAGGGCCTGCTTCTGCGCTGTATCTCTAAAGTCTAAATGCTTCACAGTATAGCACAGGAACAGTCCCTTCGGCCCACAATATCCATGTCGAACACGATGCCAGGTTAAACTAATCTCCTTTGCCTGCACGTGATCCATACCCCTCCATTCCCTGCATATCCGTGTGCCTCTAAAATTGGTCTCACTATCTGCTTCCATCACCTTTGTCAGCAGGTTCCAGGCACCCATCACCCACTGTGGGCAAACACGCCCCCACACATCTCCTTTAAACTTTGCCCATGTCACCTAAAAGCCAAACTTTCTCGACTTTGACAGTTCCACCCTGGGGAAAATATTTTTCTAGCCTGCTCTACAGCAGAGCAATGGACCTTTTGGCTCAACCTGTCCACACCAGCTAGCAGGTATCTGCCAAAGGAGGACCCGGCGTGGGGGGAACGCCATGAGGGACGGGGGAGGGGTGAACAAAGAAGGACCCGGCGGGAGGGAGGGGGAAGGGGAGGAAGAACAAAGGAGGACCTGGCACTGGATACTTTGGAAATTTGTTGGGCACCCTTTATGTGGTGACTATTTGCATACCTTGGGTATGCAAAACAAAGAATTTCACTGTGACTTGTCACATGTGAAAATAAAGCATTCATTCATTCATTCATTCATATTAATCCCATTTATCACCACTTGGTCCAATTGGATGGTCCTGCTGGGGCCATCCTGTTGTTTCCATTGTCGTTATTATTTATCTGTTACGTTGGAACACCGCTCGGGCAGTGCACCTGAAATTTTGTTGTATGTATTTACAATAACAATAAAGTGTATTATTATTATTCAACAGGTAACAGCTCCCCTGAGGGTCACACCCCCATTGAATGCCTCAGTGATTCGCATTGCTCGCGTTAATAGTTTTTAAATGTATCAGGCGGTGCGTTACGCACTCAAATTGAGCAATTTCAAGGTATATGGCAGGCAGTATCGCAGGAAAGGCCATCAACAGATAAAGAAAGGCACAAGGCGCTAGACTAATTCAGTGGGTCAGACAGCATCTCTGGACAACATGGACAGAGTGTATGTAGTCACACGCAAACGGGAGGAACACCACCTCATAGTCCAACATTATGAACACTGAATCCCCCAATATTAGGCCACTGACCTAGAAATCTACTCCCACCCCCCCCTCCCCCACCTCTTTCTCGTGCCCTACCCAGACACGCACCTATTTCGCCCTTCCACCCTCATTCCTTCCTCCGGCTTCACAGTTCATATCTCTCCTATCTTCATCTCTCACCTTTTGTCTTTTCATCTCTGGCCTTTGTTCAACCATCTGCCTGTCAAACCCCCTCCCCCTCCATCTGTAACCACCTATCACACCAGGCTTTGTCCTGCCCCTCCTTTCTTCCAGCTTTCTTCACCTCCCCTCCCCTCCCCCACTACGATCAGTCTGAAGAAGGGTCCCGACCTGAAATGTCACCTGTCCATATTCTCCGGAGACGCTGCCTGACCCGCTCAATTACGGCAGCACTTTGTGCTTTTTTTTTTGCAAACCAGCATCTGCAGTTGCTTGTTTCTCTGCCAACGAATGGCTTGGGGAAAGCAGGTAGACGAGCAGGAATTATCACATGCGGGGCAGTGTAAAATCAAATAACCTCTCCTCGCTTCTGTTTGTAATGCTGTTCACTATTACCATTTGATTTATTCACTTTATAAAAGGATGTCCTTTAAAAATGGAGCAATGCGAATGATTGCGGATGTAGGGCGAATGAGTTATGAGGAGATTTAAAAAGGCTCAGTCACTAGAGGGTAAAGAGAGGATAGTTATGAGGGATCTGATTGAAATATATAAAGTATTAAATGGACTAGGTAGTAGAAATCCTAAATATTACTTTACAATATGGCAAAATGATAGAAGCAAAGGTCACATTTGAAACTGGGGAAAAATAAATTCTGGGTGGATTACAGAAGGAAGTTTATCACACAGAGGATGACAAATAGCTGGAATAATCAGGCAGGCTATGCAGCACAGGCATGGCTACAAATCAAAGCTGGGTGACAAGGAGGCAAAGCAGAATGTCGAGCAGTTACCATAGGTTTCCCTGATGAAAAGACTCCTTTAAAAAGCATCCCACGATGAAATGTTTCCTTCAGTGTTTTAAACTCATTTCTCTAATAGTGCTGGCCAAATGGGATGGGGAGTGGAGCCACCCACTACCAATGGCACTACCATCATTGAGCCCCGCATCATCAATCTCCCAAATTACAAGAAACTCAAAGGGACACAAGCCACATAAATACTGTGACCACAAACGCAGGTCAGTCTGACTCACCTTATCACATCCAAATGCCTTTCCACCATCTACAAAGCATGGGTCAAGAGGGCGATGGAATACTCTGCACTTGTCTGGGTAAGTGCGGCTCTAATAACACTCAAGACTGACAGCATCTAGGATAAAGCAACCCGCACACCACCTTGAACATTAATTCCCTCCACCAACACCGTCACACAGTGACTCCAGTTGAAGCCATCTGCACAACGTGCTGTCGTAACTGGCCCAGTTTATTCCAACAGCTGCCAAACCCTGCCACCTCGAAGGATAATAGCTTCAGGTGCATATTCCACAGCACCTGCAAGGTCTCCTTCAAGCCACATGACATCCAAACTTGTTCATTTATCATTGTTCTCCATAATTGTTGGGGCTATTCCCTACTAACACAATGGCACAGAGGTACAGTTGTTGCTTTTCTGTGCCAGAGACCCAGGTTCTTTAGTTTAGCTTAGAGATACAGCGCGGAAACAGGCCCTTCGGCCCACCGAGTCCGCACCGACCAGCGATCCCTGCACACTAACACAAGCCTACATGCACAAGGGACAATTTACACTTATACCAAGTATACAAACGCAAGCCAATTCACCCGCAAACCCGTACATTTTTGGAGTGTGGGAGGAAACAGAAGATCTCGGAGAAAACCCATGCAGTCACGGGGAGAACGTAGAAACTCCATACAGACAACCCTGGTCTCTGGCGTTGCAAGCGCTGTAAGGCAGCAACTCTACCGCTGCGCCACCGTGCCGCCCTCGTCAGGTTCGATGCTGACCTCGGGTGCAAAGCTTGTACGTTTTCCCTGTGACCGCGTGGGTTTTGTCCAGGTCCACCCGTTACCTCACCCACTCCAAAGAAATAAACGTCTGTAAGTTAATTGGTTTCTGTAATTGTAAATTGGCCCCAATGTGCAGGATAGTGACGCATCACAGTCTGGTTTGGGAACAGCTCTATCCAAGACCGTAAGATATTGCAGAGAATTGTGGACGCAGCCCAGACCATCCCACAAACCAACCTCCCGTCCATTGACACCATCTACACTTCACACAACTTCTTCTGGAGCCACAGTATCTCAGCAGGTCAGACAGCATGTCTGGACAACATGGATGGGCGATGTTTCAGGTCGGGACCCGTCTTTAGACTGATGTTAATGTGCGGGGATCGCTGGTTGGGCCAGACTCGGTGGGCTGAAGGGCCTGTATCCGCGCTGTATCTAAACTAAACTCTGCAGAGTGAGTTACTACATTACTAAGAGACGGCGATGAAAGCAGCTGTCATTCAACAACAGTTGTCTCGATAAGGCAGACAGAATGAGAACCAATATTAATGGGCTTTTATCCATCGGCTGTCACAGGTTTGCCCATGCTTGTGGCTCCCTCTCTCTACCTGCAAGATGCACAGCATGTCCCAGAGTATTATGGAGAAGGAACACCAACGCAACGGCCGGAGGAAGCGGAGGAAGACTCCCGTGACCAGACTGCAGAGGGGATGGAGCAGGAGGCAGGAGACGCACACTTTTATACAGGCAAGTCTTGTATACCCAAGCAAGTCTTGTATACCCAATGAATCCATGAGGTACACACAGAAGTCTCAGTCACATTATGACTGAGGACATGGCAGTGTCCATTTTCGATCTGAAAAAGGGTTCCGACCAGAAATCTTACTTGTCTACGTTCTCCAGAGATGCTTGCCTGAGTTACCCCAGCACTTTGTATCCTTTTTAGAAATAGTTTTTGTCTGGCTTTGCTCAGGTTAGTTTAGTGCAGTTTAAAGTTACCACATGGAAACCAGCCCTTCGGCCCACTGAGTCTGCGCCGACCAGCGATCACCCCGTACACTGATTCTATCCTACACTCTAGGGACAATTTACAGGAAACAATGAACCTATAACCCTACACATCTTTGGAGTGTGGGAGGAAAGCGGAGCACCGGACAGGTTTAGAGGGATATGGGCCAAATGCGGGCAGATGGGGCTAGTTGGGCCGATGGGTCTGTTTCCAGGTTATGACTCTATGATACCCGGAGAAAAACACACCCAGTTACAGGGAGAATGTGTAAAGTCCAGATAGACATCACCCATTGTCAGGATGGAACCCGGGTCTTTGGCGCTGTGAGGCAGCAGCCCTACCGTCGCCCCACCATGCTGCCACTGCGCACCCAGCTCGGGCTGCAGCTGAACTGGGCTGATTAAATGTTGCACGCATGATAGAGTTGTGGACGGGGGCATTGTTATAGCAGGCGCTGCCCTGTTTCCTGTAGTGCCCAGTGATAAGCACGGCCTGTGGCAGGCACCAGCGGCCGGGACATCCGACAGCTCCTCCGACGAGATGCCATCGGCACGCCTCACGGGACAGCAAGATGCCGCCAAGCAGCACAAACCCAAACGGTTCAAGCAGGAGGGGGTCGCACCACAGTCGGGGCACAGCTGCCAGTCTTACACAGGTGGGTGGCACTCTGGGCAGGAGGTAGAGCTTGGCACAAGCACAGATCCACAAATGAGCTAGTATTATCCAACAACGAGCAACAATGAAACCACAATTGGGGATGTGGGAGGAAATTCAAGCAAGCTGGAGAAACTAGCAGCTGCCTCACCGTTCCAGTGGTCTGGTTTTAAAACATAGAAAATAGGTGCAGGAGTAGGACATTCGGACCTTCGGGCCAGCACCACCATTCATTACGATTATAGCTGAACATGCAAAATCAGTACCGCTATTCCTGCGTTTTCCCCATATCCTGTGATTCAGTTAGCCCTAAGAGCTAAATCTAATTCTCATTTGAAAACATCCAGTGAATTGGCCTCCACTGTCCTCCGTGGCAGAGAATTCCACAGATTCACAACTCCCCGGGGGAAAATGTATTTCCTCATCTCAGTCCTAAATGGCCGACCCGTTATTCTTAAACTGTGACCCCTGGTTCTGGACTCCCCCAACACGGGGAACGTTTTCTTGCATCTAGCCTGTCCAATCCTTTAAGAATTGTATATGTTGCTGAATTTTGATCCTGATCTTGGATGTGGCTGGGGTGGAGTTTTTGTTACATGAAGGGAAGCTTTTATTCTAAATATCCACGTTGCTGTTGCTTGCAATGACACTTGTATTTAACTGCACCTTGCCAGCACCACTGGATCTGCGAAGCCAACAGGAGATGCCGGGAACATCGCATGAAGCGGTAGTCACAGGTGGCCAGAGTAAGGCAGAGCGAGTTAAGACAGAGGAGGCTTCTCGCAACTACACCTACCAGTTTTACAATGGTAAGGCTTTGCATTTTCTGAGAAGGTGCTGGCTGGGGAGGCTCTGGCCCTAGGTTGTAAGCAAATGGGATATTATTGATAGTACCATGGCAAAACCTGGATCAGGATCATCACAATACAGTAAACGCACAGAGTCTCTTGCCTAGTGCACGTGAATCGAGGACCAGAGGGCATGGATTTAAGGTGAAGGGAAAAAGATTTCATAGGAATCTAAGAGGTAACTTTTTCACACAAAGGATGGTGGATTTATGGAACAAGGTGACAGAGGAGGTCATTGAGGCTGGGACTATCACAATGTTTAAGAAACAGTTAGACTGGTACATGGATAGGACAGGTTTAGAGGGATATGGGCCAAATGCAGGCAGGTGGGACTGGTGTAGCTGGGACATGTTGTGCAGTGTAGGCAAGTTGGGCCAGATTCCACGCTGTATCACTTGATGACTCTGTGACTCGTAGATGCTCAGTGAAGGGACCTCCAGATTGCAGTTTCACTAATATCCAACCAAAATCATGAGAAAAAGACAATAGAAAATGACTCCCTCCGTGTCGCAGTGTCTCCTGACGTTGACAGTCATACAGTACAAACGGACATTTCTTATACCTCCCTGTATACAACTAGTCTCAGACGTGCTGCACTTTAGACATACATTGTGGAAACAGGTCCTTTGGTCCACTGGGTTCACCCCGTGCACTGTCGCTGTCCTACACACGAGGGACAATTTACTATTTGACAGAAGCCAAATAATCTACAAACCTGTACGTCTTTGAGGTGTGGGAGGGAAACAAGAGCACACAATACCCGGGGATGGATCCCGGATCTCTGGCGCTGTGAGGCAGCAGCTCCACCCGTTGCGCACTTTGTCGCCTTGGCTCGGGTGGAGCTGCTGCCTAATCTGGGTTAATATGTGAAGAGTGGCAACTTTGTCTCCAATTAGACGATCACGTTGGCCATATGAACAAAGCATGATTCTGGCTTTCAGGACATTAAAGACAAATTGCCACCAATAACAAACAAAAGCGTATTTACCTGGCTTACTACGTCAGGTTGGTACCATGTAATCCCGTGCTACCTGCTCCATGGTCGGATAGTCGGCGACTAAACAGTCTCCCCCACCTGGTTTGTGGATCCCCAGCAGGACCAACAACAAAACCTGTCAAAGGGCAGGTGAGCTCCTAGCGAGCCAACAGACATCCACACTTCAGTCAAGGTTGCGATCACCGTTGTACATAGCATTGTTAGGAATGATGGTAAAGCACACACACACCAAAATCCTGTAATTCCAGCCGGGGAAGTCCGCAGGAACTGGAGGACAGAGATGTGTGGTGCATCCGTCACCATTCCCGTTGGAAACCGGCACCACTGTGTCGTTAATGTTTTCAACGATGATGAAATAAGTGAATTACTAGAGAGCTGAATGTTTAGAGCTAGAGTGATAATCTTCTGGTCGTCATTGCAGGCGTCTGCTAGGAGGATATACTGGAAAACCTAGTTATTTTATTTGTAAAAGAGGAGAGGAATGTAATCAAGATGTATAAAAATATGAGCGGCCCAGACAAACTAAATATGTGAATCCCTACTTCCCTCAGCACAGCTGAAAACTGAGATATAGACAGAGATTTAAAGTTTGGTAAAATTCCAATAATTCATTATCCTTTTGCTTTGAAATCACAATAGTTTGACATTCAGTAGACCTGTGTTTAAACGCACTGGGGGCCCGTTTACACACTCGGTTGAAACTCCTTGGGGGCCCTGTTCTCTGCACTACCTTTACATTTACTGCAATACCATTGCATTCCCATGCTCTTAAACAACACACAGGGGGCCCTGATTCCATACTCCCTTTAAACTAACCACGGACAGTTCCACTGCGCATTTTAATCTCACCAGGGTCCCCATTTCCTGCACTCCCTTTAAACTCATTCGGCTGGGAAAAATCTATTACACGACTGTCTCTACTCTTTTAAAGTGAATTAAATGCGTTAGTATATTAAGGTCATAAGTGATAGGAGTAGAATTAGGCCATTCAGCCCATCAAGTCTACTGCGCCATTCAATCATGGCTGATCTATCTCTCCCTCCTAACCCCATTCTCCTGCCTTCTCCCCATAACCCCTGACACCTGTACTAATCAATGGGAGCAATGTTTATGAAAATCTGGCAGTCCGATACAAGAGGCAAGAGTGTCCCAGATAGGACAATGAAATTCTTACTTGCTGCAGTACAAGAGAATATGTAAACATAGTACATAACTGGCAAAATGTCACCACAGGCAGGCGCCATCGCCATTAGCACCAAATTCCTGAGGATGCTGGATCACCTGTTTTGCTGTAATTAGTAAAATGAATAGAGAAGAGAGAAGGAAAATTATTGTTCACCCAGAGGACAGGGAGTCTGGAACTCGATGACTTAAAAAGGTGGTGGAGGGAGAGGCCTTCATCACACTTGGATGTGTACTTGGGAACGAGCAAGGTTCCAGGTGTAAATAGGTTGGGTAGTTCTCTTTTGATCAACATGACCAGATGAGCCTAATCCTAGATAGAGGGCGATTCAGTGGCGCAGCGGTAGAGCTGCCACTGCCTCACAGCACCAGAGACCCAGGTTCCATCTTGATTACGGTCAGGGTGCTGTCTGTGGTTTGCATGTTCCCTCCGTAATCCTGTGATTGGGCGTTCTCCCCGTAACCCTGCGGGTTTTCTCCAGGTGCTCTGGTTTCCTCCCACTTTCCAAAAACGTGCAGATTTGTGGGTTAATTGGCTTCTGTATATCACCCCTAGTGTGTAGGACACAGAAATAGTGTATGGGTGGTTGATGGGCGTGGATTCAGTGTTTCCGTGCTGTATTTCTGAGCTCTAAGCCTCCCTCTGTGTGGTAAGTTCTCTATCAGTCAATACCCTCATGCCAGATGCTGATACGTAGGCAGTGTCCTCTGCTGGGTAAGTGAGGATAGGTTCAGGTCGAGTTGTGACTCTTACTCGATGCGAGAAGCCTATCAACACTTACAGCTGCAAGATAAAAAAAATCAATAAAAAAAATAACTGATTAGTTTCTTTAAATCTCCTTTGGGGGGGGGGGGGGGGGGGGGGGGGGGGGGGGGGGGGGGGGGGGGGGGGGGGGGGGGTCAAAGCCAAAAGGTAAAAGGTCTGAACAATCGGAATGAATCAGCTGTCAGCCAGAGAAGACAGAGAGTCATTAGTCTTTCAAGAATGTCCCGGGTTATTTGATCTAATCAGCTGAGAAAGTGAACACTGAGAGTGGAGTTCATGGTCTCACTTTTACAAGTAAACAAATGAACTGCAATCACAGCACCTTTCATGATGTCACCATGTCCCAAGACACTTTACAGGCAATTAATCACATCCCGTGTAGTCACAGTTGTACTATAGAAGACGGAGCAGTCACTGGTGCACTATAGGAAACGGGGGAGCCACTATGCACGGCAAGCTCCCACAATATGGGCAGCCTGGTGATGCAACGGTAGACTTGCTGCCTCACAGCAACAGAGATGCGGGTTCGATCCTGACTATGGGTGCTGTTTGTACAGAGTTCGTTCGCTCTCCCCGTGACCTGTGTGGGTTTTATCCAGGATCTCCAGTTTCCTACCACAATCCAAAGATGTACATGTCTGTAGGTTAATTGGCTTTGTATAATTATAAATTGTCCCTAGTGTGTACATGTAACATTTTAAAGCTTGCAGTACTCACCTCCGAATTGCTTCCATCCAAAGTTCCTTCTGAGCAACAGGAACGGCGATGTATCTCTGATTTGTCAGACTCATCGTCTGATGAAGTCTCACTGATGCAGCCCCCCGTTCATCAGGCCGCTAACGCCCATCACCCTGTACCAGCGGTCAAGCAGGAAGCAAGCTCCCAGAAGACGATCTACGCAGGTAAATCTATTTCTCTTAACTCATCACAAACACAGTGGCCCGTCTCAGTGCACTCTCAGTGCGTAATTAATACAAGCTAGAGGTATTAGTATAGGTAGGAAGGTAAATGTGTTGTGCCGAAGGGCTTGTTTCTATAACGTGTCAGTCTGTGACTCTCTCTTGGTAACAAGCTCAATGTGTTAGTAGTATGAGTACATATAACTTGGATGAACAAAACGCTTGTTGGCGCAGCGGTAGAGTTGCTGCCTTACATCGCCAGAGACCTGTGTTCGATCCTAACTACGGGTGCTGTCTGTAAGGAGTTTGCACATTCTCCCCATGATCTGCGTGGGTTTACTCCAGGTGCTCCAGTTTCCTCCCACACTCCAAAGGCATATAGGTTTGTAGGTTAATTGGCTTTGGCAAAAATTGTAAATTTGTCCCTGGTGCGTAGGATAGTGTTAGTGTACAGGGTGATCGCTGGTTGGTGCAGACTCGATGGGCCGAAGGGCCTGTTTCTGTGCTGTATCTCTAAACTAAACTAAACGAGGTGGGCTGAAGGGCTTGTTTCTATGATGTGTCACTCTGTGACTCTCCTTCACACTCTCTTGGTGACTGGCTCAATGTGTTATTTACATAAGTGTTGAGGATGAACTAGAGAAAGTGAAGGTTGAGGAGTGTCAGGAATGCATTGAGTCTGCAGAGTTTCAGCAGCGGGTGGGCAATGGTGGCCAGCAGCAGGGAGAAGGGGCCAGCTGGTCTTTGTGGTGGACGGCAAGCTCAATGCTGACAAACAAGATGCCAAATCATAAATATTCAGGCTCAGCTCAAGGTCAAGGATGGGGAATAATGGTTAACCTACGATGAGCGTTTGTCAGCGCTGGGCCTGTACTCGCTGGAGTTTAGAAGAATGAGGGGGGACCTCATTGAAACATACAGAATAGTGAAAGGCCTGGATAGAGTGGATGTGGAGAGGTCACTAGTGGGAGAGTCTAGGACTAGAGGTCATAGCCTCGGAATTAAAGGACATTCTTTTAGGAAAGGGAGGAGGAACATTTTATTTAGTCAGAGGTGGTGAATCTGTGGAATTATTTGCCAGAGAAGGCTGTGGAGCCCAAGTCAGTGGATATTTTTTAAGGCAGAGATAGATAGATTCTTGATTAGTACAGGTGCTAGAGGTTATGGGGAGAAGGCAAGAGAATGGGGTTAGGAGGGAGAGATACATCAGCCATGATTGAATGGTAGAATAGACTTGATGGGCCGAATGGCCTAATTCTACTCCTATTCCTTATCGACATGTTTGATGTAATGAAGGGAAGAAGCTTGTGCTGCAGAGTTTGATGGCACTTTTAAAACAAAATCAGACTGTTTAGGTAAGAGTAATCATCCAAAATGTCTTTATTTTTATTTATGCATTTTCTGGGGACATGGGTATTGCTGGCATGACCAATACCTTGTCAGGTACAAGAAGACAGTTTAATATCTTATGCAGAAGGTGCATCTCTATCAACATTGCACCCACTGTGTACGGCTCTCCATTGCCAGCTGAGGTTATGTATTCAAGTCTCTTGTGGGGCTCCATTACCTTCAACCTCAGAAATAAGGGCTCAACCTCTAAACTCAGTGGAGACTGGCGGCCAGGTGGACAGAGTACAAATATACTAACTAAACATTTAAGAACTACAAATGCTGGAAAAATGAAAGGTAGACAAAAATGCTGGAGAAACTCAGCGGGTGAGGCAGCATCCATGGAGCGAAGGAATTGGTGACGTTTCGGGTCTCGACCCGAAACGTCACCTATTCCTTCGCTCCATAGATGCTGCCTCACCCGCTGAGTTTCTCCAGCATTTTTATCTACCTAATAACTAAACGTGTACCTTTAGAAAGGAGGTGAGGAGGAATTTCTTTAGTCAGAGGGTGATGAATCTGTGGAATGCACTGCCACCGACGGCTGTGGAGGCCAAGTCAATGGGTATTTTTTAAGCGGAGATTGATCGGTTCTTAATTGGGTACGGGTGTCAAGGATTGTGGAGAAGTCAGGAGAATGATGATGAGAAGGACAGATAGACCAGCCATGATTGAAGAGTGGAGTATTTGCGCTGAATGGTCTAATTCTGCTCCGACGTCCAATTAACTTATGAACCTCCCACTGCTTTCCAAGTAGTAAAAAGAAAAGTTATCTGAGAATCCTTCCAGTGTGTCCTCCCATCAGAACCTCTGGATGTGTTGCTGTGAATTGCTGTCAGGCTTAAAAATGAAGTTACTAACGTATGCCCCTGTCCCACTTAGGAAACCTGAACGGAAACCTCTGGAGACTTTGCGCCCCACCAAAGGTTTCCGTGTGGTTCGCGGAGGTTTTTGTCCTCCGGCAACCACCTTCAACTAGCATCGCAACCGGCTTCGACTAAAAAATTACCGATTTTTAAAACGGAAACCACTTTCGACCATTAGGGAGACAGACAAAAATCTCCGGGAACCACACGGAAACCTTGGGTGGGGCGCAAAGTCTCCAGAGGTTTCCGTTCAGGTTTCCTAAGTGGGACAGGGGCATTAGGGATAACGGGGGGGCTGCTGATAAAACTTCCCTTCAGTTTAGTTTATTGTCATGTGTACCGAGGTACGGCAAAAAGCTTTAGCTCAGAAGGAGTCACCTCCTCCCGGAGGAGAAAGGGACCGAGGATAATACTGGGCAAGGAGCAGTTACCTTTCATGGTTCCCCCATGTTGAGGGGGCATTTGCAGTGGAACGGGCAGTCATTCAGCTGGCTGTAGACCACTTCCACGCAGAAATAACCGCATTGTGTCTGTCAGGCTGGGAAACGTTGCCAGGTCAGAGGCACAAACCATGGCTCCAAGACAACCCCTCGGACGAGATCATGAAAACCAAGACTCCCATTTATCGCACGACTGTAGCACGCAGTAGGCACGAGCGGATGGTGCAAAAAGAGTCCCTGGCTGAAGGGCATCAGAGCCAAGGAACTCCGTACACAGGTACTGCCACTGAATAGATTCGCAACAATAAACTGGCAACTCAGGTGTGAATTTGTAGAAAATAAAAACAGAAAATATTCATTGGCTGTGACAAAGGGTCTTTGTTTTGACCCGAAACATTATCTCTGCTTCTCTTTCCGCAGATGCAGACTGTCCTGCTGTGGTATTTTCAGCATTTTCTATTTCTATTGTGAACGCAGTGGTGCAGCGGTAGAGCCACTGCCTCGCAGCCCCACAGATCTGGGTTGTCTCAGGGTGCTCAGGTTTACTCCCGCACTCTAAAGACGGACAGGTTTGTTGGTTAATTGGCTTCTGGTAACATTGGAAATTGTCCCTGCTCAAAATTTACTTTCCCACCTTATTTTATATCACCAGCCAGTTTAGATGCAATAGTTTTGGTCCCTTTATCTGCCATTAATACAGATTGTAAACAGCTGGGGTCCCAGCATTGATTCCTTCACAGCCTTATATCTTACCAACTGAAAAATTTATCAAAAATCTTGTTCCATCTGTTAACTGATTCTTAATCCATGCTGTTGTATTACCCTGAAACCCACATGTCTTTATCTATTAAGGCTAAGTAACAATACAGAGAAAATGTGCATTTTTATAGTCTTTTTTACTACTTACAGATATCTCTAAGCACTTAGCTACCAATTAAACACTTTTGGAATATAGATACTGCAGTAAATGTTGGAAATGCGACAATTTACTCACAGCAAGCTCCTACAAACAGCAAGATGCAAATGTGTATATAATCTGTTTCAGTGAGGTGCTGGAGTGATAAATGTTTAGTGAAACTTTCCCTGCTCTTCAAACTTTTCTCGCTGCCTGTCATGCCATTCACATGGCAACCACATGCCAGGAAAGCTCCATTGGTTGCAACATTGGTGCTGAGGTTGCCACATAAACCAGGTCTTGAACAACGCGGCACGGGTAGAGCCGCTGCCTTACAGCTCCAGAGACCCAGGTTCGATCCCGACTACGGGTGCTGTCTGTGAGTGGTTTGTAAGTTCTCCCCGTGACCTGCGTCGGTTTTCCCCGGGGAGCCACGGTTTCCTCACACACTCCAAAGACTAAAAATTGGCTTGGTATAACGGTAAATTGTGTAGGATAGTGTTAGTGTGCGGGGATCGCTGGTCAGTGCGATCTTGATAGGCCAAAGGACCTGTTTCTGCACTGTATCTCTAAACTAAAACTAAACTAAACTCTGGTTTGATGCTAGACACAGTTGGTTCTAAGGATGAAGTTCAGAGAGCTGTCTAAGATAAACACTTGTTATAACTGTCCAGGTTCTAAACATTGAACAGCAAAAGCAAGCCTTAAAAATGTTTCCTTCCAATAGATTTTAACCAATAGCCCACACCCTGGACCTGTACCTCAGCACCAAAGGAGGGGACCGCAGAAAGAAACACCATCTATTTCTTGCGTATTCTTTCTTCTAGGGAAGCAGACACTCACACAAGTTCTACAGCAACTGGGGACTCAACGGCATTTACGTGGCTTGTACAAAGAATTCCCGGGTTCTTTTGAACTGTCAGAGGAACTATCTCAGGACCAATATAGAGCACCGAGAAAGGAGGATTCCACCTTCAAGAGGAGAAATCAATTTTGCAAAGGTATGTTTATATCGCAGAGTTTCCATGCACATTGAAGTATTTTTTGTGTTGATGAACTTTCCCTAGTGGATCCCATGTTGTCCTGACATGGCTTGCTGCAGTAAAACATCATAGGGTTCACAGGTGTGCTGACTTAGATGATCTCAACTTGGAAGCAACATGAAGATGGTGAAACCACTGTCAGTCCCAAGGAGTGACGAAAAGATGGTAACTCCCTGACAACATGATGCTTCCTCTCCTGGAGGTGATATACATGTGGAGTACATGCACATGATCACGAGTTCCACATGTGGAATACATGGACATGATTACGTGTCCCACATGTGGTCTACAAGCATGTGGTCACGTGTCCCACATGTGGAGTACATGCACGTGATCATGAGGCCCACATGTGGAGTACATGCACGTGATCATGAGGCCCACATGTGGAGTACACGCACGTGATGAGTCCCACATGTGGAGTACACGCACGTGATCATGAGTCCCACATGTAGAGTACACGCACGTGATCATGAGTCCCACATGTGGAGTACACGCACGTGATCACGTATCCCACATGTGGAGTACACGCACGTGATCACGTATCCCACATGTGGAGTACATGGACATGATCACGTGTGCCACAGAGAGCTATGATTTCAAATACTAATGTGAGCATTCCTCGTCTTTACAGACAAGACTTACTATATTTGGAATGAGAGGTTTACTGCTCTGCATTGGGAAGTGGCTCCAATTGCCTCAAATTAAACCAGTTTCTGGCTGGCTGGCTGGGGATCATCAAGCCATGAGCAAGTGTGGAGGCTGCAAGGTGGTTGGAGAGAACATTTCCTGCAATGTTTGCTGCTTGATTGGCCTGCGTTTTTATCTTTGTTCTTCCTCCTTTATGAAGGGATAACATGGTGGAGTGGAAATGTATGCAAGGGTGGATTACAACAGCAGGGGCAAGCAATGGACCAGTAGGGCAGCCCATGTCCTCATTCTCATGTGCCAGCTCATTCCTTAAGGCGTTGAAATGAGTTGCTTAATATCAACATTCATGCCATTTTAATTAGGAAGATCAGGACCACATAGTCACACAGCATGGAAACAGGCCCTTCAGCCCAACTTGCCCATGCAGACCATGATGTCCCAATGGTCCAGATTCATTCTTGGGGATGAGGGGAGAGGATGATGAGCACAGGGAATCTCTCTGACACTTGATTTGAATGTGGTGTTTGTTCTTGTTTTGACACTCTAGGAGCTGCCAAGGAGCCGGCTGGGGGCATTAAGAAGTCGGAGCTGGCTGCAACTTACCTCCTGCGCAACGTGTACTTCTCAGCCAAGGAGATGATGCCGAATTCCTCGACTGAGGCTCTGAACGAGCTGTGCTTAAGCCAGGGTGTGGGCGACATGGTTGACCAGCTCAGCATCTACCAGCACGGCAGGTCGATCGAGGAGTTGCAGCAGGCCATTGCCCAGGTGGTGGATGAGGGGATCCTGAAACGGGCGCGCTCCTGCAACTGCTTCAGTGTCTTGGTTGATCAGTCTGAAGATTGCTTGGCCAAGCCCTGCCTCTTCCTCTACCTTCGAATCACTGAGCAGGTGGTGGGAGGCTACGAGCCCAAGACCTATTTGCTGGCAGTGAAGGAGGTGGGTGAGGAGGTGACGGCAGACAGGATAACGGGGGCGTTGAGGGAAGTGCTGGAGGAGAAGGATCTGGACATGAAGCTGCTGTGCGGGCTGGCCATCGACGGCACGGAGGTCTCTGCCGAGTGCAGGAGCAGAGTGGTGGCGGAGCTGAGGATGCAGAGTCCCGGCCTGCTGTCTGTCCACTGCGTGGCTCACCGGCTGGCCCTGAGCTGTGTGTGTGCTGCCGACACGGTCCCCTACCTGGTGAAGTACCAGCACCTCCTCGACTGGCTCTACACGCTCTTGGATCGCTCACCCCAAGGCTGGGACGGGCTGGTTGCCGTGCGCAAGGTCCTGGGAGGCCGGGACAGGCAGAGCAGCCTGTTCACTGACATATTACCGTCCAGGTGGCTCACGGTCGCAGATTCGGTGGAAGCCATAATCCGTAACTTTGGCACGCTCATCCCGCTGCTCCGGGACGGCCGATCGGCACGGGGTGCGGGGCTGGCAAAGGCCATGTGTACGTACAAGTTTCTGCACTGCAGCCATTTTCTGGCAGACGTCCTCCACCAGATGTCCATCCTGGGCAAGAGTTACCAGAGCCAGGACGTTGACTTCTCCATCGTGCACCCTCTGCTCAAATCCACGGTGACCACCATCAACAAGTTGGGCGCGGACGGAGCCGGGGAGATGCTGAAGCACCTTGTGGCCACTCTGCCGACTGGTGCAGACGCAGACGGCTCCTTCACCTTTCAGGGGCAACTGATAAGGAGCGGGCCCCACCAGCGGGCAGAGGCTGAGGCCACATGCGCCGCCTTCCTGCAGAACCTCAGCCGCGACCTGAGGGCCAGGTTCACCGAGCCACGGGACGCCAACACCATCACCGCCTTGACCGCTGTCTTGGACCCCACGCACGCCTCCGACTCCAAGAGCCGGCACGTTCAGACGCTGACCGACTACCTGTCTTCGCTGGGTGGCCAGGGCGACAAGGAGCGCTTCGAGATGAGCTGCAAGCAGGAACTGATCAGCTTCATGAACTTTGTGGAGTCGCGGCCGGGCCTGCAGCCGCTCGCCAGCACCAAGGACGTGTGCCGACTGGCCCTCAAGCAGCGGCTCATGTTCCCAGTGGTAGGCTCGCTGGCCGAGCGCTTCCTCACACTGCCCATTGCCACTGCCGGTCTCGGCACCATCTTCCGCAGGCAGCACATGCTGAGGAACAGGCTGGGCCACTCGCTCTCCGCCAGCTCGCTGGAGAACCTCCTGAAGATCGCCATGCACGGGCCTCCAATCACAGAGTTCAACTTTGCAGCTGCCTGCCACCAGATGGCCGTCCATCAGGACTAGGCGGTGAACGCTGGCTGCCACGGGTTACAGGCCAGAAGGAAATGGGAAGCCAATCTGTGGCCAAAGTCTTGGAACCTTTATCCATTTCACGACATCTCTTTAGACTTTAGAGATACGGCGTGGAAACGTGCTCTTTGGCTCACCTAGTCTGCGCCGACCAGCAATCACCAAGCACTATCCTACAAACTTAGGACAATTTACAATTTTTAACCGAAGTCAATGAACCTAGAAATCTGCTCATCATTGGAGTGTTGGGGAGAACCGGAGCACCTGGAAAAAACCCATGCGGTCAGTCACAGGGAGAAGGTATAAATTCCATACAGACAGCATCCCATAGTCGGGATCGAACCCGGATCTCTGGCAATGTAAGGCAGCAACTCTACCGTTGCCCCACTGTGCCGCCCCTATAGATCTCAATCAGACTGTCTAGTACCCAAATGTAGAAATTCTGGGCGCAAAATTTGTGACCTGACCAAAAATTCTCCATCAGTCTTTTTATTTCAAATAGATCAGCACTATTGATAATAGACAAAACTGCTGGAGAAACTCAGCGGGTGAGGCAGCATCTATGGAGCAAAGGAATAGTTGATGTCAAGTCAAGTCAAGTTTATTCGTCATATACACATACGGGATGTGCAGTGAAATGAAAAGTGGCCGTGCCTGCGGACTTTGTGCAAAAAACAAACAACAAACAACAAATAGAACCACAAGACCCCCGCATCAGTCTGAAGAAGGGTCTTGACCCTAAACGTCACCTATTCCTTCCAGCATCTGCAGTTCTTTCTTCAGCACTATAGATCAAGAGAGAGTGTCGGTGCTGGAATCTGGAGCAAAAAAACAAAGTGCTGGAGGAACTCAGCAGGTCAGGCAGTGTCTGTGAGACAATGCAGAGACAACAAGCTTCTGTGCTATATCCGTACCTGTGTATATTGTATGGAAAACAAAGCATTTCACTGTACCTGGGTACACGTGACAATAAAGTGGCATTCAATCCACCCCTCTACATATATTATTTTAGGAAGAGAATTGGGTGGAAGTTCAGCACAATAAAAACAAAAAGATCTTTGAGACCACAGCAGTGAATCCATGCTGTCACACAAGCGGCACATTGTGTAGTGCTATAATGAATGCTTCTGGAGGCTGTTGTCTTTCTACAGTAACTTTGAATGTTTCACAGAATACTTATTATCCAATAAAACAATCAGAAAGTGGTTAACATTTTGTTGCCTGGATTGAAAGATAAGGATAAAGTTGTTTACTGCAATGCTTCACACTTTCATAAGATGTCTGGTCTACATTACTGGTGGAAACAGGCCCTTCCACCCACCGGCTTCACGCCAACCAACGATCCCCGTACACTAGCACAATCCTACACACTTGGGACGATTTACAATTTTACAGAAGCTAATTAACCTACAAACCTGTACGTCTTTGAAATGTGGGAGGAAACCAGAGCACCTGGAGGAAACCTACACAGTCACAGGGAGAACGTACAAATTCTGTAGAGACAGCTCCCGTAGTAAGGATCGAACACAATTATCTGGCGCTGTAAGGCAGCATCTCTACCGCTGTGCCACCGTGCCGCCCAAAATCATGGATTCCTCCTACACAAAACAGGATTCCTCCTACATGGAGCTGGCGAGGACTTGACGGGCCGAACGACCTCCGTCAGTGCTGCAGCAGCTCTGCGATTCTACAATGATAAAACTCAGCTCTTGTGTCATTTAGTCTTTCAGCGGCAGCGGCAGGCAGTTAAGAGATTTTCCAAAGAAAGAAATAATTAGATGTCCAGGTCTTTTATATATATAGAACTGAAAGGCTTCAAGTCGGAGCCACTGATCTCGGGGGAAATGGGCAAAGATCATAATCATATGCAGTCCAGCACTCTTTAATGGATATCCGAGGATTTATATTTCCTCATTCCATGAAAATTTTAAATTAGTGGCTCCAAAATTGATGCTGTAGCAAGATTTATCCCCAAATTGTTGATCTCTTTAGATTTAATGCTGGTTTCCAGCATTTCTTTTGCCATTCCAAGCATTCGCAGCTGTGATTACATTGACTGCCGGGGTAATTATCTAACTATAATTGCTTGTTGCAGTTAACGTTGTAGGTTCCATACAAATACTAAACACACAGAGGTTTTCCTCTCTCTGCGGTTTAGATAAACAATTACAGATTGTAGCTGTGTGTAAAGGGCCTGTCCCACATGCAATTTTTTCGGGCGACTTGCCGGCACCCGTCATAGTCGCAGCAGGTGGCCGAAAATTTTCAACATGCTGAAAATCCAGCGGCAATCAGAAAAAGGTACGACTCTTTTGGCGACTACTCACGACCATAAAGGTGTCACCACGCGACATGTTGACACGTGACGCCTGTATGGTCGTGAGTAGTCGCCCAAAGAGTATGTTCGTGACTTTCAGACCAACTCCCCCCTCAGATTATACCACTCAACTTCGCACGAGGGACTCTATACAGCAGCCAATTAAATTTCCAGCCCGGTCATCTCTGAGATTTGGGAAGAAACGGGATCAGCCAGAGGAACCCATGGAGTCACAGGGACAGCGAGCTGGGAACATTGGTTTAGTTTAGTTTACTTTCGAGATACAGTGAGGAAACAGGCCCCTCGGTCCACCGAGTCCGCGCTGACCAGCGATCCCCGCACACTGACACAAGGACAATTTACAATTTTACCTAAGCCAATTAACCTACAAACCTGTACGTCTTTGTAGTGTGGGAGGAAACTGGAGCACCCGGAGAAAACCCACGCAGTCACAGGAAGGAAGTACAAACACCGTATAAACTGCACCCGTAGTCAGGATGGAACCCATGTCAATCAAAAGCAGCATCTCTCCCGCTGCGCCACCGTGCCTAGTCTGATATTTTGATGTACCAGCTCACCTGGCTGGGCCATTGCCTATGCTGAAATACAGATAGCAGTTCAACTGCCTGCACAGTGCTTGGACTAGATAACGCGCAGCGCGGTGGATCTCTGTGAAATTACTGCGCTGGGGTTTTTGGCTGTCTCTCTTGCTGATAGAATTGCTGTTACTGATTCAGATGTTGGTAAGTTGAAGTCTATCCCAGGACTTGTTCTTGGGGTATTCACCGTGTGTAGCTCTCCTTCCCATGTGTAGTATCTACATTGCTGCGGGGGCCAATCTGGGGATGTTTTTAAACTCAATCTTTATTTCTGATATCTGTTAAGTTCCCATTCTACTACTTGAAAAATGACAGGGACTTCTCCCTGGACCCTGGCAGTTCACCAGCTGGCAGGGCAGCACGGTGTTGCAGCGGTAGAGTTGCTGCCTTACAGAGCCGGAGACACGGGTTTGATCCTGACTCCAGGTGCTCTCTGTGTGGAGTTTATATGTTCTCCTTGTAAGCATGTGGGTTTTCTACAGGTGCTCCCGTTTCCTATCACACTCCATAGATGTACAGGTTTGTAGGTCAATTGGCTTCTGGAAATTGGCCCTATTGTGTAGTATAGTGCCAGTGTACAGCACGGACTTGGTGGAACGAAGGGCCTGTTTCTATGCTGTACCTGTAAAGTCTAAGAGTAAAGTAAACTGTTGTTTCATTGGCTACAGAACAGGTAACCACACTTCAAAATAATTAAATGCAGATAAAATTCTTCCGGGCATTCCTGATGGCGGCGGTGACAAAGTCAGGACTAGTGCAGTGAGGATTACCGCTCCTCCAATATTCCCCTGCTGTCTCCAAACATCGGAGGACAGGACCCTGCGGTAAGTATCCCACGGGGACAGTTAATCAGCACAACCGCAGCACATCCCCAGGTGCTTTACAGCCAATTAAGCAAATGTTCAAAGTGATGCACTCACAGTGTTAATGTCGGTAATTCCAACAACCAATTTGCATGTAACCAGATTCCAGAAACGTCAATGTGACAATGGGAAGGTTATCTATTCGGCATAGAACCAAAGTGCTGGAGGTATATACACTTGTCTGTGTTCATCTCTATTAAATAACTGTGCTGTTGATTTTAGCTCTCTCTTGCTGGTAGAATTTTTGTCTCTGTTTCAGAGGGAGGTGGGTTCAAAGCCGCCCCAGGATCACGTGAGAGGAATGGATCGGGTAGACGCACAGAGCCTCTAGCCCAGAGTAGGGGAATCGAGAACTGGAGGAAATAGATTTAAGGTGAGGGGGGGAAAGATTTAGTAGGAACCTGAGGGGTAACATTTTTCACACAAAGGGTGGTGGGTGTATGGAACAAGCTGCCGGAGAAGGTAGTTGAGCCAGATGTTGACGCAACGTTTAACAAACATTTAGACAGGTACATGGATAGGACAGGTTTGGAGGGATATGGGCCAAACGCAAGCAGGTGAGACTGGTTTTAATAGGGCATGTTGGTCGGCGTGGACAAGTTGGGCCGAAGGGCCTGTTTCCACACTATATGACCCTATGACTATGACAAATTAAAAACCAGCAACAAAGGCAAATAGAAATTACTAAATATAAAACCTAGCTGGAATACCCCAGTGGGCCTTGGAGCGTCTGTGGAAGGAATGGATAAACAAGGTGCTTCTTCCACTGTCGCCTAAGCATTCCCTCCAGGGGTTCTGCCTGACCGTCTGAATTACTCCAGCACTTTGTATTTTACCCAAGATTCCAGCATCTGCAGTTCTTTGTATCTCCTCTCTGGAAATATAAATTTGTTGCTGTCTCCGACTACATTCTATCTTTGTCCCGCCCCTCCCCTGATATCAGTCAGAAGAAGGATCTCGACCTGAAACGTCACCAATTCCTTCTCTCCAGAGATGCTGCCTCACCTGCTGAGTTACTCCAGCCTTTTGTGTCTACCTTTAAATTTGTTGCTCAATCGGTTTGTAATTATTTTTAACACTTTTTACATGCTAGAATGTTTTAGTAATGAAACAAAGCCAGCGCTAGGATCAATGCAACATCTTTCTGATTGTCAGAGGTGCCTGAATCACCACTAGAGGGTATCCCAAACAATAAATTACACCGAATGAGAACGTCACCTCTTATCAACTTACAGCTGTAGACCTGCAAACACATTTATAAATGCAAAAGTATGTGCATCCGGTACTCAATCAACAACAGACCTGTATGGGTGCACACTGGCACAGCTGGTAGAGTTGCTGTCTCACAGCGCCCTTAGGCCCAGGTTCGATTCCGACCTCAGGTGCTGTTTGTGTGGAGTTTGCATGTTCCCTGTGCCCAGGTGCTACAGTTTTCTCCCACATCTCAAAGAGGTGTGAGTTTGTAGGTTAATTGGCCTCTGCAAATTGTTCTTAGTGTGCAATGGAGTGGGGTTGCGAAATTGGGATGACATTGAACCAGTGTGCCCGGGTGATCGATGCCGGACTCGGACTCAGCGGGCCGAAAGACCTGTTTCCATGCTTTATCTTTCAATCATAAAATAAGGATTCCAGAAAATGGTACCGTTACAAAAGCAGGAGCGATGAACCTCAAAATAAACCTACATCTGGGCAGGTGATTGGACAGTGTGTGTTAACATTCCCCAAGAACAGAGGTGTATTTTGAATTAGTAACCATTTTGAGTAAAGCAACATATTAGACATTGCCAGGATACTTCAACGGCTACAAATGATTCCGAGCTAATGCTGCAGACAGCACCAGGATCAAATCTCTGGATGCTTGAACTGTGAGCCAGCAACAACAACTGCAACATCACAATGACAGGATGTTGCCAAGACTAGAGTTATATATAGGGAAAGGTTGAGTAGGCTGGGACTCTATTCCTTGGAGCGCAGGAGGATGGGGGGTGAACTTATAGAGGTGTACAAAATCATGAGAGGAACAGATCGGGTAGATGCACAGAGTCTCTTGCCCAGAGTAGGTAAATTGATGACCAGAGGACAAATGTTTAAGGTGAAGGGGGAACGATTTAATAGGAATCTGTGGGGTAACTTTTTCACACAATGGGTGGTGCGTATATCGAACAAGCTGCCAGAGGAGGTAGTTGAGGCAGGGACTATCCTAGCGTTTAAGTAACAGTTACATAGGTACATGGATGGGACAGGTTTGGAGGGATATGGGCCAAACGCGGGCAGGTGGGACTAATGTAGATGGGGCATGTTGGCCAATGTGGGCAAGGTGGGCCTGTTTTCATGCTGTATGACTCGATGACATTCTTGAAGAGTGAACCACTTGGGGAACGGCTGCAGAGCCTCTGGTGATGGTGCTCCCAGTGAGGTAGTGCCAGGATCTAAACTCAATGACAATGAAAGGCAGCTACATGGATAGGAAGCTGGAGATGGTATTCCAATGACAAATGAAACTCCAGCTTGAAATCACACAGTTCTCCCCCAAAAAAACTCCACAACAACACAGGTAAATGTCATTCATTCTACATGCTGCACTTACTTCTGCAGAAATTGCTGCAAACCCTGTCGCCTCCTCTCTATAGCTTCAGTGTCATTAACTTGGAGAAATGCTTTCTTGCCCGGCAGTTCTGGGAGAGATCTGTGAAAACAAAAGCAAAGGCTATGTCAGGTTTAGCTTTATTATTGTCTTATAGAAACATATAAAATTATAAAAGGACTGGACAAGCTAGATGCAGTAAAAATGTTCCCAATGTTGGGCGAGTCCAGAACCAGCGGCCACGGTCTTAGAATAAACTTTTTCACCCAGAGAGTTGTGAATTTATGGAATTCCCTGCCACAGTGGGCAGTGGAGGCCAAGTCAATGGATGGATTTAAGAGAGAGTTAGATAGAGCTCTCGGGGCTAGTGGAGTCATGGGATATCGGGAGAAGGCAGGCATGGATTATTGAAAGGGGACGATCAGCCATGATCACAATGAATGGCGGTGCTGGCTCGAAGGGCCGAATGGCCTCCCCCTGCACCTATTTTCTATGTCTATGTCTATGTGTACCGAGGAACAGTCAAAAGTGTTGTTTGCAAGCTATCCAAATAGATTATACATGAATGCAATCAAGTTAAACTCAAGTAAAATAGAAAGAGCAAAGGGGAAGATGCAGAGTGCAGAATATAGTTCACAGCATTTTAACATTATGGTTGTAGTAAATTGCAGCGATCTATCAGCATTGTAGCATTATAGTTGTAGTGAATCATAGATAAAGACCACTATCTGCAATGGGGCTGAGGTGAGTTGGGCAGTACCCTAGCTTATGGAAGGACCTAACTGTATATCACTGAGAAACGGCTTCACTGTTGGAGCCTCGACTTTCGACAGCATCTTGGATGAAGGTTCCATGACACCTCTGGCTGGTCCAACAGTGGCAGCACCCGGTGGAATGATGCTAACCCTCCTACTGACTCCAGCATCACTAACTTTGGTTCCGTACCATGAATGCATGGTTGGGCAGGAGCCTCTGTCCAAGGTGTACTTACACTAGTCCAGCATTCTTCTGCAGCCGGCGTCTCAGCCACTCAAACTCCCGATACCGTCTTCGCACACAGGACGATTTCACAGTGAACGCCTTGCTGTTTGTCTGAAAGTGTACAGCAAAGAGCCTGTTAGTTAACCACATCCACCTTGACTTAACCTCAAATTACAAGACTTGTCCCTGCAGGTGATGTAGTAGCCTGGTCTTACAACACAAGCCAATCGTTGACATTGGTATTGTTGTTAATTTATGTATTATTGTAACATGTAGCAAGATACTGTGAAAAGCGTTGGTGTATTAACCCATCAAATCAAACTACACGGGTATAATCTAGCCACACACAAGTACACAAGTAGTGTAAATATAAAAATAAACAGAGTACAGAATATAGTGTTACAGCTAGAGAAATTAAAATATAATCCTTCAATGTGGTAGGTTGGGAGATTGAGACGACATCCTAGTTTGTGGGAGGTTGTGCTGGAGTAACTCAGTGGGACAGGCAGCATCTCTGGAGAAAAGAAATGGGTGACGTTTTGGGTCGAGACCCTTCTTCAGACTCTTCAAACTCAGAAGACTTTCAAAGTCAAAAGACTTCTTCAAACTCAGGTTTCGACCAGAAACGTCACCCATTCCTTCTCTCCAGAAATGCTGCCTGTCCCGCTGAGTTACTCCAGCATTTTGTGTCTACCTTCTAAACCAACATCTGCAGTTCTTTCCTTCACATTGATTTGTGGGAAGGTCGCTCAGTAGTCTGATAACAGCCAGAAAGAATCTGGTGCTAGCCGTTTTCAAGCTTCTGTGTCTTTGCCTGACGGGAGAGGGGAGAAGAGGGAATGACCAGGGTGTAAGTGGTCCTGCTTTCCTGAGGCAGTGCCCACTGCATGAAATTTTCAGATAAGGCGATTTTGGACTCCAGGGGAAAAATCTCCACCGGAATATGTAAACATTTTACCATTAGCGCATCATCTTTTCAAGAAGATCTGATTATAGACAAACAAATAAGCACAAAAACAAACACACACACACATCCAAGATCAGACTTTTAATAGGTATATGATATCCCTTGTTCTGGATTCCCACACCAAAGATATGCAATCTGCCATTGAAATTCCCTTTAATGTTTATCATTTTATTGTAATAACAAAAACTGCACATACTGGAAATATTAAATAAGAAAACAGTGGAGGTATTCAACAGATCAGGCAGCATCTATGGAGAAAGAAGCAGAGTTAATGTTTCAAATGGATGCAATCTGAACTGATAAAAGGCCATTGAAACTCTTCAGTTTCTCTCTCCATAGATGCTGCTTACTTGACCTGCCGAGTTTTTAAACCACACTGCATCACTTTTGAGAAAACATCAATGACTATACTTACATAGAGGAATATTTTATAATCCACATACGACGCCCAAGAATTCTCATCTTGAATTTGTGGATCCTGCACCCTCACAGTGATGAATTCCTATTAAAACATAATGTATGAACGTTAAGTGAATCAAATATAAAGGAGTGTGGTTTCATTCAAAGCTCATTTGCTGTGAGCATTTTCCTTCTATTTCAATCCTTCATCCTTTTCCCAGCTCGATAACGGTCAGACCTGAATAAACAAACGAGAAGATCGGCACAAAATGCTGGAGTAACTCAGCGGGACAGGCAGCATCTCTGGAGAGAAGGAATGGGTGATGTTTCAGGTCGAGACACTTCCTCTGACTAAAGTCAGGAGAAAGGGAAACGAGAGATATAGACGGTGGTATAGAACAAATGAATGAAAGATATGCAAAAAAAGTAATGATCATAAAGAAAACAGGCCATTGTTAGCTGTTTGCTAGGTGAGAACGAGAAGCTGGTGCGACTTGGGTGCAGGAGGGATGGAGAGGGAGGGAATGCTTGAAGTTAGAGAAATCAATATGCATACTCCTGGGTTATAAGCTGCCCAAGCAAAATATGAGTTGCCGTTCCTCCAATCTGCGTTTGGCCTCACTGACAATGGAGGAGGCCTAGGACAGAAAGGTCAGTGTGGGAACGGGAAGGGGAATTAAAGTGTTTAGCAACCGGGAGATCAGGTAATCGATCAGGTAATCCAGGCAGACTGAGCGAAAGCGTTCAGCGAAATGAGACTGAGTGAAGGTGTTCGAGCTCGAGCTGATTCAAGTCATCACTGGTCCTGATTGACTGGGTAAGAAGAAGATGATTTGCTTCAGACCTGCTACATGTTTACTGCTTGGTTCACCTATCCCTTCCCACCCAAACCACCCCCTCACCAGGTGCTTTCCCCTGTAACCGCAGGAAATGCAACACCCGTCGCTATACCTCCTCTCTCGACTCCATCCAGGGACCCAAGTCCTTTCAGATGGGGCAGAGGTTCTGCTGTTCCAGGTGTGGACTCCTATATATATATATATATATATGTGAGACCAACACAAATTGGGTGATAGTTTCGCTGAACGAGTACGCTCAGTCCGCCTCGGACTACGCGATCTTCCGGTTGCCAAACATTTTAACTCCCCTTCCGAGAGGAGGTAGTTGAGCAAAGTATAACATCATTGGAAAGACACTTGGACAGGTACATGGATAGGAAAGTCCCTTACGGTAGGCTCATCTAGGAGATGAAGATGCTTAGGATCCATGGTGACTTGGTAGTTTCTATATTCTAATTCTTTACCTCTTCCTCTTGCTCGTTCATCATTCTGTTCTCAGGTGAGGAATCAGGGCAGCATTTGAAGACCACAGACACACGGAGACAACCTTTCCATCGACACGACAACTTATTATTGGCCTTTACAATCGTGTAATTGATGAATCACCTTGCTGAAAAAGTAATTAAAATAGGATTAATTTGGGGGAGTTGATGGGAATGTGAGGAGAAAAGATCACAGGGAAATTCTAATTGCCATTAATTATCGTCATGCCTGCAAAGATATAGGGAAAAGCTTTGTTTGTGTGCTATCCAGAGCAAATCCTGCCATATATGAATTCCATCAAGCACTACATGAGTACAACAGGGAGTGCAACGAGAAAAATATCAGAGAGCAGAATGTGGTGTGACATCATTATAGTGTTACAGTTAAAGAGAAAAAGTGCAAGGTCCACAATGAAAGAGATTGGAAGATTAGGACTTAACCCTCATTTATGGGAAGGCCGTTCAGTAGTCTGACATCAGTGGGAGGGACTGTTTCTGAATCTGGTGGTACCTGATTGCAAGCGGATGTATCTTCTGCTGAAAGAGTGATCTGTGGGACCAGCTAGGCAGAAAACTTGAGATTCCCACAGCAGCTTGTGTGGGGGGAAAAGGCCCTCCGCAATTCACCATTGAACAGATTGCCTCCAACAATATGCTCAGCTCAACGCCACAGTAAACTCTCTCTCCATCAATCCTACTGGATCCGTTTAATATTTTGAAAACCATGATCAGTTCACCCTTAAGGGGCTGTCATACTTGGGTGACCTAATTGGCGAGTTTAGAAGAGGTTAGGAGAGTTTGAAAAAATGTCATGTTGAAGACCTCCTTCGACTATGCAGAAGACCTCCTTCGACCTCCTTTGACTATGTTGAAGACTTGCTATGACTAACTTCGGGAAAATTGGACACCGAATAGTGGAGAGTGAAGACGACCTCCTTTAGTCTCCTTCGATCACCTTCGACCTCCCTTCGAATGTGATGAAGACTATCTAAGCTTCCTTCGACTACCTTTGATTACATTCGACTACCCTCGATTACCTACGACTAACATGCCGACCAACTACGACCTACCACGACTAAACCTATGAGTAAAAAAAGTATCTATTTTTTCCATGGCGACCTTTTTTTACTTGCGGGCATTTTTCAACATGTTGAAAAATACACCGCAACCTAGCCGAGGCCTCGAGTACACGGGGACTACTCTCGAGCATGAAGGAGAGTTACAAAGACCTCCTACGACCTCGTGTCAACCGTGCTGCGAGTATGAATCGAGGGCAAACTCGCCAGAACTTGCGGATTAGGTTGCCCAAGTGGGACAGCCCCTTTACAGTTACAAATCAACACAAACTTTTTCAAATTGTCTTCATACTTTAACTGTTTAAAGCCCAATATCATTGGAGTGAAATGGTGCGGACTACACAAAGTCTGTGAAAGGATAATGTCCACAGCTCAGGCAATACATCAATAGCAACAAAGAATATCAAGAATATTATGCACGTTTAATTGTCGGAATGAAGTCTGAAGAAGGATCCCAACTCAAAACGTCATCCATCCTTTTTCTCCAGAGATGCTGCCTGACCCACTACAGCACTTTGTGTCCATTTTCGGTATAATCCAGCATCTTCAGTTCTTTTCTACACATGTTTTATTGTCATATGTTCCAAAATGGAACAATGAAATTCTTACTTGTAGCAGTACAGCAGATATGGAAACATAGTACTCTGTAAAACCCATAATAATAAAGAAAAAATAAGTTGACTACATATATAAAAGAAACAAATAAACAAACAATAATAGTGCAAAGACAATAATGCCCCAAAATCTATGTACGGTAGTTCAGCACAGCAAAAAAGTAGAAAAGTGGAAAGAAAACTGAGAAAATATGTTATCAATCTCGATACTTTCTTGTCTATTTAATAATAGTTTTCACCCTGACTGAGTATCTGTGAGTAAGATGGACAAGAGCAACAGTTCAGCTCATCTCCGGGCAGCTAGTAATTCAGGCCGTGGATTCCGACCCAGAGCCTCACCTTTCACCGTGCTTCCACATCCAAGTGGCGCTGGCAGCCAGCAGCAGGTCCAGACCTCTGCCCCACACGGCACTGAGGTCCTCTGGTGAATGCCACATCATTGCACAAGCTGCAGCCCATGCAGGCACAGAGGCAACGTGTAACACACTGATAACCCTGCCTCCCGCCCGACAAACATCCCGAGCAGAAGGGAGGGGGAGAGAGAGAAGGGAGGGGGTAGAGAGGAGAAGGGGGGAGGAGAGAGGAGGGGGAGAGAAGGGAGGGGGATAGAGAGCACAGGAGAAGAGAGAGAAGGGAGGAGGGAGAGAAGGGGCAGAGAGACCGGGGGAAGAGAGAAAAACTGTCCTGACATTTGTTCTTTCACTGGTTTAACAAAATATTAATTGGTGCAATTATTTTTTTTAATTGAAGAATAGTGGTGAAGAGCCACAACATGAAGTACAGCACAGTGGCAAAGTTAAATCACAAAGTAATAATTGCAAATGCCAAGTTTGTGCTATTAAAAAGCTGGGTTTACATTTCTCAAGATGGGTTGTCAGAATGTTGTTTGTAATTCTGTTACACCAGACCATCCCTTTAAACATCCACCTGTTGCAGCATTGATAACAGCTGGAGAGAAGTTGGTGTCATCCCGATAGTGCCAAGTGGTTGAATGTAACAGCTGATAGGAAAGATTACTGAATCGTCCTGGGTCGATTGAAATTGTACGCACAAACCCACAAACCCAGGGTAGTAAGCAAGGTGTGCTCGCTCACGAGGCTCCACATCACATCAACCCTATCTCACCACACAAAGCTTTTGTGGCAGGGTCCATCGTCAGAGACAGGGAAAAATAAGAAGGGTCTCAACCTGAAATGTCACCCATTCCTTCTCTCCAGGGATGCTGCCTGTCCTGTTGAGTTACTCCAGCTTTTTATGTCTGTCTTCAGTTTAAACCAGCATTTGCAGTTCCTTCATAAATAAAATGACTGTATGCCTCACAGCGCCAGAGACCCGGGTTCGATCCTGACTGCAGGTGAATTGAGTTTGTATGTTGGCCCTGTGACCTGCATGGGTTTTCCTCCCACACTCCAAAGATGTACAGGGTTGTTGGTTAATTGGCTTGGTATAAATGTAACGTTGTCCCTAGTGTGTTTAGGATGGTGTAAGTGTGAGGGGATCGCTGGTCAGTACAGACTCAGTGGTCTGAAGGGCCTGTTTCTGCACTGTATCTCTAAACTAAACAAAACATGGCAACAGGAACAGCACACATGGTGAGAAAGTGGGGGCAGAGTCACAGGTGCTCACTACACTACTGAGATCTCCAGCCTGCACTCCCTGCAATGCTGGCAATTGCCTTTGTTTGTAATTTAGATCTTTCAGATGTTGGGTTCAGGAACAATGCCATTGTTCCAATCAGCTCCAATGGCATTGACAGAACGGAACAATTCCTCCGTCTCTACCACACAAGTTCATAATGTCTTGATGAGAGGTTATGGGGAGAAGGCATGAGAATAGGGTTAGAAGAGAGAGATAGATCAGCCATCAGTTCTTGAACGCTGCACAACATGAACTACTACCTCAGCATCAATTATCTTTTATGGCGATAATTGGGGACTTTGGTTGTGGTTCTTGATTAGTACTGGTGTCAGGGATTATGGGAAGAGGGCAGGAGAATGGGGTCTCCTGAGAGATAGATCAGCCATGATTGAATGACAGAGTAGACTTGATTGGCCGAATGGTCTAATTCTGCTCCTATCACTTATGAACTATTATGTTTACCTAGTATCATTGAGTTATTAATTTATTGTATTATTCATTATTGTATATTTATTGTGCGTTATTGTATTAATGGGCCGGTTAAGATAAAGCCAGTAAGAATTAAATGCTGGTACATATAACAATTAAACTCTTTTGACAGCAAGGCCAAGTGTGCAGCCTAATCTGCAGACATGTACAAGCCAAGTTCCTCAAGGATCTCCCAGATAAAGCTTAGTCCAAAGTGACTGCCGTACTTTTCCAAAATAAACTACTGGTACTGGTGCTTGTATTAGTTTATAAAATAAAGGTGGATATTGTTCAATCCAACTTAAAATAATTTGCACAAGGTTTTGCACCCTACATAAAGGTACTGACGACACAAGACTGTCAGGGAAATATCAGATTGCTTCAGATTAACAAATTGTTCTGGATTAAGTCAACTGATGTTTATCTGATTTTCATATCAAATTACTATAAATCTATATAATTAAAAGTCTCATCTTGACGACTTCCTGTTTGCGCTTTATATTGATTTTAGAAAAAACGCTACTGTATATGGCTGTGATTTTTGGCCATCTTACTCACAGTCCTCCTCCGCTGATCAGGCTCCAAGGATTTTTCCCATCGATGAAAAATAATAGACTTATGAGTGTTTTAAAAACCTTGAGATCCTCTCTCCTGTCAATCACTGCGATGAAGGTAACACCCCTTCCGAGGGGGGGGGGGGGGGCAGGACTATAAAACCCTGGAAGCCTGGACTTGACTCAGTCTCTCTGCAAGATTGCAAGGGAGAGGCTACGACTCTTATTCTGCTGTGAATCAACTGAACTGTGAGTGTGCAATGTACTTGAATAAATGATTTGTTAGCCCTAATGAAAATGAAATGAGTTGTTTAGCCTGTCCTGTGCTTGAAACTACAATGGCAATGGAAAGGAAGTGAAAATGCATAGTGCTGTTTGGCTTGGACCTGCCGTGTGCTTGAAACTGCAATGGCAATGGAAAGGAAGTGAAAATGCAATGAGCTGTTTGGCTTGAGCCTGCCCTGTGCTTGAAAGTGCAAAGGCAATGAAAATTAAGTGAAAATGCAATCAGCTGTTTGGCTTGAGCCTGCCCTGTGCTTGAAACTGCAATGGCAATGGAAAGGAAGTGAAAATGCAATGAGCTGTTTGGCTTGGGACTGCCCTGTGCTTGACACTGCAATGGCAATGGAAATGAAGTGAAAATGCAATGAGCTGTTTGGCTTGAGCCTGCCCTGTGCTTGAAAGTGCAAAGGCAATGAAAATTAAGTGAAAATGCAATCAGCTGTTTGGCTTGAGCCTGCCCTGTGCTTGAAAGTGCAATCAGCTATTTTTGGCTTGAGCCTGCCCTGTGCTTGAAAGTGCAATGGCAAGCCCCTGCCTGTGCTTGGAAGTGAAGTGAAAATGCAATCAGCTGTTTGGCTTGGGCCTGCCCTGTGCTTGAAAGTGCAATCAGCTATTTTTGGCTTGAGCCTGCCCTGTGCTTGAAAGTGCAATGGCAATGGAAGTGAAGTGAAAATGCAATCAGCTGTTTGGCTTGGGCCTGCCCTGTGCTTGAAACTGAAATGGCAATGGAAGTGAAGTGAAAATGCTATGAGCTCTGCGGCCTGCCCTATGCTTGAAACTGCAATGGAATTGGAAATGAAATGAAATTAGTTTGTTTGGCCTGCCTGAAACCACTAATTTGGCCCACAAGGCCCCTATTAGCCAAGAAACCAGTTCATTTTGCCCAAAATGCCCGTATTAGCCCAGGAGGAGCATTTTGGCCCAAAAGGCCCGTGCCAGGCCAGGAAAATTCGAGAAAAAAGTGCCTTTCACTGAGGTTTCACTGAGATTTTTTTTAAAGAGCCCCCTCGGTCCATCTGGCCTGTACTAGCCCCGGAGTCCCTTCGGCCCATCAGTGAGTATTCCCCCTGCAAGTATTAAACCTCACCCCAGTATTTTTCTCCCTCCCTTCATTTGCTCCCTGTGAGATCCAGGGCAGGAAAGACTTTCCTCCTTCTTGCTGTGGTCTGCAGAAAAAGATGAAAAATGTCTAAAATTTATTCTCCACCCTCTCACCCTTCTCTCTCACAGAGTCTCTCAGCTGTTTTGCGCAGAATTTCTGGCAGTTTCTGAGCTGCCAGCCCACCAGGCCTGAGTAACTGAGCTGCCAGCCCACCAGGCCTGAGTAACTGAGCTGCCAGCCCACCAGGCCTGAGTGACTGAGCTGCCAGCCCAATAATCCATTCAGCCCACAATGTCCATACTAGCCATCTGGAAACCAGTCCCTTTAGCCTACAACACCCATACTAGCGCTCCAGAAAGGCCCCCTCCCCCCCACTGGCCAGCAATATTGGAATTGGTGGAGAGGTGGAATATTGTGTTGGCGGACCAGCCCTCCCATGTTGAACATGGGACCCAATGGGTCCCACTTAGTCTAGTTCAATTCTAAATTCCTCTTGGATAATAAAGAGCCCATTTGTCTGTTTGGCCGAATACAAGAGGACCACTCGGCTTTGCCAAAAAAGATAATGAGGTGTTTCTTGTATCCTGGCCAACAAGCCACAATTAAACAGTAAACAAAAGAGGCTTATCTTATGCAAACAAATTTAGAATCACATCTCCTGATAAATGATAAAATCGGGAGTACACATCATAATTTATTTATTGACGGTAGACACAAAATGTTGGAATAACTCAGCAGAACATGTAGCATCTCATATTCCTCATATTTCGCCTGCGCATCTTACAACCCAGCAGCATGAATATTGATTTCTCCAACTTCAAGTAACCCCTTCCTTCCCTCTTTCCACATCCATCCCACAGCCTAGTTCTCCGACTAGTGTCACTGCCCTTCTGCTTTAGTTTACTTATCGTGTGCATCTTTGTCACCTTCCCCTCAGCAAACAATGCATCTTTCAATATTTTTCTCAACATCTGCTTTGATCTGTCATTTTCACACCTTTCCTTTCCATATCTCGAGTCTCCCTCTCTCCTGACTCTCAGTCTGAAGAAGGGTCGTTGCCAACCCATTTTCTCCAGAGATGCCGCCTGTCCCACTGAGTTACTCCAGCATTTTGTGTCTATAATCCAGCATCTGCAGTTCCTCCTTATGCATAATTTCATCATTGACTGTTTCCGTGCTTTATGACTTTATGACAGTGTATAAGCTTAAATACTTTCTCATCAGCCGAAATATGTTGAGAAACACAGCTACAGAAGGAAGCAAAACATACACTCACGTCTGTTTCATTACTATTAATTGAGGCCAAAGCTGATTTCTCCTGATTGTATGACTTTTTCCTACTACCATCACATAATATTATGTGACACAAATCAGAATCCTGTACCAGCGCAAACAGAGGCAGTGGCCAGACCAAAGCGGTGGAAACCACCCAAGAGAAACAAGGACTATGTGTCTAGGAAGGAACTGCACATGTTGGTTTAAACCGAAGATAGACACAAAATGCTGGAGTAACTCAGCGGGACAGGCAGCATCTCTGGAGAGAAGGAATGGGTGATGTTTTGGGTCGAGATCCATCGTCAGACTATGTACGAGGACTATGAGATGTGTTGACATGTGAAAGTGTTGCCGAGATACAACGAATCAAGGAGAAATAAAACAGCATCCTTGAAGTGTGTTTATTATATTCAGATCAAGGTGAGGGTCTGACAAGGTGAGTTCATAAGTGAAAGGCGCAGATTTGACCATTCGGCCCATCAAGTCTACTCTGCCATTCAATCATAACTGATCTATCTCTCCCTCTCAACCCCATTCTCCTGCCTTCTCCTCATAATCCCCGACACCCACACTAATCAAGAATATATCTATCTCTGTCTTAAAAATATCCACTGACTTGGCCTCCACAACCTTCTGTGACAAAGAATTCCACAGATTCACCATCCTCTGATGGAGGTGAGGCGGACTGAGGCCAGGGAGTGGCCCAGTGACCCAGACCTCTGGTGCATGTCACCTCTCGGGGAGCGGAGGGGAGAGGGACTCTATTTAATGTGTAGGAAGCAACTGCAGATGCTGATTTACACCGAAGGAAGACACAACATGCTGGAGTAACCCAGCGGGACAGTCAGCATCGCTGGAGAGAAGGAATGGGTGACGTTTCGGGTCGAGACCCTTCTTCAGACCGACAGTCAGGGGAGAGGGCGACACAGAGATGAGGAAGGGTAAGGTGTGAGAACGAGACATCAAAGGGGATGGGGCTCAAGGAAAACATTGTTAGCTGGAGAAGTTGACATCGAAGCAGACAGAGATAAAATGTAATCGGGGGGGGGGGGCAGTGTATGTAATGTTTCTCAATATAAACCTTATTTGATGCCCAGTGGAGAATAGTTATTGTTATTGACGACACGCAGTTATAAAGCGGCCGCTTTTACCTGACGACAGCCGTCAACGATCTGTCCCTCCCGCAGCTTCCGGCAGTGCACCGGCGCCGGGTCCCTCATCATCCCCCCCCTCCGGCACATCCGGTCCGCCGCCGCCAGGCTCCGGGCTCCCACCGCCGCCTCGCCCCCCCCCCCCCCCCCCCGCTTCCCACAGACCCGTCTCCCCCCCCGCGCCCCGCCGGCGCCGGCGCCCAGCCTCTGCAGCGAGAACATGGGTAAGTAAAGATGCTCCAGTCTCCCCCCCCTCGCTGTTGATGTGGTGAGGGGGGGAGCGGGAGGACGAGGGGAGAGACGGGCGGGGTTGGGGTCCGGTATTGTCTCGGGGGGCGAGCGCCGCTTCTCCCTCGGCCTCTCGGTCTAGGCCTCCCTCCCTCCCCTCCCCTCGTCTCGCATTTTCTCCACACAAAAGTTGGGGCTCTGGCGCGCCCGCGTGCGTGGGGACGGTATAAAGAAAACGAGTTTAAAAATTGCAAAAACGGTTGACTTTATGCAGCGCGTCTCCAATGCATTCCCACCCCCCGGCAGCAATCTTTGGAGTGCATTTGTTCTCCCCTCCCCCCTTAGCTCAGGGGTTTTGTTTTTAATTATTCCTTGGTGTTTTATTTTAAGAGACTAATAGGGGGCTGAGCGGGCCGTGGTCGCTGCGCATGCGCGGCGGATTTCGCGGCAAAACAAAACCCCGGCGTCTAATTCTTTCTGTGTTGTGTTTTTTTGGCGGCGCCGGGTATCGGCTCCGCGGGCGGGCGTCAGTGGGTAGACTCGGCGGGTAGACGGGCTTCACGAGGGGGGTAATTGCGCCAAACACGAGAAACGGGGGCCGGGAGAGGGGGGTAGGGACTACAACTCCCGGCATGCTCGGCGGCGGCGACCATGGTGTGTCCAGTGCGCACGCGCGGTGGCCCGTACCTGGTCGTGTGGAGCCTTTTGTTTCTGTGTTTCAGATTATTTTAATCTTGCAAACCCAAAAAGTAACACCCAATAACATCGGGATTAGAAGGTGGTTTGAAATACATTATTACCGGCGGGCACGTCTTTTTAAAAAAAATATATAAATATTTATTTATATTCATTTATATTAAAAAAGGTATAGATCTGCATTTCAATCGTTGCCTTTTCTAAAGTTGAAACACCACCTACCTGCAGGTTCAGACCATGAGCTGAAATAACGCTATCCATCACAAACCTGCAGCACTGGCTACATTTAAGCAGCTGGCCATGGCCCAGGCGCATCAAGCATTCTCACCTCTTGAGTCAGGAGGCTGAGGGTTCTGGAGACTTTAATCCAAGCTGATTCTAGGCTGCAACTTAGTGCGGAATGTTGCATTGACTGGTCCCTCAGGTGGGGAAAGAGAGAGGGGGTGAACTAATATCTACGTCTTCGATGTCCCTCGGACCATCATTGACCAGACTGTGCTGGCTTTACCATGCATTAAGACATTGTTTTTAATCATGTACACGGTAAATGGATTGATTGTAATCATGTCTTTCCGCTGACTGGCTAGCACACAACAAAAAGCTTTTCACTATACCTCGGTGCACGTGACAATAAACTAAACTGATACCTCCTGCAAATGGCAAAGAAATACTAGCCAGAAAACGTGCTCTTGGTTATGTATACTGAGGTTTCAATATTGCTAGAAGTCTTGGGGGAATACCCTTGCACTACTTGCAAATTGAGTCCACACCGACCATCGATCACCCATTCACACTAGTTCTATGTTAACCCACTTCCTACAAACCGGGATGTCATTAGGATTTTGGTCAAAACCAAAGCAGCCGGAGGAAATCCACACATTCACGGGGAGACTGTGCAAATTCCACGCAGACAGCACCCGTAGTCAGCATTGAACCCTGGGTTTCTGGTGCTGTGAGGCAGCAGATCTACTGCAGCATCATTGTGCTCTTTTTGGAGTTGAATTTGCAACCTTGTGATGCTGAGGCAGGAATACTATCATTGAAAGGCAGCTGGCACATTGAGCCATGCGTACTAGTCTGCATCACGTTACCTGCTGTTGATCCTCGGTGAGATGATACTAGACTTGCACTACCTTTTTTGCATATCTTTCACTCATTGTTCCTTATCTCCCCACATCACCGTCTATATCTCTCGTTTCCCTGATCCCTGACCAGTCTGAAGAAGGGTCTCGGCCCGAAACGTCGCCTATCTCCTTCGCTCCTTAGATGCTGCTGCACCCGCTGAGTTTCTCCAGCTGTTTGTGTACCCTAGACTTGCACTACTCTGCTTCATGTGACTTACTGAGAATTGTCAATGACAGACACAAATCGCTGGAGTAACTCAGCGGAACAGGCAGCATCTTTGGAAAGAAGGAACGCGTGAAGTTTTGGGTCTAGACCCTTCCGACTGATATCAGGGGAGTGGGAGATACATAGATAAGGAAGTGTAAGCTGTGAGAACAAGGAATGGAGATCAAGGAAAATGTAGAATAGATAATTGTTAGTTGGGAGAAGGTAACAACAAAGAAAACAGATATAATATAGTCGGAGACAGTAAGAATGGTCAGAGAACTGGAAATTGTCCACACAGTGTTACCAGAATACAGAATGCTGTGCTGTACTACCAGTGTGAGGCTCGCAGTGATGTAATTCAGACACAATAGACATACTGTTACAATAATCAGCCTGCTCTTGTCAAATTAACTGGATTTAGCTCTAAATATTGTACCTCAAAATATAATGAAATCACCCCAAAATTGTTGTTGCCAAGCAAAACTAAAACTGAGTCGTCGTGGAATTTTAGTAAGAAACCCAAAATTGGTTTGTGATTTTTGGATGGGACTGGGGGGGAATGAAGATTGGCTCAAGACCTGAACTCACACACCGAGCATGCATATCAAAGTGTTGCAATTTGCACATTCAAGCAGTTTTTATGGCACATTAAATGTGCTGCGAGTAATCGCTAGTGTGATTTAAACAGCTGTAAAATTGTAGTCATAAAATATGCACATTTTTGCCACCTATGCCTGGCTATGGGCTGCAAACTCCTGTTGTAAGTTAGTGGCAGTAGCCGTGATAGTGAGAAGGAACCCTTTTGTGACTAGAATACTCGGTGCACCAGCTCTCCTACACATCTCCATAGCTGCTGCAATGTCAAACTGCTCCACTAAGCCATGATTTTTTCATTCTATTTGAACATTCATCTTTCTCAGGACTATCTGATTTTCTTAGATAGACACAAAAAGCTGGAGTAACTCAGCGGTTTAAGCAGCATCACTGGAGAAAAGAAATGGGTAACGTTTTGGGTTGAGACCGTTCCTGAAATGTCACCTATTTTACTCCAAAGATGCTGCCTGACCTGCTGAGTTACTCCAGCTTTGTGTATCTATCTTTGGTTTAAACCAGCATATGCATTTGCTTCCTACACATACTGATTTTCCCAGGCATGGTTTCGCCAGACGATTTGGTAATCAGACCTTTGATCACTAGTGCATGAATGTTCATTTCTTCCACAGCTAGTCTGGGGGAAAGGTTTTACAAAACATTTAATTACATTTGTTGTAGAAACAAGGAACAACAGATTCTGGTTTACAAAAAGACACAAAGTGCTGGAGTAACTCATCAGGACGGGCAGCATCTCTGGAGAACATGCATTGGTGATGCATCAAGTCGGTCCCCTTCTTCATTCATAGTTGGGATTCAGTAGACAATAGGTGCAGGAGTAGGCCAGTCAGCCCTTCGAGCCAGCACTGCCATTCAATGTGATCATGGCTGATCATCCCCATTCAATACCCTGTTCCTGCCTTCTCCCCATATCCCCTGACTCCGCTATTTTTAAGAGCCCTATCTAGCTCCCTCTTGAAAGCTTCCAGAGAACCTGCCTCCACCGCCCTCTGAGGCAGAGAATTGCACAGACTCAACACTCTCTGTGAGAAAAAGTGTTTCCTCGTCTCCGTTCTACATGGCTTACTCCTTATTCTTAAACAGTGGCCCCTTGTTCTGGACACCCCCAACATCGGGAACATGTTTCCTGCCTCTAGCGTGTCCAAGCCCTATTTAACATCCACCACAGTGAGTCACTGTGGTGGAAGGCAAAAGTCTAAGGTCTTTGTCATTTTAACATCCACCACTTGTTCCCCCTCTGTACTGAGGCAATCCACAAGGCCTTCTGCTATGAATCACCGCTTATAATGACGGGGGACACGACAAGAAAAGGTCGCATCCCCCCGAAGGGAGAGACTAAAACATTGTTTCTCCCCCCCTCCCCCCCCCCCCCCCCCCACACAAACACAGCCTAATAAACAAAAATTCTAACTAAAAACAGACACAAAAGGACAAAAAAAAAGAAAAAACAGACGGACTGCAGGTGAGCCGCAGCTGCCACGCAGCGCCGCCACTTCCGGATATGTTATATGTTTCAATGAGATTCCCTCTCATCCTTCTAAACTCCAGAATGTACAAGCCCAGCTGCTCCATTCTATCAGCATATGACAGTCCCACCATTCCGGGAATTAACCTTGTAAACCTACTCTGCACTCCCTCGATAGCAAGAATGTCCTTCCTCAAATTAGGGGACCAAAACTGTGCACAATACTCCAGCTGTGGTCTCACTAGGGCTCTGTACAACTGCAGAAGGACCTCTTTGCTCCTATATTCGTTTCCTCTTGTTATAAAGGTCAACATGCCCTTAGCTTTCTTCACTGCCTGCTGTACCTGCATGCTTACTTTCATAGACTGATGTACAGGGACCCCCAGATCCCGTTGTACTTCCCTTTTTCCCAACTTGACGCCATTTAGATTGTAATCTGCCTTCCTGTTTTTGCTACCAAAATGGATAACCTCACATTTATCTGCATTAAACTTCATCTGCCTTGCATCTGCCCACTGCCCCAACCTGTCCAAGTCACCCTGCATTCTCATAGCATCCTCCTCACAGTTCACACTGCCACCCAGCTTTGTGTCATCTGCTAATGTTACTTTGAATTCCTTCATCCAAATCATTGATGTATATTGTAAGTAGCTGCGGTCCCAGCACCGAGTCACTGGCTGCAATTCTGAAAGGGACCCGTTAATCCATACTCTTTGTTTCCTGTCTGCCAACCACTTCTCTATCCATGTCAGCACTCTACCCCCAATACCACGTGCCCTAATTTTGCCCACTAATCTCCTATGTCAAAGGCTTTCTGAAAGTCCAGGTACACTACATCCACTGGCTCTCCCTTGTCCATTTTCCTAGTTACATCTTCAAAAAATTCCAGAAGATTAGTCAAGCATGATTTCCCCTTCGTAAATCCATGCTGACTCGGACCGATCCCGTTATTGTTATCCAAATTTTCGGCTATCTTATCTTTTATAATTTACTCCAGCATCTTCCCCACCACCGATGTCAGGCTAACTGGTCTATACTTCCCTGTTTTCTTTCTCCCACCTTTCTTAAAAAGTGGGATAGCATTAGCTACCCTCCAATCCACAGGAACTGATCCTGAGTCTATAGAACATTGGAAAATTATCACCAATGCATCCACGATTTCTAGAGCCACTTCCTGAAGTACCCAGGGATGCAGACCATCAGGCCCTGGGGATTTATCGGCCTTCAGTCCCATCAGTCTATCCAACACCATTTCCTGCCTAATGTGGATTTCCTTCAGTTCCTCCGTCACCCTAGATCCTCTGGCCACTATATCAGGAAGATTGTTTGTGTCCTCCTTAGTGAAGACAGATCCAAAGTACCTGTTCAACTCTGATCTGCCATTTCCTTGTTCCCCATAATAAATTCACCTTTTTCGGTCTTCAAGGGTCCAACTTTGGTCTTGACTAATTTTTTCCTCTTCACATACGTAAAGAAGCTTTTACTATCCTGCTTTATATTCTTGGCTAGCTTACCTTCATACCTCATCTTTCCTCCCCGTATTGTCTTTTTAGTTATCTTCTGTTGTTCTTTAAACATTACCCAATCCTTTTGCTTCCCGCTTATCTTTGCTACGTTGTACTTCTTCGTTTTAATTTTTATACTGTCCATGATGTCCCTTGTCAGCCATGGTCGTCCCTTTCTCCCCTTGGAATCTTTCTTCCTCCTAGGAATGAACTGATCCTGCACCTTCTGTATTATTCTTAGAAACACCTGCCATTTTTGTTCCACTGTCATCCCTGCTAGTGTATCTTTCCAGTCAACTTGGCCAGCTCCTCCCTCATGGTCCCATAGTCCCCTTTATTCAACTGTAACACTGACACCTCCGATCTACTCTTCTCCGTCTCCAATTGTAGATTAAACCTGACCATGTTATGGTCACTTCCTCCTAATGGCTCATTAACCTCGAGGTCCTTTATCAAATCCGGTTCATTACATAACACTAAATCCAGAATTGCCTTCTCCCTGGTAGGCTCCAATACAAGCTGTTCTAAGAATCCATCATAAAGGCACTACAAAGTCAATTTCTTGGGGTCCAGTACCAACCTGATTTTCCCAGTCTACCTGCATATTGAAATCTCCCATAACAACCACAGCATTACTTTTACTACATGCCAATTTTAACCCCTGATTCAACTTGCGCCCTATGTCCAGGCTACTGTTTGGGGGCCTTTAGATTAGTCCCATTAGGGTCTTTTTACCCTTACAATTCCTTAGTTCTATCCATACTGACTCCACATCTCCTGTTTCAATGTCACCCCTTGCAAGGGACTGAATTTAATTCCTCACCAACAGGGCAACCCTGTCCCCTCTGCCCACCTGTCTGTCTTTTCAATAGGCTGTATTCCCTTGAATATTCAGTTCCCAACCCTGACCCTCTTGCGGCCATGTTTCAGTAATTCCCATCATACTTCTCAGTTTCTAACTGAGCCTCAAGCTTGTCCACTTTATTCCTTATACTTTGTGCATTCATATACAGCACTTTGACCTCCGTATTCACTTCCCCCCTCGAACCGCTCGCAATTTGCCCTGACCTTACTCTGTTGTCCATTCTCGAGCTTTCCTTCCCTTTAATTCAAGACTCTTTGGGAAGGATGCTGAGTTAACCAGAAACGTCAACTATCTACTTTCTCCAGAGATGCAGTTTAACCCGCTGAGTTACTCCAGCACTTTGCGTCTTTTTTAAAATGAGATTTGTTGCTGGTTTAAATGGGGAGAGAGTGACAGCTTTTTAATGAGATGTGACATTGAAATCTATGACTCGGTAATGAACTAGGTATGCACGCTTTCTGCGTCACTCTAATGGTTATTTTAGATGCTTAATTTTGGTTTGAAATCACGATTCCTTTTAATATCCAGTGGTGTCGCTGGGCGGGGATTGAAATGAATTTTACCTCATGGGCTTTGTCTAATGTCCTGCCACATCTGGTCTAGTTTTAAAAATAGATAAACTTGTTCTTGGAATCTGTCTTGATTTGTATATTAGTGATAATTACCTACAAATTCTCCTGGTCACCCTGATGTTAATAGCATCAATACTTTTTACACAGAGGATGGTAGGTATATGGAACAAGCTGCCAGAGGAGGTAGTGAGGCGGGTACTATAACAAGAGGGATATGGGCCAAACGTGGGCAGGTGGGACTCGCGTTAATGGGGCATCGTGGTTAGCATGTGTGACTTGGACAAGAGGGCTTGTTTCTGTGCTCTGATTCTTTGACTCTTAATGATTTCTTTCTGGTGGAACTCCTCTGTGTCTGTCACCTTTACTGCAGCTCCTTTATTTTTCGGGAGTCCCGGGCTAGGTGAATGCAAGCAGACCTTCTTTGTAATGATGATTGTTTGCTGGGCTGCACTGGCTTTTCATGGGGCCCAGCCTTCCCCTCTCAGAGCCATCAGTTACATGTGTCGGGGAAAGGGGCAGGCTGGCAAGAGAAGAAAAGGAATGAGATTTTACTTTACTTTATTGTCATCTGTACTTTTTTTTTGTCGCATGTTATCCAGTCAGCGGAAAGATATAGTTTCTCCTCAACTATATTTGATTTGGTTTAGAGATTTGAGGATCATTGCTGCACATTGCCTCATCCAAAAGTGACCAGTTTGAGTATAGCTAAAAAACAGAGTATAGAAAGAAGGAACTGCAGATACTGGTTTACAAAAAAACACACAAAGTGTTGGGGTAACTCAGCGGGTGAAGCAACGTCCCTGGAGAACATGGATGGGTGACGTTTCAGGTCGGGACCCTTCTTCAGTCATCTTTCATCAATAATAATTCAATGATAAACGTTGGCAAGAACACTGGGAAGGGTGGAGAAACCCTGGACTTGGAGATTCACTAGAATTTAGAAGGAGATCTTGTAGAAACATATAAAATTCTTCTTAAGGGACTGAACAGGCTAGATGCAGGAAAACTGTTCCTAATGTTGGGGGAGTCCAGAAGTAGGGGTAACAGTTTTAAGAATAAGGGTTAGGTCATTTAGAACTGAGATGAGGAAAAACTTTTCCCCCAGAGAGTTGTGAATCTTTGGGCTTCTCTGCCACAAAAGGCAATAGAGGCCAATTCACTGGATGTTTTCAAGACAGAATTAGATATAGCTCTTAGGGCTAACGGAATCAAGGGATATGGGGAGAAAGCAGGAATGTGGTACTGATTTTGAATGATCAGCCATGATCATATTGATTGGCGGTGCTGGCTCGAAGGGAAAATGGCCTACTCCTGCATCTATTTCGTATGTGTCTATTCAGCCCCAGTGCTGCCTTCTTTTTTGTTGGTTACGACAAATGATTCTTGTTCCAAACGTGTACTGGCACCGTCCCCCAACATTGTCTCCACTCGGGGCTGCCCCGCACCGGGCAAAGCTCACTGATTTCAATCACTTTACCACAATCGGTCTGAAGAAGGGTCCCTACCCGAAACGTCACCTATCCGTGTTCTCCCGAGATGCTGCCTGACCCACTGAGTTACTCCAGCACACTGTCTTTACCTTATTTTGGAGTTCAGATATTGTTGTGATGCAGAAAATTCAGCCGTCAGTTTTGCACAGATTTTATAAACAGCAACGTAATAGTTGTATTCATAGAGCTTGGGATTCCTGAAAGATAAATGAACAGGCGCCATAGAGGTCTAACAAATAAAATCATTAGAGTCATACGGTACAGAAAAAAAAGCAGTTAATTTTGCACAGGTTTTCCAGACAGCAATGTGATAATGACCAGATAATCTTTATCAATGTGTTGACACAAAGAACTGCAGATGCTGGTTTACAAAAAAAGACACAAAGTGCTGGAGTAACTCCAGGAGCACAGGGGCGCAACGGTAGAGCGGTAGTTCGTACGTTCTCCCTGTGACCTGCGTGGGTTTTCTCCCACGGTTTCCTCCCACTCTCCGAAGACGTACAGGTTTGTAGGTTAATTGGCTTGGTATGATTGTAAATTGTCCCTAGTGTGTGTAGGAAAGTGACTGTGCGGGGATTGCTGGTTGGCGCGGACTCAGTGGGCTGAAGGGTTTGTTTCCACACTGTATCTCTAAACTAAACTCAGATGGCCACGCAGCATCTCAAGGATAAGTGAACTCTGAAGAAGTGTCCCAACCCGAGAGGTCATCTTCTCCAGAGATGCTACCTGACCCACTCAGTTCCAATACTTTGTGCCTTGCAATGTAGCATTTTGCTGCTATATTCTACAAGTATAATGCATTAAATCACATTGTTTTAGACAATGTTTGCAAAACCCCAGCATGGATTTAGACAGAGAAATCTGGAAGAGCTCAGCAGGTCAAGTACCATCTGTGGAGCCTAAAGATGTGGGTCGGCGTTTCAGGTTGTGACCCGTCTGTCCTAGTGCAGGGTCTTGACCCGAAATGGTGTTCTGCAATCTCTTTACTTTGTGTTGTTTAGTTTAGAGACAGCGCAGAAACAGCCCTCTGGCCCAGCGATCCCCGTACACTTACATTATCCTACATATCTAGACAAAATTTATAATTTTACCAAAGACAATTAACCTACAAAATTGTAGGGTTTTTGGGGTGTGGGAGGAAACTGCAGCACCCGTAGAAAACCCACGCAGGTCACGGGGAGAATGTACAAACTCCGTACAGACAGCACCCCTAGTCAGGATGGAACCCAGGTCTCTGGTTCTGTGAGGCAGCAAATCTACTGATGCTCCACTGTGGGCTTGAAGGGTGGGTTATACTTCACTGTCTTTGCTCAACTCCTGGGTGGGGGGAATAAAATAGCAAAGTAGTGGATCGGGATCTGTTTATGAATGTTGTTTATCTGGTGCATGAGGCTCAGCGAAAAAACCCTTATTTAACAAAAAATATCAACTAAACTTAAGTCTTATGGAACTGAAAGTAATTTGTTTTGTTTAATTAGAGCAACAGGAGTTGGTTTATGTATAAAGGGGTTGTTCTCCCATCGGCAATATGTAACTGTATATGAAAGAACTGCAGATGATGGTTTAAACCGAAGATAGACATAAAAAGCTGGAGTAACTCAGCGGGTCAGGCAACATCTCTGGAGAAAAGGAGTAGGTGACATTTCGGGTCAACTGAAAAATGTTTGCAACTCGAAACTTCACCTATTCCTTTTCTACAGAGATGTTGGCTGACCCGCTGAGTTACTCCAGCATTTTGGTGTAATATCTTTGGCAAAATGTAACTAGTTGGAGCCTCAGCTGTCTGCTGTATTTATGAATAATTTTGGTGGCAAAACAAAGCGTCTCACAAAACTGCAAAGGATCGGAAGCAGTATAGCTAATGAGATTACAAAAAAAGATGATATTAACACTAATTGATCAGGTCAAGTTCCTACAAATTGAAAGTAATCTATTTTGCATGTGAAGCAGATTGAAGTTAGTAGCTTGAATGATCGTAATTCAGCACAGAAACAGACCCTTCGGCCCAACTCTCCATGCTGGCCATCAAATGATGAACGTCTAGAAACTGTATGTCCAATAAGAGTTAATGTATCAGTAAAATGGTTTCAGAAAATTCAAAGAAGCTGTGGATTAATGTTCTGATCATTTCCAAATTCTAAATGCAGTTAAACTTTTCTTTCTAAGCCTCCGCCTCGCTTCTCAATTTAAGACTGGACACCGTGGGGAAAAAGCCGAACAAGAAGAAAGTGGAGGAGGTTCTGGAGGAGGAAGAGGAGGAGGAGTATGTGGTGGAGAAAGTGCTGGACAGGCGCATAGTGAAGGGCAAGGTGGAGTACCTGCTCAAATGGAAAGGATTCTCGGAGTGAGTATTCACAAACAGCAGATAGGCACAAAAAGCTGGAGTAACTCATCGGGATAGGCAGCATCTCTGGACAGAAGGAATGGGTCGTTTCTCCAGACCCGAAACGTCACCCATTCCTTCTCTCCCGAGATTTGGCCTGTTACAAGTTACTCCAGCTTTTTGCGTCTGTCTTCGGTTTAAACCAGCATCTGCAGTTCCTGCCTACACACACAAACAGCAGCCTGGTTTTGGCTCTTTATTTCCATGCTGAATGATCTTTCCAGTAGCAGGAAGCAGTGTAACAAATTTCCATTCGGAGTTATTGGTCAAATCAGAACCTGGGTCAGGAATGAGTAGAAACAAGGAGGTGCAAGATGCTGGTTTACGCCAAAGATGCACACAAAGTGCTGGAGTAACTCAACAGGTCAGGCAGCATTTCTGCACAAGAAGGATAATCGCCATTTCGGGCCGGGACCCTTTTTAGTGTGAGGAAGTGTCCCGACCCGGAAACATCACCCATCCTTTTTCTCCAGAGATGGTAGTGGTTAGTGTTGTGTTGTGCAGTGTTCAAGAGTCTGATGGCTTGTGGGAAGAAGCACAAACCAGAGGTTATTGTGAGATGCTTCTCTTCCTCTTGGATCTTTAGTCGTGTACATCTATCTATGCAGTGCATTGAATTGCTAAGTCACTGGGTCATGAGTGCTCATTTATTCTGTGGATGGATCAACAACATGTGTTATTGGACTGGAAGCTGTTTGAGTAGCTCACAGCTCAGCGGTTGCTGTTGATGAACTAAATGATTCAGGTCCAAGTGTCGGTATTCAGTGACTGGAATTATTTTGCAGTGATGACAACACGTGGGAGCCGGAGGAAAACCTGGACTGCCCCGACCTCATCGCAGAATTCCTGCAGTCCCAGAAAATAGCACATGATGGCGTGGATAAAACAGAGGGACCAAAGCGGAAAGCAGAGTCTGATACGGAAACAGAGGAAAATAAAAACAAGAAGAAGAGGGAGGAGGTCAGTGAAGGTGCTGCCACAGCGGGTGACCAACACAACCTGTGGTCAGTCCCAGAGGAAGCTTTCCTGGGGGAGGGGCAGGTGGGGGGAATAGAAACGCAGAAAATAGGTGCATGAGTAAGCCATTCAGCCCTTTGAGCCAGCATTGTCATTCAATATGATCATGGCTGATAATCCAAAATCAGTACTCCATTCCTGCTTTCTCCCCATATCCCATGAACCTTTAGCCCTAATATTCCGTTATCTCTCTTGAATACATCCAGTGAATTGGCTCCACTGCCTTCTGTGGCAGAGAATTCCACAGATTCACAACTCTCTGGGTGAAAAGGTTTTTCCTCATCTCAGTCCTAAATGGCCGACCCCTTATTCTTAGATGCTGTAGATGAAGTCGAGGGAGCTTTCCTACAGTCTGGTGACCAGAGCTGCAGACAAGGCTCCAAGTTGGACATCCTCTGCTCTATGCAGCCGGTATGGAGCGACCCCATCCCCTGTATTGGCTTGTGTAGGAAAGAACTGCAGATGCTGGTTTACACCGAAGATAGAAATAAAATGCTGGAGTAAATCAGCGGGACAGGCAGCATCTCTGGTGAGAAGGAATGGTTGACGTTTCTGGTCGAGACCCTTCTTCAGACTGGAGAAGGTTCTCAACCCGAAACGTCATCCATGTCCTTTCGCCAGAGATTCTGCCTGTCCCGCTGAGTTACTGCAGCGTTTTGTGTCTATCTTCCCTGTATTGGCTTGCCTGGATTCCGTGCTTAGGGAGGTGGTCAGATGGCCCGCGCACACCGTGTCCCCCTGCCCATTGAGTTCTCGTCTGTTTCTCTTGCAGCAGGAGAAGCCAAGAGGGTTTGCCCGCGCGCTGGAACCGGAGCGTATCATCGGGGCAACAGATTCAAGCGGGGAGCTGATGTTCCTCATGAAGTGGTGAGTTTCCAGCATTACAATCAATCTCTGTCATGCCTGTAACCCTGCTGCGATGAAGTGATTGAGTGAGCTTGCTGTGTGATGCGGGCTGGGGGGCGGATTATGCTGAACAAACGAGCAACCTGATGGTGACCGAGCATGACGGAAGGATATCAGACCAGCACCAAGGCTCTTCACCATTCATTCAACCTCCAGCTCTTGAGTTGTCCATGTTTCCCTCTCCCATCCTGCACCTGGGTGGCCATCGATGATGAAACATAGAACAGCACAGGAACTGGCCCTTCAGCCCACAATGTCTGTGATCAACATGATGCCAAGTTAAACTGATCCCATCTGCCTGATGTGTTCTCTTTGGGACATTTGACAGTAAAACACTCTGGATTCCTGACTAGATTCACACAGCGAGAAACTAGGGCCCTCGGCCCAACTTACCCACACCGGCCAACATCCCCTGTCTACACCAGTCCCACCTGCCCATGTTTGCCCCATATCCCTCTAAACCTGTCCTATCCATGTACCTGTCAAATGTTTCTTAAATGTTGTGATAGTCCCTGCTTCAACTACCTCCTCCATGCAGCAGCTCATTCCATACACCCAAGGTCTGTAGAAGGGACCCGAAAGACCACCTGCCCATTCCCTCCATATGACGTTGCCTGACAACCCAGAGTTCCTCCAGCGCTTTTTTTTTGCTCTGGTTGCCATCGGCTGCAGTTCTTTGAGGTCGCGGTTGAAGAGGGGATTGCTAACGGCGGCCTCTGCTTCTCCCATGCAGGAAAAACTCAGACGAGGCTGACTTGGTGCCGGCAAAGGAGGCGAATGTGAAGTGCCCGCAGGTGGTCATCTCGTTCTACGAGGAGCGTCTAACGTGGCACTCCTATCCCACCGAGGGGGAGGAGGAGAAGAAGGAGGAGAAGTAACGGGGCAGTGGGGCTCACACACCTTCCATTTACTACTTTACACGACGAGAAAATAATCCTGACATTTGCAGACGTGGTTTTCAGTTGTACAGATGTAAAGTTCTCCGGGTGATACTTCTCAACTCCTCTCGGACCTGGTTTATTGCCTCTAACTGCCAGGGACCGGGCAGGTTGTGTTTCAAATCCAGCATGACTTATTTTTAATTTCACTGTTTTATTTTTCTCCAGGTTTTAGGGGGTAACAACTAATTGTAGATGCCAATGAGTTGTAGATTAGTTGCCTTGGCTTATAGCATCGGGTTTGAGCAAAAGGAGCCAGCAGGTGCTGATTTAATTCACAGCCTCTTTTAGTGCAGTGTTTTTGTTGGGTTTAGCTCAGATTGCACCATCCATCTCTTCCTTTGCACCTTCTTAGACCTGAAGAGCAGCTCGGGGTAGACTCGCACATTGTGTACTCTCCACTGTGAGTTGATGCAGGACCGATTGCTGTTCCAACCAGCCTGTTGGAGGCTTGGTGGCCGACACTACCTCCCCCCCCCCCCCCCCCCCCCCCCCCGACACTCCATCCTGCAGTGATGTTTCCGTCGTGGTGAAAGTCTGCTTCTGTTGTGCCCGCACTGTTTGCTTGGTAATGAGGTGACAGAGGCACAGACAGTGGGTTAGGGCTTCATTCTGTACATTTACAATCCCAGGCTGCTAACGGCCTTCATCTTTTACTGGAGCCTTCACTCATTCTCTGCAGTCAATGGGCTTCTGCTTGTCGGTGCCTGGGCCTGTGAGTGGTGCTGAGGCTTGGTGCAGACAGCCGAGAGACATCACTGGGACTGTGTGAACGGGCAAGGGCAAGGTGAGTGAGTCAGTGTTTTAAAGTATTTGTCTCAATTGGAGTTTTACCTCTGGGCCCCCAGTCTCACGCGTTGATCTCTGCCTCTCCAGTATTCTCTACTCGTTATGGGTAGGTTAGGGGCGGGTTGTGAATGTATGTGCTGTCGCTGTACTGCGTCATGCTCCCCAAAGTCTCACCGTCTCCACCAGTGAGCTGGGAAACGCACACAGACAAACGCATGATGCTGGCTGCTGCCCTCAACGACAGCAGCTTCTCATTCCGTCCCGTGAAACCGTTCCATCGTCAACGATTGACAAAACCACCTCCTTGTCCTCTTTAGTCCAGCCCGCCCGGGGGGAGTGCAGGCACCAAACACAGCGTGGGATTATTGGTGGGTGTGTGTGTCTCCCTCCCTGGGTCAGCTGAGCCCAGTGTCAGTAGACAATGATGAGAGGGCATTATGTCCCCCGTGGAAGCTGGAGAGACCTGCCTTGCCCACTACAGCTCAGCCAAGCCAGTAACAGTCACAGGTCAAGCTAAAGGGAGTGCCCCTCTGCTCTCTGCAGGGTTGCCATAGTCTGCTGTGAACGGAAGCCACGCAAGGGGGGGGGGGGGGGGAGTAGTTTTTGTGTGACTTTTTCACGGGAGGAGTGGGGGCAGCATCTGATATAATTCACGTACTGTACGCGGGGGCCATGGAGGAGATTCCTCCAGCTGGCTGTCTCAGCCATCCATTGTTCTCACACAGCTGGTATTGATTTTGACAGTGTTCATGTGTTATTGGAGTACGACTAATTGTGTTCAATAGTAATTTTTAAACAGGATGGGGAGGGAGGGTGGGGATATGTTATGTGTCTGAGGTATTTGTGGAAGAAAACAGAGCATGGAAACTAAAGTATTAGTATCACTTTCCTAGTTTTCATACATTGCAGCTCTTCTGTCACTCGCATTTAATCATCGAGTGTAGTCTTTTAGAGGGAAGATCTGATTTTAGCTGGTTTTAAAGGATCTGTTTTTGTAGAATTCCTATTGAGTATTGTGATACTGCTCCTTCTACCCTGTGTGTCACTAAACAGGTGAGCAAATATTATTGTGTAATAAAACCCAAAAAACAGCTTTGAATCTGTTCTACTCTTTGCAATGATCTACACTAGGTATGGGCGTGTTCACTTTTTTTAAACATCTTCTTTAAAAATTGAGCCTCTCACCTTATAGTTTTACCATCTAGCGTTTGATATTTCCACCCTGGGTAAAAAAGGTTCTGACTGTCTACCCTGCTCCCTGATAATTTATATATACTTCTACCAGGTCTCCCCCAGTCATTGAGATAAAACAATCCAGGTTTGTCCGATCTCTGCTTGTAGCTGATCTCCATTGTCCAGCATTTCCTGTTACTTCAGACCTGCAGTCTTTAGCTTCATTAACTCTTCATGTGGGGAGATGGGGTGAACAGAGAAGGAACCTGGGCAAAGGAGCCAAGGCTGATTCTGAGCTACGACAAGAGTTTAAAATGCAGACAAGGCCCCCTCCTGCTAGTTCTGGCTGTTAATTTGATGCCCAAAAAATACCTCAGGCTGTCAGGCAGCATCTGTGAGAATATTTCTCACCCTTAACTTTGCGGCCAAAGCCTGGTTTACAATTTCCCAGTCACAGGACGTATCATCCTTAGTCTGAGATGCTGAGGGTCTGAACTGGGATGTGGTGGAGAGGATGGTGGGCTCTGTCCTAGACCACCCATAGTCAAATGCCATAGACCACCCATTTAAGTTTGATTAAGGGTCTCGACCCAAAAGTCACCTATCCATGTTCTCCAGAGATGCAGCCTGACCCGCTGAGCTACTCCAGCACTCTGTATCCTACGTTAGTTCAATGAATGTTTGTCTCAGAGGCAGATGAATCTGTGCAATGTTTCCTGTTGTAAACAAAAGCTGAATATTTTAACTGCGCAGAGAGATGTTTCTCTGCTAAGTGGGAGGATGACAGGTTGCCACGATAGAAATGTGGAGCTGATTTTACAATCAGAATGATTGTATTCTTATTAACTGGTATTTAATCTTATTATAGGGTGGTAGGCAAGGAATTTATTCCTTGGAGCACATGAGGCTGACGGGGTGATTTTATAAAATCACAGAATGGGTGAATGTACAGATTTTTTTTTTTTTTAGTTTGATGAATCAAGAACTCTGTATTCCACTGACGATTTTAAATGCCAACACTCAAGAATCGCAACTTAAAACGATGCCTATCCATGTTCTCCACAAATGCTGTGCCTTTTTGTGAACCAGCCTCTGCAGTTCCTTGTGTCTGCATCTTCCGGGTCCACAGTAGCACATGTCCCTCTAGTGGTCATGGAGCTCATTGCAGACCAGAGGACAATATAGTGGCTTCCAGTGTTTTACTGTATTGTCATATGTACCGAAATGGGACAATGAAATCCTTACTTACAGCAGCACAGCAGGTTTGTAAACACCACTCAATAGATTATTTAATGAATAAACAATAAAAAAGTTCAATACATCAATATTAGCGCGAAACAAAGCCCGCAGGCCCCAGTGCAGCCAAAGCAGTTCTAAGTTTGGAGTTCAAGTTGAAGTTCGTGGTGATCAATAGCCTGATGGTTGTTGGGAAGAAGCTGGACGTTAGTTTTCAAGCTCCTGTACCTTCTTCCCGATGGCAGGAGTGAGATGAGAGCCTGGCCAGGGTGGTGTGGGTCTGATGAACTTCTGCCTTTTATAGGCAGTGCCTCCTGTAGATCCTTTTGATGGTGGGGGAGGTCAGTACCCATGATGGAATAGGCTGTGTCCACCATTTTTTGTGATCTCATTCGTTGATGGGTGTTTGAGTTGCCAAACCGGGCCAAATCGCAACCAGTCACTATGTTATACGGTACAGGTGTAGCTGTTCAAGAGAACACACCAAATATTCACTATACCAAATGTCCACGATCTTCTAAGGGAGTAGAGGCAGGTGTTGGTCTTTCTTTCAGATTGCATCAATGTGCTGGGCTCAGGGCAGATCTTCAGAATCATGCACACCCAGGAATTGGACCACAAACCCATCGATGAAGACAAGTTCATGCAATCCTCTGCCTTCCTCTTCAGTCCCTTGATTTTACTAAATGTTGAGAGCAAGGTTGTCCTGCACCTTTCAATCTCACTCCTTACATCTCCCCTTATTGCCGTACCACAACAAGCCTGATTACCCCTCGTTCATTCATCACAACTTTTGATTAGAGATCAATTCTACCCAGGTGTACTTTTCCACTTGAGAGCAGGTGACCCAAGGGTTTCAGTGGCCCAGACCTATTCCTATTGATCAGCTACACAGTGCTCGACGATTGGGGAAATATGATCTACTTTTGTTGGAAGTGCAGTAAAACAGGATATAAAGAAGGAGTCTTTCTGCATGAAACTAGGAAGTCAAGTACTGTGCTATGGGAAGTGGAAGAGGCCACAGTTAGATCAGCCATGATCTTACTGACTGGTGGTTGGTTTGAGTCTACATTGCCTTAATCTGCAGTTGATTAATAATCACTTCTCAGCCACACTTCAGCTAGGAAGCCTCCAGGTGCTGCAGCATGCTTAAAGTAATGGTCATGCAATGATATGAAGGAACAGGGTCCCACACATTGCTGGCACACAGGTGTGTGGGAAGGAACTGCAGATGTTGGTTTAAACCGAAGATAGACTCTAAGCTGGAGTAACTCAGCGGGACAGGCAGCATTTCTGGAGAGAAAGAATGGGAGATGTTCTGGGTCAACACCCTTCTTCAGACTGGTATGGGCAAGGGCAACGAGAGATATAGACGATGATGAGAGATAAAGAACGTGGCACACCGATTGTCATTATGTCAGCCTGTTTGTCAGAGGAGCTCGTCGAGATGGGCAGCCCGGCCCCTGCTAACTGTCACAAGTGATAGGAGCAGAATTATGCCATTCTGCCCATCAAGTCTGCTCCACAATTCAACCATGGCTGATCGATCTCTCCATCCAAACCACATTCTCCTGCCTTCTCCCCATAACCTATGATGCCCGTACTAATCGAGAATCTATCATTCTCTGCCTTAAATATATCCACTGACTTGGCCTCCACAGCCTTCTGTGGCAAAGAATTCCACAGATTCACCACCCTCTGACTTAAGAAATCCCTCCTCATCTCTGTCCTAAAAGAACATCCTTTAATTCTGAGGCTGTGACATCTAGTCCTAGACTCTCCCACCAGTGGAAACATCCTCTCCACTTCCTTTGAGGGAAACTAAACCTGTCTCGGGGTGGGGAATGCAATATCTGCCCATTCTGTTCCCTTTACCAACATGCAATAAATTAGGTCTCCACCACTGAAGGGATCTATAGGAAACGCTGCCTCAAAATGTCAGGAGAGACGCACAGCATCCTGGCCACACTCATCTCACTGTGACCATCAGGAAGGTGGTCCAGGAGCCTGAACACTGTGACCGCCAACTTCAAGACCATTTCTTCCCAACAACAAGTTGCCAGGACTCGAGGGCCTGAGCTATTAGGAGAGGTTGTACAGGCTAGGACTTTATTCTTTGGAGCACAGGAGGATGAAGGTTGAGCTCATAGAGATGCACAAAAGTATGAGGGAAATATATCGGATAAACACACAAAGTCTCTTGCCCAGAGTAGAGGAATCGAGAACCAGAGGTCCTGCAAATTCAAAATAATCTATTTTGCATGTGAAGCGGATTGAACAGAGTAGCTTGAGTGATAGTTATTCAGCATGGAAGGCCCTTCGGGCCAACTCTCAAACAAATGGTGGAAGTCTGGAAACTGGAGGTCCAATAAGAGTCCATGTATTAGTAAAATGGTTTCAGAAAATCAAAAAATGTCATATGGTCTTATGTGAAAAGAATAGAATTAGGTCATTCGGCCCATCAAGTCTACTCTGCTATACAACACTTGCCCATCTAACTCCATTCTCCTGCCTTCTCCCCATAACCTCTGACACCTGTACTAATCAAGAATCTTTTCTATCACTGCCTTAAATGTCCACGGGTTTGGCATGCACTGCCTTCATTTCCACAGATTCATCACCCTCTGACTGAAGAGGATGTGTGTTTTGATCAGTGGCAGGTTGTGAGAGCCCAGGGATCGAAACCAGGGAGGGGGGGGGAAACAACGCAGTGGAGAGCTGAGCCCACATCAGTGGGCAGCGGGGACCGTCTGTGGAGGACAACAGTGGCAGCATCATTCTTCCTGTCATTTTTACCAAAATGGATGTTGGACTTGCTTTCTGTAGGCTCAGTGTGTGCACTCTGTGCTGGGCCACGTGCAAGGTCAAATGTTTTATTGTGCCTTTGAAACGTACCTCCTCGAAACCAAACGCAAACACGGGGAGATTTTTACATATTTTGGTAGGGATTTACGTTATGATTTCAGAAAAACAATCCTCTCTAAATTTGGTCAATTATTTCCCCCATTTTGAATAAAACTGTTCACAAAACTTTTTTTTTGTGACATCAGCCAGCTGCTGATGTCACAACGCCCACATGCCCACCAATCAAGGCCCATCTGCCTCCTGGCCCCGCCCCCCTGCTGTGGATTAAAATATTGTTGTTTTTTTTTTCATTGCATTGAATTTTATTGTTTCTCTGTGTTCTTCTCTGTATCCCTACCCCCCCCCCCCCCCCCCCCCCCGGGCTCTGGATTAAACATCTGCTGTTTTGCATGTTAAGTCACCCGCCCACCCACGTTCTTTAAAAGGGGCAGAAAGTATGAGAATCCCGGGGACACTTGCTTTCTTTTCTGAAGTCACGCCGTTCCCAGCGCCACGCCTCCAGCAGCTGCACGGCCACAAAAGAAGTCTGCTCGCGCTTCAGCTCGGCTTCGAGAACATTGCAGTGGCGGCTTCAACTTCGCAGTCGGCCCGCGACCTCACTCGGGCCCGCGGCCTCACTCGGGCCCCTGGTTCTGGACACCCCCAAAGTCGAGAACATGTTTCCTGCCTCTAGCATGTCCAAGCCCTTAACAATCTTATATGTTTCAATGAGATTCTCTCTCATCCTTCTAAACGCCAGAGTGGATAAGCCCAGCTGCTCCATTCACTCAGCATATGACAGTCCCGCCATCCCGGGAATCCCTTGTCCATTTTCCTAGTTACATCTTCAAAAAATTCCAGAAGATTAGTCAAGCATGATTTCCCCTTCGTAACTCCATGCTGACTCGGACCGATCCTGTTATTGCTATCCAAATGTTCGGCTATCTCATCTTTTATAATTGACTCCAGCATTTTCCCCACCACCGATGTCAGGCTAACTGGTCTATAATTCCCTGTTTTCTCTCTCCCACCTTTCTTAAAAAGTGGGATAACATTAGCTACCCTCCAATCCACAGGAACTGATCCTGAGTCTATAGAACATTGGAAAATTATCACCAATGCAGCCACGATTTCTAGAACCACTTCCTTAAGTACCCTGGTATGCAGACCATCAGGCCCTGGGGATTTATCAGCCTTCAGTCCCATCAGTCTATCCAACACCATTTCCTGCCAAATGTGGATTTCCTTCAGTTCCTCCGACACCCGGATCCTCTGGTCACTACTATATCAGGAAGATTGTTTGTCCTCCTTAGTGAAGACAGATCCAAAGTACCTGTTCAACTCATCTGCCATTTCCTTGTTCCCCATAATAAATTCACCTTTTTCGGTCTTCAAGGGTCCAACTTTGGATTTAACTAATGTATTCCTCTTCACATACCTAAAGAATCTTTTACTATCCTGCTTTATATTCTTGTCGAGTTTACCTTCGTACCTCATCTTTTCACCCCGTATTGTCTTTTTAGTTATCATTAAACATTACCCAATCCGCTTGCTTCCCGTTCATCTTTGCTACGTTGTACTTCTTCGCTTTGATTTTATACCGTCCCTGACGTCCATTGTCAGCCATGGTCGTCTCTTTCTCCCCTTGGACTTTCTTCCTCCGAGGAATGAACTGATCCTGCACCTTCTGTATTATTCCTCGAAACACCTGCCATTTTTTGTTCCGCTGTCATCCCTGCTAGTTTATCTTTCCAGTCAACTCTGGCCAGCTACCTCATGGTCCCATAGTCCCCTTTATTCAACTGCAACTCTGACACCTCCGATCTACTCTTCTCCCTCTCCAATTGTAGTTTAAACCTGACCATGTTATGGTCACTGCCTCCTAATGGCTCATTAACCTCGAGGTTCTTTATCAAATCATTACATAACACTAAATCCAGAATTGCTTTCTCCCTGGTAGGCCCCAAAGCTGTTGAATCACGAAGGCACTCCACAAAGTCCCTTTCTTGGGCTCCAGTACCAACCTGTTTTTCCCAGTCAACCTGCATGTTGAAATCTCGCATAACAACCACATCATTACTTTTACTACATGCCAATTTTAACCCCTGATTCAACTTGCGCCCTATGTCCAGGTTACTGTTTGGGGGCGTGTAGATTAGTCCCATTAGGGTCTTTTTACCCTTACAATTCCTTAGTTCTATCCATACTGACTCCACATCTCCTGTTTCAATGTCACCCCTTGCAAGGGACTGAATTTAATTCCTCACCAACAGGGCAACCCCTGCCCACCTGTCTGTCCTTTCGATATTTCAGAGATATTGACTAAAATTTATAACCAAACTGACATCTTTTTTTAAAGGGTACACAAAAAGCTGAAGAAACTCAGCGGGTGCAGCAGCATCTAAGGAGCGAAGGAGATAGGCGACGTTTCGGGCCGAACCCCTTCTTTTTTTTTAAATATAACTGTTGCCCACCTGCTGACGTCACAATGCCTTTCCTCGTGGCCCCGCCGCTCTGGATCAATGCAGCTGCTGTCAAGGCGCGTGCGCAGTTTCCCGATTTGCCTCCCCCCCCCCCCCCCTCCCCGTTCTTCAAAAGGCGCGGAAAGATCGAGAACGTTCTGCGGCAAAGACCCTCCAGCTGAGCTGCGCGGTAGGATCTTTGTTGTGCAGATCGCGCTGAAGAAGTTTTCTCCTCACTGCCGGCTCAGCTTGTGAAGCCCCGCCCGCCCGCTCACTCTCTCACTCACTCAGCCTCACGGGACGCCCTCCTCTCCGCGGAGGCCCGATCGTCTGTCCCCCCCCGCCCGGCTCCGTCACGCTGCTGGGTGCGCTTCCCCTTGCCGAAGCCACGATCGGCTGGTCCTCTCCACCCGCCCCCGCTGCTTTTCACCGGCCTCAGATCACTCCGGGCCTCGCTCTGCTCCACGCCTGCCGCAGCCTAGCTCCCGCCCGGCGCCTGGTGGGAAGGCCGGCTCTACGACCTGTGTAGGAGCTGCCTCTACCCACACCCCTCTACACCCTCTGCGAAGATACCAGCTCCTCTAGTATCTTTGCTCTACACCCTCCCAGAGAGGGCGGAGGGGAGAGATGGCCCTCCCTCTCTGCCCCCTCCTCTTCCCTCTCTGCCCAACCCCTCCCTCTCTGCCCAACCCCTCCCTTTCTGCCCAACCCCTCTCTGCCCCCCCCCCCCTCCTTCGCTGCCCCCCTCCCCCTCTATGGGGTGGTGAATATTGGGACCTATGGGTGAGTGGTGGAGTATTGCGTTCAAGAACCAGCCCTCCCCAGTGATGCCATGCCCCCCAATCTCTACCTGCACCCCTTCCCTCTCCACCCCCTCTAGCCGCACCAGTGCAGTTGGGGGTTATGCGTGAGTGGATAGGGCAGGGGATGGGGTAAAAGGATCGAATGAATATTAATATAATATCAAGGGGGAGGGTTAGCGTGTATGTGACGCCTAAGGCCGCACCCCCCCCCCCCCTCGCAAGAGAACGTTCTGTAGCAAAGATCCTACAGCTCCGCTCCGCTATAGGATCTTTATTCTGCTCACGCGCTGACGGGTTTTCTCCTCGCTGTCGGTGCAGCTTGTGAAGCCATTCCCCTCCCCCGCCTGCTCATTCAGCTGCTGGTTTCCAGAGAGTCAAGCCGGTTTTGTCTCTCTCTGCTTTTCGCAGCCCACTCACTTCCCCGGCTCTCCTCCCCGCTCCTCTTCTCACCTCCTCTCCTCCCTCCCTCCCTCTCTCCCCTCGCCTGTCTATCCGTCACAGGAGACGAGCTCCTCTCCGTGGCCCGATCCTCTGTAACGCTGGCGGAATCCACGATCGGGCGGTCCTCCACTGCTTTTGGCACTCCTCAGCAAAGAGCCTATAGATCGCTGTAGGATCTTTGGTCCTCAGATCGTTCCGGACTCACTCGCTCAAGCTCTCCTCCCCTCTCCTCAACCACCCCCCCCCCCCCCCACTCTCTCCCCCCCCCCCCGCCCTTCTCCCCTTAATGCTACCATCCACATCTCTAAAGATAAGAGTCCGATTGAACTTCATTGTTTTGATTTAACTTCGAAAATGTTGCATTTTTTGTTCTTTAAAGGCTTTCCGGTGTTTCACAACTACTAATTCTTAAAGATAATATTTAATTTCAAACACAGCGTTTTTTAAATTTTCCCCGTATGTTGAAGACCGCTTTCAAAAAAATTTGCTGATGATTTGGAAAGACACCATTTTGAACAAATTGATCTCTCTTCATTGACAACAGAGCTTAAAAAATAAATTTCATAGTGATTGATTTCATTCTATAAGAAAGACACTATTTTTGAACAAATTGATCTGTCTTCATTCACACTGAGATTGTTTTTAGGCTTTTTTTTAAATCATGCCAAGAAGAGGGAGGAAAAGACCTACAAGACGATCAGTGGCTGACAAAAAGAAACATCGAGAAGCAGCAAGGCGCAGAAAGGAGCAAGAGAGGCAGCAAGAAGGAACACAACATCTCCGAGATAGTCCAAAGAGAGTGCGGAACAGAAGCGCACAAGAGATGCAGCAAGAAAGAATTAAACGTCTCACAGTTAAGCGAGAGAGAGGGCGGGAGAGAAGGGCGCAAGAGACAGAGCAAGAAAGAACTCAACGTCTCACAATTAATCGAGAGAGAGGGCGGGAGAGAAGGGCACAAGAGACACAGCAAGAAAGAACTCAACGTCTCACAGTTGTTCGAGAGAAAGGGCGGGAGAGAAGGGCACAAGAGACGGCAGATGAAAGGACTAGAAGACTGGATAAACAACGGGTCAGAGAAAGAAGCAGACGAAATGCACGACTCGCAAAGAGAAATCTTTCTGCTGATGGTGAAATGACCAATGTTTGCCCTCATTGTGGAGAGTACCGCTTCTCAAGAGAAACAACCAACTTTTGCTGCATGAAGGGTAAGATCAACATTGCTCCTCTGAAGACATTCCATAATGCATTCATTAATTTGTATACAGGTGACACACCACAAACGTACGAGTTCAGAAAGAATATTAGACAATACAACGTTGAAGAAAGAACTGCAGATGATGGAAAAATCAAAGGTAGACAATAATGCTGGAGAAACTCCGCCTAGCGGACCTGGTCCTCACCCTCACCCTCTATGGAGAGAAATAATAGGGGGTGTTTAGGGATTGAGACCCTTCTTCAGACTGATGTCGGAGGGAGGGGAAGAAAGGAAGAGGCGGAGACAGTAGGTTTGTGGGAGAGCTGGGAAGGGGGGTAGGTAGGGAGAAAGCAAGGACTATCTGAAATTAGAGAACTCAATGTTCATACCACTGGGGTGTAACCCACTCAAGCAAAATATGTGGTGCTGTTCCTCCAATTTGTGCTGGGCCTCATTGGCAATGGAGAAGGCCCAGGACAACAAGGTCAGCTTTTCACTGTACTTCGATACATGTGACAATAATGAACTAAACTAAACTAGATCACACAGCAGGTAGGCCGCTGTGATATGAAACCAAGGATCAGAACTTGCAAATTGTGTCAGTTGTACACACATGTAACACCCTAGGGCATAGTCTGTGCCCTATCATGCCATGAAACGGTCAGAATCCCGGAGGATCCACACAAAATGCTGGAGTAACTCAGTGGGTCTGGCAGCATCTCTGGAGACCTTGTTTCAGACATAGCCCGAAGGATTCTTTCCTTGAAAAAAAGCTGTGGATTAATGTTCTGATCTTTTCCAAATTCTAACTGCAGTTAAACTTTTCTTTCTAAACAGCCTCCACCTCGCTTCTCAATTTAAGACTGGACACCGTGGGGGAAAAGCAGAACAAGAAGGAAGTGGAGGAGGTTCTGGAGGAGGAGGAGGAGAAGTTCATGGTGGAGAAAGTGCTGGACAGGCGCATAGTGAACGGCACGGTGGAGTACCTGCTCAAATGGAAAGGATTCTTGCTGTGAGTATTCACAAACAGCAGATAGGCACAAAAAAGCTAGAGTAATTCAGCGGGATAGGCAGCATCTCTGGACAGGAATGGGTGACATTTTGGGTCATTTCTTCAGACCCAAAACATCACTCATTCCTTCTCTCCCGAGATTCAGCCTGTTACAAGTTACTCCTTTTTTTTAATATTTCAAAATATACTTTATTCGAATGATAAATATATACAATACATTAACCATTAACCAAATCCATCCGACATTTTCGTCACCCATTCCTTCTCTCCTGAGATTCAGGCTGTTACGAGTTACTCCGGCTTTTTGTGTCTGTCTTCGGTTTAAACCAGCATCTTATGTTCCTGCCTACACTTTCACAAACATCAGCCTGGTTTTGGCTCTTAATTTCCATGCTGAGTGATCTTTCCAGTAGCAGGAAGCAGAGAGTGTAACAAATTTCCATTCAGAGTTATTGGTCAAGTGGAAACTGGGTCAGAAATGAGTAGAAACAAGGAGGTGCAAGATGCTAATTTACACCAAAGATGCACACAAAGTGCTGGAGTAACTCAACAGGTCAGGCAGCATTGTAGTGGCAGATTATTACATCGTTCAAGGCATTTTTCCCTCTAGCCACTATGATTGAAGATGGGGGTAAGGAGATAGATTTGCTACGCATGCGGGCTCTCCACGAGACATTCAAAGCCGTCCAAAGATAAATCTTCAAATCACAGTCTCTTAATTAACAGTTTCTTTATTGTCACACTAAAAACAGTAAGATATTCATCCAAACTTCTTCTTGTTAATTACATTTTGATCTTACTCGTAGTCAAACTCCATGGATGGTCAAACTCGTGCATCGTCAAATTCCGGCATGGTCTAAAGCTGTGCCTTCTCCCCCCATGCTTCCTTCAACTAAAATTAACAATTACTCGTGCATCTGCGTGAAAATCTCAGCCACAAACACGGATCCAACTACGTAATAAATCCCAGCCACATAATTGCATGCAGATAAAACTTAAAGGTAACTGGTTATAATTATAACATACTGAGTTAAGCTAAAGGGCTACTACAAGCATCTCTGAACAAGAAGGATAATTCCCAATTCGGGCCGGGACCCTTTTTAGTGTGAGGAAGTGTCCCGACCTGAAATGTCACCCATCCTTTTTCTCCAGAGATGGTATTGGTTAGCGTTGTGTTGTGCAGTGTTCAAGAGTCTGATAGCTTGTGGGAAGAAGCATAAACCAGAGGTTATTGTGAGATGCTTCTCTTCCTCTTGGATCTTTAGTCGTGTACATCTATCTATGCAGTGCATTGAATTGCTAAGTCACTGAGTCATGTGTGCTCAACATGTGTTATTGGACGGGAAGCTGTTCCAGTAGCTCACAGCTCAGCGGTTGCTGGTGATGAACTAAATGATTCAGGTCCAAGTGTCGGTATTCAGTGACTGGAATTATTTTGCAGTGATGACAACACGTGGGAGCCGGAGGAAAACCTGGACTGCCCCGACCTCATCGCAGAATTCCTGCAGTCCCAGAAAATAGCACACGATGGCGTGGATAAACCAGAGGGACCAAAGCGGAAAGCAGAGTCTGATACGGAAACAGAAGAAAATAAAAACAAGAAGAAAAGGGAGGAGGTCAGTGAAGGTGCTGCCACAGCAGGTGACCAGAAGAAGAGGGAGGTGGTCAGATTCAGTACAGAATCATTACATATCATAACATGTACTTTAATTAGAATACATACAGAGACCATCGAAATGAGTACTGTTGGCTTGGAGTCCTAAGTTGAACTAACTAACATGCTGCCCGCATGCCCTAAGTGTTAGTGTGGAAAACTGACATGGATTATGGATCAGGTCAGCAGTAAAACCAGACACGGATCAAATGAGCAACACTGTTTGATCTACATCCCCTTCTTAGGCTTTTTGTCCAAAGGGCAAACAAAGCATGCAGTAGTAATCTATTTATATACTTTTAAAACTCTGTGTGTGCGTTTATGTCTGACAGATTTTTGGCCTTTGATTTCATATATTCGCTGGAATTTAGAAGATTGAGGGGGGATCTTACAGAGACTTACAAAATTCTTAAGGGGTTGGACAGGCTAGATGCAGGAAGATTGTTCCCAATGTTGGGTAAGTCCAGAACAAGGGGTCACAGTTTAAGGATAAGGGGGAAGTCTTTTAGGACCGTGATGAGAATCATTTTTCAAAGAGTGGTGAATCTGTGGAATTCTCTGCCACAGAAGGTAGTTGAGGCCAGTTCATTGGCTATACTTAAGAGGGAGTTAGATGTGGCCCTTTTGGGCTAAAGGGATCAGGGGGCATGGAGAGAAGGCAGGTACGGGATACTGAGTTGGATGATCAGCCATGATCATATTAAATGGCGGTGCAGGCTCCTGCACCTATTTTCTATGTTTCATGGTCCGACAAAACCACACGCTCAAACTACGAGAATTTTTCCATTTTGCTAGACATTACACTTTTACATTCACGGATCTACTCCTCATTACATTTAGACATTTTATGTACACATTTTGTAATAAAATCCTTCACCCCCACCCCCCACTCACTCACTCATTTTGTCGCCTCCTTCTGGCCAGCCACCATAACGGCTGCTGCTGCTCTCCTCCAAAAACGCCACAAATTTTCTTCTTTCGCTGGCGATTTTCCCTGCTGCCGCCCGGCACTCCCCCCCCTCCCCCCCCCCCCCCCCCCCCCCCCCCCCCCCCCCCCCCCCCCCCCCCCCCCCGGGACCCAACATTGTCCTTATTTCGCGGCCGATTTTACTTCCTTCATTCCTCCCCCGGCCCAGCCCTGTCACGCTGCCTCAAGCCAAAGATCGGCTGTTCCCGTGGACGGCGAAAAGTAGCGAGCAAACTGTCGATCTTTGCCTTCAGCCAGGGTGAAAGAGCCGGCGCCTCAATGGCCTGTCGGTTATATCTTTCATATATCTTTCATTATAGGTTGAGCTAGTTAATTTTCCCATGCTTGTCTATGTAATTCTGTCGACGGGACCTCACTATCTAAAAGGATATTATAAATGTGAGATATTAATTTATCTGTGTTAGGATGTTTATTCAAACATTCATCAAGGATCTCTGGCTCCCTAGTTCTATATTCTTCTGTATGTGATTTAACATAATCTCTAAGTTGTCAATATCTAAAAAAAATATTTGGATGTAATCCATAATTCTGTTGTAACTCCTGAAATGAAAGAAAAATACCTTTCCTGTAAAGATGTCCCACCTTTTTAATTCCATAATTTTTCCATTGTACAAAACCTTTATCCAACACAGAAGGTTTAAATGAAGGATTATTTACAATGCGGAGAAGGAGTGATAAATTATCCAATTTTAAAGTCATTTTTAATTGTTTCCAAGTTCATATACCATTATATTATAGGTTTTTCACAGTAAATTTTTTTTCTATCCAGTTTTGTGGGAACTAACAAGATCGAGCCAATTTCAAAAGGTAGACAGTCTTCCATTTCCATCTTTAACCAATCTGGTTGTTGATCCATATCTTCCAACCAGAAGTTCATATTTTTAATATTAACTGCCCAAAAATAAAATTAAACATTTGGTAATACTAATCCTCCATTCATCTTGGATTTACATAAATGTTTTTTACTTATTCTATGGTTCTTATAATCCCAAATAAAACTTGTAACAATAGAATCAACTTTAAAAAAAAAAAAAAAAAAATTGGGAGATATATCGGAATTGATTGAAAAAGTACAGTAATTGTGAAAGGAAAATCATTTTTATGGGATTAATTCTACCGAGCATTGAGATTAAGTGTTTTCCAATACAGAATATTCTTATGCAGTTTATTAAGTAAAGGGGGAACATTTAATTTAAATAAAGAAGTGTATTTCTCAGTCACATATATTCCTAGATATTTAAATTTTTCTTGGACTATTTTAAAAGGAGATTGTTGCAATGTATGTAGGTTAAGTTCCGTTATTGGCATGATTTAACTTTTGTTCCTATTAATTCTGTATCCCGAAAATGAGCCAAATTGAGTTATAAGATTTAGCAAGTTTGGAATGCTAGTTTCTGGGTTTGTAATGTATAGTAATACATCATCTGCATATAAAGACATTTTATTAACTGTATCTTTAGTATTATACCCATAGATTTCTGGATGGACTCTAACATTTTCTGCCAGTGGTTCAATAGCTAGGGCGAATAACAATGGAGATTATGGGCATACTTGTCTACAACCTCTAGATAAATTAAATTTGGGTGATGACATTTGATTTTTCAATATTCTAGCTGTTGGGTTAGTATATAGGAGTTTAACCCATGTACAAAACTTCTCACCCAGTTGAAAATTTTCCATCATCGAAAATAGATAGGGCCATACCACCTGATCAAATGCTTTTTCAGCATCTAATGCGATGACTGCTAAATCTACATTAGCTATTCTATTTGAATATATAATGTTAAATAATTGTCTCAGATTATGAAATGAATAACGTTTTGGGATAAAACCTCTTTGATCGGGATGTATTAATTTATGAATCACTAAACTTAATCTATGAGCTAAAATTTTAGTTTATCTTCTGATCAGTGTTCTCAAGGTCGTTATCCACTTTTGGTATGTGTTATTGTTGATTCGTTTAAAGTTTCTAACAGTTTCTGTTGAGTAAAAGCATAATTATATAATGTCTGCAGGCATGGAGAAATCGGATCATGCATTTTTAAATAAAATTCAGAGTTTAAGCCATCAGGGCCTGCGACCTTTCCGTTTTTCAAAGATCTAATGGACTCTTCAATATATTTTACTGATTTACTTAATAATTCCCTCTCTTTCAGATCTAAGCCTGTAAGATTACATTTCTGCAAAAATGTTTCCATTCTTGCAGGAAACTGTCGTTTTGGTTGAATAAAGTGTTTGATAATATTTAAAAAATCTGTCATTGATATCCTTGGGCAATGTTAGTATTTCTCCCATATCTGATCAAATTTTATGAATTGTTTTTTCCCCATCCAGTTTACGAAGATGACGAGCTAAAAGTTTTTGTGGTTTATTACAAAATTTAAATTGTAGTTGATTAGTGTGTTGATAAAGTTTTATGATTTGATCTGAATATATTTGATTTAACTTATAATTAAGTGCAGCGATTTTATTATGCTTTATCATAGAGGGGGCGGCCCCATTCTCGGTCATTCCATTTAGTTTAATTATGAATGTTAAAGGTGCATGATCCAAAATTATAATATGATATTTTGAATTATAAGTAAATGGGATAAGTTTAGAGTCTACTAAAAAGTAATCTATTCTTGAATATGTTTATGTACCGGTGAGTAAAATGAATATTCTCGTCCAGATGGGTTTCTGATTCTCCAGACATCTTTGATATTAGTGGTAGTAATGTATGAATTTAATAATTCACTTGCCTTGGATTTTATTTTCCATTGTCTTGATGATCTATCCAGATAAGAATCTAATGTACAATTTAAGTCTCCACCAATTATCAAATTATGTTGTGTGAGTTCCGGATTAGTATTACATGTTTTCTTGAAAAACAATGGGCTGTCAAAATTTGGCCCATAAACGTTAAGAAGGATCACTTTTTTAAAATATTATTCACCCACTAGTATAATTATAGCTACCATCGATATCCGCAATAATTGATATATGTTTAAAAGATATACCCTTACGGATTACAATTGCAACCTCTGTGGAGTAATGAGAGAATGAGGAGTGATGCGTTTTGGCAATCCATTTTGCTTTCAATCTATGTTGCGCTTCATTTTTAAGGTGAGTTTCTTGAAGAAACATTATATCAGCTTTGAGTGATTTTAAATGTGCTAATACTTCACCTCTCTTGATTGGTTCATTAATACCATTGACGTTCCAACTACAGAATGTAATTCCTTCACCCCCAATTTTCATTTTAACATCTTGCATCTTATGGGTAGGGTGGTCTATAAAAGAGCAGATGGTTCAACACACTAAACCCAACATTTCACCCGAACACAGGATAGATGAATTTTAGATTTAATAAGTCTTCATCCCGAACATCTCCTTAAAACAAAAAATTGAATTTAATATTAAAGTTGTCATTAAATGAAGTAAAAAAAAGTGGAAAAATAGATGGTTAGAAGAGCGCAAAGAAAAGAAAACTACATCTACAATCAGTGTAGTTAGTGATAGCCTCACTAGCATGGCTAACCATCTAAAGACTTCCGTAGCCTTAAAAACAAAATTGATACTAGCTCCGTGCTTTAATAAAAAATAAAATTTCAATTAAAAACAATTTATAAAAGGGGGAGGGGGAAGAACATTTTAGGTCCAAAGAATTTGTAATCCAGTAGTAGAAAATTATTATTCTCCTAAAAAATATGAATCAAATATTTGTCAAATATTAAAAAAAAACTAATTTTATTAATAAAATACCTAAATCAAACCTTATTTACAGCATATAACTAATTCTAAGTAAATCTTATTAATAATAGTTGGTAATAATTAGTAGCAATTAATACTAAATAATAAGGGTTGTAAATCAATAGCAAGAAAACTAGCTCAACTATCATTATCAACTATCATTAGTCCTTAAGTATAACAATTTAAAGTTCCATTTGTTCTCTGCAAGGTGATGACATCATGGAGATAATGTTCAATCATCAGTCGAATTCTCAAAATCCTGGGCGAACACCAATGCCTTCTTGTAATCGGTGAAGAAATGTTCCTTCTGCTTGTAGGTGACTCAGTTTTGCAGAGTACATCAGTCCACATCTCAGATTTGGTATCTTCTTAAGGATTCCTCTTGTCTCATTGAAAGGCGCTCTCCTCCTAGCGACCTCTACAGGAGAATCTCTAAATATACTGATCCTGTCTCCTTCAAATAAGAGATTTCTGTTGCCAGCGATTTTGTTCATGATGTCATCCAAAACATGGTCATATTGCACCTTCAATATCAGTTGTCTTGGGGGTGTGGGGTGGGGTGGGGGGGGGGGGGGGGGCGCTCGCACTCGGACGAGGTCTCAGTGCTCTGTGTGCCCGACCTAGTAGAGGCTTTTGATCTAAATTTAAAACTTTTTGTAATAAGTCTGCAGCAAAGTCACGGAGGTTTTTATTTCCCTCTTTGCCCTCTTTAACACCAACAATTCTTAGATTCTGCCGTTTCTGACGTCCCTCCAAGTCAATACATTTTTCAGTCACTTTATTCAATAAGTCTGTTAAATGCCTAGTCTCGGAGAAAATTCTTTTTATAGTTTCAGCAGTTGCATCGGCAATTGACTCTAATTCAGTTATGGCTGCAGTATGTTGATTTACTGTATCGATAATGGATTCCAACCTAGAGTGAAAGTTCGATTCCATCAAATTAATTTTAGTATTTACCTCTTCGATTTGTTGATTACATTTTTCAGACACTTCTTCCTTCCAGGTTGACAATTCTTCACAAACAGAAGCAGTGATTTCTTCTTTAAAATGTATCGGTTCTTCTTTAAAATTCATTTCTTCTTTAAAATTTTTCAGTTCTTCTCTTATACTTGCAATTTCTCTTGAAATAAAAGTACGAAGGTCCTCCATTTCAACTTTTTTAGTCTTTGTCATCTGGACCTGTTTTGAAACTTCCTCCTGGGACGACGCTGAAATTGAGGCTTCAGTCGGGCCTACATCTTCCACCGGTGGTTTAGTCTTACTTTCCTTGCCTGTCCTTTTGGGGGAGTACGTTGGCACGACATTAAACCACCGGAGTCGTGGTCTGATTACATCACTCGCCCTCAATACAGGCTGCCGGTGAGTTCTCTGCAGGTCAGTCCCGTTTTTTCTCCCGTTTTTATTCGGATTTAGCGTGGAGCAAGCTGGCGCGTGCCTCTACTCCAGCAGAGCGTCACCGGAAGTCCCCAAAAGTGTCTATTTCAAATGTGTGCTGAGTCCTTGACCTCCTGGAAGCACGGGATAAGGTGTCAGCCAGATACATGTGCTTATCCTGCTTGTAAGTGAGAGAGATATCATACTTCTGGAGCTGTAGCATCATTCTTTGCAGCCACACTGGAGCAGCATGTATAGGCTTGTTTAAAATGGTAACCAAAGGTTGGTGGTCGGTCTTTACGGTAACAGCCTTGCCAAAAATATAATCGTTGAATTTAACCCATGCAAAAATCACTGGCAGTAATTCCTTCTCGATCTGAGCATACCTCATCTTCGTGTCCGTCATCATCCTGGAAGCATAAGCCAAGATCTCGCTGAAGTTGGCAACTGATTTTACGAGGTAATTAACCATGCCTAAAAATCTCTGCAGGCCTGCAACATCAGTGGATGTGGACATTTCGCTAACAGTCACAGTCTTGGTAGGATCCGCCTTGAGATCATCAGCTGTGAAAATATGCCCCACGTAGCTCACCTGGTTAACACGGAACCAACATTTTTGGTGATTCAGTTTTATGTTCACTTCCCAGGCACGCTCGAGTATCTTCAAATGCCTTCTTGCAATATATCCTTTATTGCTTTACTGTAGATGATAGTTAATTTTATAGCTTTGCATACATATTACTTCTGCATGCTTTATTGTTTGCTCTCTGGGCAAAAAGCCTAAGAAGAGGGATGTAGATCAAACAGTATTGCTGATTTGATCCGTGTCTGGTTTTGCTGCTTTGACTTAGGTCAGGATCTGCAACATCTCCAGAAATAGTTTCGCCTCTTGCACCCATGGCAGACTTGACCAAAGGCAGGGCACTTCGCTCTCTTAGCCAAGTGCTCACCACCACAGTCATTGCATTCTTGAATAAAACGAGCCGCAGCATAATTAAACTGTCTCTGCCTTGTTAATTCTTGCCTGGGTTGACTGCGAGATAAGGCCTGAGCGCTCCAAAACTGACCTTGTGGTATTTGCTGCTGCCTTCATTGCCTTGGAAACGGACCTAGCACACTATGAACCCCTATACTGGAATATATACTATCCCACGTTGGAATACTTTGCTTGGTTGAGCGTTGGAGCATTGCGAATTGACAGCTTGTAATTCTCACAGACTGCTACAGCTCTATCCAGAGTTATTGCAGGGTCGCGGACGAGCTTTCTTCTCAGCTTGTCAGAAAAAGACCACGCACCAACTGGTATCAAATAAACTCGTCTTTGAGATCGCCAATCTGCAAGTTCCTGCAGCTCTTTTTAATAACGCACGCAAACGATTCAATCGTTTCACCCTCATTCTGGTATCTTGAAAATAATTGAAAACGTTCGATGAGTGGATTAGCTTGAGGGTCACACAATTGTCGAAACTTTCTGTTGTGACACACCGGGTCATCTGGCGACTCAACCGGGGTCACGATCGTTGCTCCACCATCGGCAGGTTGATGAGAAGGAGCATGCTTGCACGGATCATTGCCAGCTGATTCATAAGCAGTTGCAGTAATGAATGAATCATAGCGTCGCTCACCGCTGTCCGATTCTGCTATCGAAAACAAGTGGGTCAGGTTTTCGAAAAGCTTCAGCCATGACTATGTAAAGCCTTGTAAATAACAGCCAAAGACGAATGGAAATCCCACTTCTGACAGCATATGCAAAGTACTATTGATACAGATTCATTATATATCATAACAAGTACTTTAATTAGAATACATACAGAGAACATCGAAATGAGTACTCGTCTGTCGGAGGCTCGGAGTCATAAGTTGAACTAATTAACATGGCTGCGCACATGCCCTAGATGGTGGTGTGGAAACCAGACGGATTATGGATCGAGTCAGCAGCAAAACCAGCCACGGATCAAATCAGCAATACTGTTTGATCTACACCCCTGCCCATTGAGTTCTCGTCTGTTTTTCTTGCAGCAGGAGAAGCTGAGAGGATTTGCCCGAGGGCTGGAACCGGAGTGTATCATCGGGGCGACAGATTCAAGGGGGAAGCTGATGTTCCTCATGAAGTGGTGAGTTTGCACCATTACAGTCGATCTCTGTCATACCTGTAACCCTGCTGCGATGAAGTGATAGAGTGAGCTTGGTGCGGGCTGGGGGGCGGATTATGCTGAACAAACGAGCAACCTGATGGTGACCAAGCACAGTGTTTCCACTTTGAAGGAAATTACCCGAAATTTGGGAAATTCTGGTTGTCTTCGGGTAATTTTAGGGAAATTTAATAATTTCGGGAAATTTCCACATCCAGCCCGCGAAGGGATGTGAAGGTAATACACACAGCACTGCCGGTTTGGCTTCAACAGAGCGCCGTCAGTTTAACGCATGGGAATTTAAATAGAGCCGTCAGCTGCAGCACTATGGGTTCTAAATATAACGCTACTGGCTGCTGCGCTATGGGCTTTAAACATACCGCTCGGCCACAGCGGTCACAGACTTTGAGAACATTCACGTATAACAATCTTTGGAATTCTCATTCACAGTGGAAGTTGAGCCTTAAGGGTCTGTCCCACCAGCATGCGTCTAGCGCGACCAAACGTGGTCGCTTGAGGCGTACAGCCTCGCGGGACCGGTTCCAATTCGAACCGCAGAGGCATATGGAGTTGTGCGGGACTGGTCCCGACATCATACTCACTCGGCCTGGGCAGGAGGCGGGTCGACTGAATTTGGGCGTCGGGCGGTGACGTCATCACGCAAAGGCACTCCGGGCGGTGACATCATCGCGCAACGCCACGCGCTGGGCGTACGCCATCAAGATGCTGCGTACGCCCTCAATGCGCCTGCGGGCCGATAGGCCATTGGCACACGGGATTTTCGGACGCAAGATTTTTGGAGTCCCGCGCGATGTCGGTACAAGCCCCGCACAACTCCATACGCCTCCGCCGATCGAAGTGGGACCGGCCCCGCGAGGCCATACACCTCAAGCGACCACGTTTGGTCACGCTAGACGCATGCAATCGCATGCGTGTGGGACAGGCCCTTTTGATTATTTTTCAGGCAGTGGTAGAATTCTGGATAGCCTAGTGGTGAAAAGTTACCAGTGGGCGGTGGGATTGCAGTTACATTGGGATTGGCCTTGATTTTACAGAACGGTGGGTAGGCTCAAGGGGCTGAGATGGAGAGAGGGAGGGTGGGGAGGGAGAAAGAAGGGAGAGAGGGAGGGAGGGAATGAGGGAGGGAGAGAAAAAAGGAAGGGGGGAAGAGGTAGAGAGGGAGGGAAGGAGGAATCGAGGGGGGAGGGAGAGAGCAGAGACTGAGACATGAGAACAGGTTGAAAAAACGAAGACAACATAAGCTGTTGGAGGCAACGAAAGCTGCCTTGCATCACACTGCAAGTGAGTAACAGAAGCAGGCAGATACGGTGTTGTTACATAGATCTGTTTTGCCGATTTTCTTTGTGTTGTTAACTGTGCTGCGATAAAAAAACATAGCATGCGTGAAGCATTTTTGAAAATTTTAGGAAATACCTACAAATTCCAGGAGATTTAGGATTCTAGTTAGGGGAAAAAAATTCTGAAGCACTGACCGAGCATGATGGAGGGATATCAGACCAGCACCAAGGCTCTTCACCATTCACTCCTCCTCCAGCTCTTGAGTTATCCATGTCGCCCTCCCCATCACACAGCTGGGTGGCCATCGATGATGGAACACACAACAGCACAGGAACTGGCCCTTCAGCCCACAATGTCTGTGCCCAAAATGATGTCAAGTTAAACTGATCCCATCTGCCTGGTATATTCTCTTTGGGACATTTGACAATAAAACACTCTGGACTCCTGACTAGATTCACACAGCGTGGAAACAGTGCCCATGACGCAACTTGCCCACACCGGCCAACATCCCCTGTCTATACCAGTTCCACCTGCCTGCCCATATCCCTCTGAACCTGTCCCATCCATGTACTTGTACAAATATTTCTTAAACGTTGTGATAGTCCCTGCTTCAACTACCTCCTCCATGCAGCAGCTCATTCCATACACCCAAGGCACGTTTGACATTGGTCAATTTGCGTTCGACCTCAATCCGGTGCTTTGTTTTATGGTCGCCAGGCAGCGAGGATCCTGGGATCATGGCTGCCTCCTCATTACATCAAAACAATGACAAGGTTTCCAAGGAATAAAGGTAATGCTAACCTTGCTGATGATTTTGTTTTTTGATTGATTTGTCTTTATAACAACTGTTAAATGAAAATGATCAATAACAAATGTAGAGCTAAGGTTAGGGTCAGTCAGTTAGTCAATCGGTTATTCAGTCAGTCGGTCGGTCGGCTGTGGAGGGCCGGGTCAGTGGTGAGAGTGGTCAGGCCGCCGGTGGGTGGTGTGAGTGGTCGGACGGCCAGTGGGTGGTGTGAGTTTTCGAATGGCCGGTGGGTGCTGCGAGTGGTCGGATGGTTGGTGGGTGCTGCGTGGTCAATCGGGCTGTCGGTAGGCCGGTGTTGCAGCGAGCGAGCGGGCAGACTGACAGCCGGCTCTATGGGGGTGCTGAAGGCGGCCCGGGCGGCGTTCAGGGCATTGCTGCTCCCCACCATCATCACTATGATAATCCAGAAGGGCATGCTGGCCGAGGTGGACGTGCAGCGGGGCCACACGTACGGAGCCCACAGCCGGTCCCGATGCGGCTCCAGCTCCAGCCGTGCCAGCTCTCGAAGGGGGTTGAGTTGGGGTTGGGGTGGGGCATTTTCTTATCAATGGAAGATGCCTTAGCCATCCCCCAGCCTGGCACCTCCCCAGTCCCACTATGGCCGTGACCACCACTGCCCACAGGCAGTCATTGGGGTTCAGTAAATGGGCGAACCCACAGGAATGGCCCTCACGGATTAATTATGCTGGTTCAAGGGCTGGACCTCTGTGGCAGTCTCATTCAAAATACACACTCGCATTATATTCATTATATTATTTTTATATTACATAATTATGCATAATTACATGTTTACAATCATATTTACAAGTTATATATATATATGACTTGTGAATATGATTGTAAACATATAATTATGCATAATTATGTAATATAAAAATAATATAATGTGAGTGTGTATTTTGAATGAGACTGCCAGAGTATCCTTTATTGTCATTCAGACATTTCAGTCTGAACGAAATTGCATACCTTGCAGTCATGACATAGAATAAAATAACAGAACACACACTTAACACAGTTTAACATCCACCACAGTGAGTCTACCAGACACCTCCTCACTGTGATGGAAGGCAAAAGTTTTAAAGTCCTTATCTCTTCCCTCCTTGTTCTCCTTCTGCGTTGAGGCGATCCAGGCTTTTGATTTTGGGCCCCCAGCCAGGTGATGTTAAGTCCCGCGGCCGAATCCGAGCTCCGCGAATGGGCCGGTTCAAATTCCAGGGCAGTCGAAGCTGCCACCCTCCAGTCCAGCGGACGAAGCTGTTGTTGCGGGAGCTCTTGAGAATTGGTCACCAACCTGGGACCTGCGAGCTCCCGATGTTGTCGTCCTCCTGGCCCGCAGGCCGAGTCCACTATGCCCGCGGCCGATCCTCCGAAGTGGCCGCCGCCGCAACGTCACCACAGCCCCGAAGTCGGCCAGCCCCGTGTTGGAAAGTCCTGGCTCTGCTTCCGGAGCTTTGACCTCAGTCACAGTTGGAGGTCGCCAGCTCCGCGATTAGGCCTCAGTGAGACGTAAACGGGGGATACGACAAGAAAAGGTCGCATGCCCCCCGCCCCCCCCCCCCCCCCCCCCGAAGGAAGAGACTAAAAACATGTTTCTCCCACACCACCACACATACACAAGTAAAATAATCTAAAACAACAGGACAAAAGAAAATGAAAAGACAGACGGACTGTAGGCAAGCTGCAGGGGCACTTCCGCCACTGTGCGTGTTTTATATTTATTTATATGTTGTGTGTATATATGTGTGTATGTGGTATAATATATGGTTTAAATAGACGCAGCACGGAATTAGGCTCCCATGGTGTAATATGGGCATTGGACACTAGATGGCACTTTTCCGATCTCATTTTCTATTTAGTTTAATTAATTAATGTGCAACATTTGGCACTGACGAGTTCCTTCTCAATTATATTTTATCTATATCTGTGCAAAATGTCATGGTAGTTCCAAGACATGGCTCACGAAAGTTAAATTCTAGACACATTTTTGATGCTGGCCCACAGCCTAATTGCTAACGGCGGCCTCTGTTGCCCCGTGCAGGAAAAACTCGGACGAGGCTGACTTGGTGCCGGCAAAGGAGGCCAACGTCAAATGCCCGCAGGTGGTCAAGATGTTTTACAAGCAGCGTCTAACGTGGCATTCCTATCCCACCAAGGTAGAGGAGAAGTAACGGAGCAGAAGAGCTCACACACCTCCCATTTACTACTTTACACGACGAGAAAATAATCCTGACATTTGCGGATGTGGTTTTCAGTTGTACAGATGTAAAGTTCTCCGGGTGATACTTCTCTCAACTTCTCTCGGACCTGGTTTATTGCCTCTGACTGCCAGGGGCTAGGCAGGTTGTGTTTCAAATCCAGCATGACTTATTTTTAATTTTGTTTTATTTTCCTCCAGGTATTTGGGGGTAACAACGAATTGTAGAAGCCAATGAGTTGTAGATTAGTTGCCTTGGCTTATAGCATCGGGTTTGAGCCCATGAAGGCAAAAGAGTCTGCAGGTGCTGATTTAATTCACAGCTTCTTTTAGTGCAGTGTTTTTGTTGTGTGGTTGGGCCTGGGAGGGACGGTGTTGTGATGTGTGTGAGTTTCCAACCACTGCTCTGCCACCTCCCCACTGCAACACCCTGGTACTCTCCACTGTGAGTTGATGAATGCCTGATCACAGGACCGATTGCTGTTCCAACCAACTTGTCGGAGGCTTGGTGGCCGACACACCATCCTGCAGTGGTGTTTCCGTTGTGGTGAAAGTCTGCTTCTGTTGCGCCAGCGCTGTCTGCTTGGTAATGAGGAGGCAGAAGCACAGATAGTGGGTTAGGGCTTCATTCTGTACAGTTACAATCCCAGGCTGCCAATGGCCTTCATCTGTTACTGGAGCCAGTCGGCACCACAGCCACACTGTGCTCTCTGCGACTTGCTTCACTCATTCTCTGCAGTCAATGGGCTTCTGTTTGTCGGTTCCTGGGCCTGTGAGTGGTGCTGAGACTTGGTGCAGACAGCCGAGACACATCGCTCTGCAACTGTGTGAACGGGCAAGGTGAGTGAGTCAGTGTTTTAAGGTATTTGGCTCAATTGGAGTTTTACCTCAGGGCCCCCAGTCCCACATGTTGATCTCTGCCTCTCCAGTATTTTCTACTTGTTATGGTTAGGTTAGGGGCGGGTTGTGAATGTAGGTGATGATAGGTACTGAGTCTCGCTCCTCAAAGTCTCACCGTTTCCACCAGTGGAGCTGGGAAATTGCCGAGGCTGGGCACCAAAAAAACGTGACACAGAGCGGGCAGACGGAAGTGACACCAGAACAGGTACAGAGCTGTGAATATACATCACACGCTCACAGACACACGCACGATGCTGGCTGCTGCCCTCCAACAACATTAGCTTTCTCATTCCGTCCCCGAACAAGTTGCATCGTCAACGATTGACAAAACCACCTCCTCTGTCCTCTTTAGTTCAATGTTCCCGGCCCCGCCGGAGGGGTGGCATGCACCAAATACAGCGTGGATTATTGGTGTGTTTGGTGTGTCCTCCCTCCCCTGGGGCACTGAGCCCAGTGTCAGTAGACAGTGGACAGAGGGCATTCTGTCCCCCGAGAAGCTGGAAGAAACCCTGCGCTGCCCACTACTGCTCAACCAAAAACCAGTAATCAGGTGCACAGTCAAGACAATGGGAGGTCCCCTCTGCTCTCTGCAGGTTCCATAGTCTGCTCTTAACGGAAGCCACGCAAGGGGTGGGGTGGTAATTTTTTTTGTGTATTATACTTTTTCCACGGAAGAAGTGGGAGGGCAGCATCTGATAATATACCACGTACTGATGCAGTGGCTCCATGGAGAGATTCCTCCCAGCTGCTGTCTCTGCCATCCATTGTTCTCACAGAGCTGGTATGATTTTGGACAGTTCATGTGTTATTGAGTACTTTCCTAGTTTTTCAATACATTGCACTCTCAGTCAGACTCGCATTTAATCCTCGAGTGTAGTCATTAGAGGGGAGATCTTGTTTTAAAAAGGGATCTGATATTTGATAATTCCACTTGAGTATTGTGGATTAAACACCCATTGGTGCTGCTCAACACCCTGTGTGTCCCAAAACCAGGCCGCAAATAATGTGTAATAAAACCCAAAAAAACTGCATTGAATGTTGTATCTAACTCTTTCAAATGAATCCACACTAGGTATGGCGTGTTCACTTTTTTACAATCTATCTATTTACTTTTAAAACTGTGTGTTTGTGGGTGTATGTTAGATTTGGCCTTTGATTTCATGGTTCGCCAAAACTACACACTCAAACTCCGAGAAATTTTCCATTTTGCTGGACGTTACACTTTTACATTCACGGATTCACTCCTCATTACATTTAGACATTTTTATGTACACTTCTTAAAAATAAAATCCTTCACCACCACCCCCCCCCACACTCACTCATTTTGTGGCCTCCTGCTGGCCAGCCACCATAACGCAGCTGCTGCAGGGCCCGCTTCTCTCTCCCTCCCAAAAACCGCTGAGTCCTTTTTTTTTTTTCTTTCGCTGGCGATCCCCCCTTCCCTGCTGCCGCTTGTGCTTATATAGCTGGGCGATTTTCACTTCCCTCCACTCCCCCCCCCCCCCCCCCACCCCCGGCTCGGCTCGGCTCTATCACGCTGGCTCATGGCCAAAGAATTCTCTCTTTCCCCGCTGCTTTTCGCCATGCTCCGAAAAGGTGGGGGGAACAAAGCCGATCTTTTGCCTTCACTACCAGCAGCAGAGTGGCTCAGTTAAATGGATTCATCCCACCAGTGAATTCAGTTCGGTAACAACCCCCTCCCTCCCCCCCCCCCCCCCCCCCTCCTGTCCCTCATCCCTCCCTGTCAACCTCCCCCTCCCCCTTCTCTCCCCCCCCGTACTCGGGGGTCTGAAGCACGTTCGGGGACCAGACCCAACGGGTCTGCAGTTGGTCTAGTATACTTTTAAAACTCTGTGTGTTTTGTGTGTTTATGTCTGTCAGATTTTTGCCCTTTGATTCCATGGTCTGCCAAAACCAGACCCTCAAACTCCGTGATTATTTTCCATTTCGCTAGCCGATTTTCGCTTTTAACATTCACGATTTACTCCACAAGTACATTAGACATTTTTATGTACCTTTTTAAAAATAAAATCCTCCCCCCCCCCCCCCCCCCCCCCCCACACTCACTCATTTTAAAATCGAAACGGGACCTCACGGGCCTGCTTATGATCACAATCCCACAGCCGAACAATCCCAAGCTGCTTCATCTCATCTTCATATTGCTGGGCCCGGCTCCCAACCCCCACCCCCTCCAAAAAACTACGCACACGCCTCCCCGCAGCTGGACCGCCGCGCACTACAAACCCCCCTCTCCAACCTGCTTGCCCCGCCTCCGCAGCTAGAATAGCCCACACCGCTCAACAAACCCCCTCCCCGTTCTCAGAATGCTCTTGCCGTCGGGAGCAGAGATAAGGCGTCAGTTCCGCTGAACTCACAGCTGGCGCAGCTCGTGAAGGCCTGCCCGTCTGCGCGCCCCCTCCCATCGCTCTGCGCTCATCCAGAGAGTCCACAAGCAGGGATCTTAGGTGACAAGCCCACAACTTCCACTCTCACTCCAGATGCTCTGCAAGATCGGAGCAGAGATAAGGCGACGGGCGGTAGCCGGGCAGGGAAAGGCCCCTATCCTGGGGAGATGAAGAGGGGGAGTCCGGCAGGGATTGAGGTGGAGATGGGGAGGTGAGGAGGGAGAGTGTGTGAAAAGATGGAGAGACGTGGGGGTGATAGGGAGTGGGGAAGAGATGGAATGGCCCCCCCCTCTTCCCATACCCCCCCCTAAGCTCAGCCCTCTTTCTCACCCCCTCCCTCACGCCACCTCCCTCTCCTCCCCTCCCTCCCTCTGTTCTCTTCTCTTGCCCTTCAGTCTCTGCTGCTTTCTCTTTGCCTCTCCCCATTACTCTCTGCTCTCTTACCCCCCCTCTCTCTCCCCCTCCTCTCTCTCCCCTCTCCTCCTCCCCTCTCTCCCTCCCACTCTCTCTCTCCCTCCCCTCTCTCTTCTCTCCCCTCCCTCACTCGCTCTCTCTCCCTCCCCCTTGCTCTCCTCTTCCCTCCCCCCCACTCCCCACGGCTCTCTTCTCCAACCCCCTCTCCCTTCTCCCCCGCTCTCTCTTCTCTCTCTCCCCTTCTCCCCTAAACCCCCTCCGCCCTTCCCCTACCCCTTTCCCTCCACCCCTTCCCCCTCCCTTCTCACCCCATCTCCCCCTCAGCCCCCCCTTTCCCCTCCCATCTCCTCTCCTTGCGCCAAAGTTAAGGGTGCAAAGTTAACCCTCACCCAAAGCCTGGTTTGCAATTTCCCAGTCACAGGGATGCATCATCCTTAGTCTGAGATGCTGAGACTCTGAACTGGGAGGTGGTGGAGAGGATGGTAAGCTCTGGGGCAGTCAAGTACCATAAGTAAGTTTATTGGCCAAGTATTCACATACAAGGAATTTGCCTTGGTGCTCCTCCCACAACAGTGCTCGACTTCTAACGTGACCTACAATGACAGTTACGAATTATTCAGAAAACACTAAACATTAATAATAATAAAACATTAATGATAAAACACCATTGATCAAGCATGTGAACCATAGACGGCCCAAGTTTGATTAAGGGTCCCGACCCAAAACGTCACTTTTCCATGTTCTCCAGAGATGCAGCCTGACCCGCTGAGTTACTCCAGCACTCTGTGTCCCACGTTAGTTCAATGAATGTTTGTTTCAGAGCCAGCACTCTGCCTTTTTGTGAACTAATATCTGCAGTTCCTTGTGTCTGTACCTTCCGGGTCCACAGTAGCACATGTCCCTCTAGTGGAGCTATGTCCCTCTCACTAGCGGAAACATCCTCTCCACTTCCTTTGAGGGAAACAACCTGTCTCTGGGGGGGGGAATTCAATATCTGCCCATTCTGTTCCCTTTACCAAAATGCAATACATTAGGTCTCCACCACTGAAGGGATCTATAGGAAACGCTGCCTCAAAATAGCAGCCAATGTCAGGAGAGATGCTCAGCACCCTGGCCACACTCATCTCACTGTGACCATCAGGAAGGTGGTCCAGGAGCCTGACACTGTGATGTGACCGCTAACTTCAAGACAGCTTCGCTCATGCTGGGCCATCAATGGTGAAAGTCTGGAAACTGGAGTCCAATAAAAATCTATGTATTTTTAGTAAAATGGTTTCAGAAAATCCAAAAGGTCATAAGGTCATATGTGAAAAGGAGTAAAATTAGGCATTCGGCCCATCAAGTCCTAACTCTGCCATACACACTGTCCCATCTAACAACCATTCTCCGGCCTTCTCACTCCCCATAACCTCTGAACACCCGTACTAATCAAGAATCTTTACATACTCTGCCTAATTGTCCACCGGGCCTTGGCCTGAACTGCCTTCTTTCTGTGCCAATGAGTGTTCTCACAGATTTATCACCCTCTGACTGAAGAGGGATGTGGTTTTGTGATCAGTGTTGTGAGAGCCCCAGGGATCGGAGCCAGGGGGGGGGCCGGGGTGGTGACGACACATCATTGGAGAGCTTCTCCTAGTTCTTCGAGTGGGCGTGCACAGCCTAAATTTGTTTGGAACAAATTCAGGGCTTGCCAACATTGGGTTGAGTTTGCGAGTGAACAAATTGCGAGGAGCGTAGTGACCGGCGGGGGGGGGGGGGGGGGGGGGGGGTGTGTCCCCCTCCCACGGTAAGAGCTTTTAACATTTTTCAGCTTGAAATTGTGCCATCCTTGTGCATAACTGTAGGGAACTTTTAACTTACACTTGGACGCAACATTTATGCTTTAAAATTGATTAGGATGAACAAGTTTAGGCTAAATTACATTCCTAATTACATTCCACAATAGAGCCAGGCTTTGCACAACAGGTGCAGCACATGAATGACTATATTCCGGATGGAATCAGATTATATTCATGCTGTTATGCATATATATATAGAACAACTCAGAGAAACAAAGCAAAAGTCAGACTTCCATCACTGTTCTACACAAAATAAATCAATCAACCTTGTTTCAAGAAGGAACCGCAGATGATTTGGAGAAACGAAGGTAGAACAAAATTGCTGGAGAAACTCAGCGGGTGGGCGGCAGCATCTATGGAGTGACGAAATAGCAACGTTTTATGGGCCAAAACGGCCTTCCTTCAGAGACGGTTTCAACCTTACCCTTTGAATATAGAACAAAGAAAATGAATGGCCACATATTCAATCATATATGGTTCAAATAAATTAAAGATATATATAGAAAATATATAAGGAAACAGGCCCCTCCGCCCACCAGGTCCTACAACCGACCCGCAATCTATCATACACCAATTCCATCCATCACGCCAGGGACAATTTTACAGAACCATTAAACCTACAAACCAACCATGCACTTCCAGAGAAAACCCATGTGGTAGTAAGGCAGCAACTCTAACCGCTTGCACCACCAAGCACCCACCATTAAATTATTTTTTTCTGTAATATATTTATTTGGTGTTCACGTGAATAAAGATGAGACACATGATTCTGATTTCTGCACTTTATTTGATAACACTCAAGTCCAGTCATTCTGTTTTAATAGGCTTGTGTTTCCAACCTCTTCAGGCTGAAGGTCCTCAACTCGAAACATCACCCATTCTTTCCTCTCCAGAGTTTTTCTATTTTTATAATCTATCTTCAGTTTTAAACCAGCACTCTGCAATTCCTTCCTACACCATTTTTGTTAAACAAAACAGGTCCCTATTCTCATTATAATCATTTTGTGATCAGCGTGATAGCATGAGAATTTTGTGAAATGCGCGAGTCTCACAGCTCAATATGCGTGAGAGTTTGGCAGCTTGCTAATAATTCAAACAGTTTAATGCAAGTTCCAATTGTTTTGGACAAAAAACCACTTATTACTGCTTATAACAGTTAAAGTTACTTTAAGACTATTGTCAAGAAATTATGGCAGTCAACAAAAAATCACTAAACAAATTAAAGCAAACTGAAAAAAAAAATAGACATGTTTCCCTTTCCTGATTCTACCTCATACGTACTTTAACGCGTTGACAGAGGTAAGGATATTGATCGTCGAATCAAAATGGGGAAAGTGAGGGCAATTTTTTTTTTCTTGTTTTTGGACTGTTAATTCGAAGCCCCTTCAAGATCTCCATAGAGTCAGTTATAACAACATTGTACATGCTGACCCAAATTTGTTCATACTGATTCAAGTTGGCATTCTCTGGCGTTGCCCGGGACTGGCTGCCGTTCCCAGGTCAAGCTCGCGTCCCAGGACTGGCCGCATAGTTCCCCCATGTCGGCTCGCTGCCCCGACGCCCGCGAAAACGAATTGAAAAAACCCTGTGGTTGTTTCGGGTTTACGGACCGTGTCCCGTGGATCCAAACCCTGTCCTAGATGTTTGCTCATTGTGGTCCGCGCCCCCCCCACCCCCATTCAACAAGCTGCTTCACCTGGTTTGTTGTTGTCGCAGCTGCACATACGACCAAAGAGAAAACACGACTTACTCACAGCCGTCAACCGACACCTTTCCCAGACCGCACAGAATCGCTGGCAGGTGGGGCAAAATGGACAAACTGGCACAGACTCGAACTCACTGGGCCTGCGTGGAGAAATAGCTCCAAGGCCGTGACTCTACACGCTGAAAGCGTGAGAGTTTGCAGCCCTGAACTGACTCCACATCACCTGATTCAATGTCACCCCTAGCAAGTGACTGAATTTCATTCCTCCCAACAGGGCAAACCCCGCCAACCTGTCGTCCTTAGATATTTCCGAGATAATGACTAAAATTTAATAAACCAAACTGACTTTTTATTAATATAACGTTTGCCCACCCTGCTGACGTCCACAATGCCTTTCCTCGTTGTCCCCGCGCTTCTGGATCATGCAGCACCTCTGTCAATGCGGCGTGCGAAATTTGTTTCCCGCGAGGCAACGTTTAGAAACTCCCCCCCCCTCCCCCCGTTTTATCAAAAGACGCGGAAAGATTCGAGAACTTTCTGCGGCAAAGACCCACCAGCTGAGCTGCGCGGTAGGAATCTTTGTTGTGCTGCAAGAAGTTTCCTCCTTACTGAGCCGGCTCAGCTGTGAAGCCCCGCCCGCCCGCTCACTCTCTCACTCACTCACTCACCTCAGGGGACGCCCTCCTCATCCGTCGGAGGCCCGGTCGTTCTGTCTCTCTGCCCCACCCCCCCCCCGGCACCGTCACTCTCTGCTGGATGCGCTTTTGCCCCCTTGCCGAAGCACGATCGCTGGTCCTCTCCCCCCCCCCCCCCCTCCCCGCTGCTTTCCACCGGCCCTCAGATCACTCCGGGCTCGTCTGCTCCAACGCCTGCCGCAGACCTAGCTCCGCCCGGCGCCTGTTGGGCAAAGGCCGGCTCTACGACCTGGTAGGAGCTCTGCTCTACCCCACCCGCCTCTACACCCTCTGCGCGAAGATACCAGCTCCTCTAGTATCTTTGCTTCTACTACAAACCTCACCCAGAGAGGGGAGAGGGGGCCCTCCCTCTCTGTTCCCCCCCCCCACGCCTCCCTCCCGCTCTGTCCCACCCCCCCCTCGCCTCCCCCCTCTCTGATCCCCCCCCCCCGCCTCCCTCCCTCTCTCTCTGTCCCCCCCCACCTCCCTCCCTCTCTGTCCCCCCCCACCTCCCTCCGATCCACCTCCCTCCTCCCTCCCCCCCCCCCCCCACTCTCTCGAGATTTTAGAAATCCACTCCTCTGTACATTTGGTAAACATTATTTCCCGACTTTTTTATTAAAATTGTTGACCAATCTGACCTTTTTAAAAATCTGCTGCACACTGCTGACGTTATAATAACAGTGATTTTTTTTTACACCTTCTGGTATAAATTTTCATATGATTTCAAAAAATCCAATCCTCTATAAATTTGGCTCAATTATTTCCTGAGATAAACAATAGATGACAATAGGTGCAGAAGCAGGCCATTCTGCCCTTTGAGCCAGCATCACCGTTCAATGTATCATGGGCTATCATCTTCAATCAGTACACCGTACCCTGCCTTCTCCCCCCATATCCCCTGACTCCACAATTTTTTAAGAGCCCTACTCAGCTCTCTTTTGAAAGCAATCCATGACAAACCTGCCTCCACCCCGCCATCTGAGGCAGAGAATACCACAGAGTCACAAAGCTCATGTGATAAAAAGTGTATTCCTCGTCTCCGTTCCATAATGCTTTGCTCCTTATTCTTAAACTGTGGCCTACTGGTTCTGGACACCCCCAACATCGGGAACATGTTTCTTGCTTCAAGAGTGTCCAATCCCCTTAACAATGTTTATATTTTCAATGAGATTTAGCTCTCATCCTTCTAAACTCCAAGAGGTACAGCCCAGCTGCTAGCTGCTTCCATTCTATCACATATGACATCCCCCCCCCCGCCATCCCGAGAATTAACTTGTGTAACCTACGCTGCAACTCCCTCAATTAGACAGAATGTCCTTCCTCAAATTAAGAGGGGACCAAAACTGCACACAAGACTTCAGCTGTGGTCTCCACTAGGGGCCTGTACCACTGCAGAAGGACCCTCATTGCGCCTTTATTCGATTCTCTGTTATAAAGGCAACATGCCATTTCACGCTATCTTCAATAACCTGCTGCACCTCCATGCTTACTTTCATGAACTGATGCACACGGGCCCCCAGATCCGCTGTACTTCCTTTTTTCTTTCCCAACTTTGACGCCATATTAGATAGTAAATCTGCCTTCCCTGGTTTTTTTGCTACCAAGAGTGGAATAACCTCACAATTATCCCCATGGAAACGTCATCAGCCATGCGTCTGCCCATACCCCCCACCTGTCCAAGTCACCCTGCATTCTCATAAAAGCAAAAAAAAAAATTTTCCCCCCTCCTCACATTTAAACACACAGCCACCCAGCTTTGTGTCATCTGCAATTTGCTTAAAGTTACTTTGAATCCCTTCATCCAAATCATAGATGTAATATTGTAAATAGCTGTGGTCCCAGCAACCGAGCCTTGCAGTACACTCACTAGTACTGCCATCTCTGAAAGGACCCCGTAATTCCCAACTCTTGTTTCCTTCTGCCAACCAACTTCTCTATCCATGTCAGCACGCTACAACCTACCCCAATAACCAGTGCCCTGATTTTGCCCACTAATCCCTATGTGGGAACCTTTATAAAATACTTTGCTGAAAGTCCAGTGTACAATATATCCCACTGGCTCTCACCTTGTCCAATTTCCTAGTTACATCTTCCAAAAATTCCAAAAGATTATCAAAGCCTGATTACCCCTTGCAGTAAATCCAACTGACTTGGACCTATCCTGTTTATTGCTATCCAAATTGATTGGCTATCTCACTTTTATAATGACTCCATCATCTTCCCAACCACACCGATGTTCAGGCTAACTGGTCTATAAATCCAGTTTTCCCCCTCCCGCCTTCTCTTAAAAGTGGGATAACATTAGCTGCCCTCCAATCCACAGATCCTGCTAAATGAGAACATAGGAAAAAATATCACCAATGCTCCACAAAATTTCGAGAGCCACTTCCTTAAGTCCCCTTGGATAAAGACCATCAGTCCCCTGGGATTTAACAGCCTATCAGTTCCCATCATTCTATCCAACTCCATTTCCTGCCTAATGTGGATTTCTTCAGTTCCTCCGTCACCCAGATCCTCTGGCAACATATATCAGGAAGATTTGTTTTTGTCCTACTCCTTAGTGAAGACCAGATCCAAAGTACCTGTTCAACTCATTCTGCCATTTCCTTGTTCACCAAATAATATTCAACCTGTTTTGGTCTTCACGGGTCCAACTTTGGATTTAACATAATTTTTTTCTCTTCACATACCTAAAGAAGCTTTTACTACCTGCTTTATATTCTTTGGCTAGTTTTACCTTCGTACCCCAACTTTTTCTCCCCGTAATTTATCTTTTAGTTTATTTTCTGTTGTTCGTTGAACATTACCATCGGTCCGTTTGCTTCCCCCGCACATCTTTGCAACATTGTAGTTCTCTTGCTTTAATTTTATACTGTCCGCAGACGTCCCTTGTCAGCCTATGGTGACACCCTTCCTCCCCTTGAAATCTTTTCTTCCCTCCAAGGAATGAACTGATCCAACACCTTCTGAGTTATTCCTGGAAACACCTGCCATGTTTGTTTCGCTGTCACCCTGCTAGTCAATCTTTCCAGTCAACATTGGCCAACTCCTCCCTCCATGGCCCACAGTCCCCTATATTCAACTGCAACTCTGACACCTACCGATCTACTCTTCTCGCCTCTCCAATTTGTAGTTAAGAACCTGACCATGTTAGGCACTGCTTTTCCTAATGGCTCAATAACCCACGAGGTCCTTTATCAAATCTGGGTTCATTACATAACACTAAATCCAAATTGCCTCTCCTGGTAGACTCCAATACCAAGAGCTGTTCAAGAATCCACCATCACGAAAGGCACCCCACAAAGTCCCTTTCTTGGGGTCCAGTACCAACCTGATTTCTCCCAGTCCAACCTGCATGATGAAATCTCCATACAACCACATCATTACTTTTACTACATGCCAATTTTAATTCCTGATTCACTTGCGCCCTATGTCCAGGCTACTGTGTTGGGGGGGCTTGTGTAGATTAGTCCCCATTAGGTCCTTTTTACTTTACAAATCCTTAGTACTATCCATACTGAATCACATCTCCTTTTTTTCAATGTAACCCCTTGCAAGGGGACTGAATTTCATTCCTCCACCACAGGGCAACCCCTGCCCACCTGTCTGGGGGGTCCTTTCATATTTTCCAAACATGACTAAAATTTAAACAAACCGACTTAAAAAAAAATATATAACGGTTGCCCACCTGCTGACATCAACAATGCCTTTCCTCGTGCCCCCTGCCGCTCTTGTATGAATGCAATGCTGTCAAGGCCGTGCGCAACGTTCCTGTGAGGTACGTTAAGCCCCCCCTCCCCGCTCTTCAAAAGGCGCGGAAAGATCGAGAACTTCGTGGCAAAGACCCTCCAGCTCAAGCTGCGCGGTAGGATCTTTTGTTGTGCAATCGCACTGAAGATGTTTTTCTCCTCACATAGCCAGTCTTAGCTTGTGAGCCCCGCCCCCTGACCACCCGCCCGCCCGCCATCTACTCACATCCGCCTCAGGGACGATCGTCCTCTTCGTCGGCAGGCCCGATCGCTCTCCCCCCCGACTCCCGCTCGTCACGCTGGTGGGTGCGCTTCCCCTGCAGAACCACGATCGCTGGTCCACACCCCCCGCGCTTTCAACCGGCTCATAACACTCTGGCCTCGCTCTGCTCCACGCTGCCAGGGTCGCTCTGCTAGGTCAGGCCGGCGCCTTGGTGGGAAGGCCGGCTTCTACGACCTGGGTAGGAGCTGCCACTATCCACCCACTAACTCCCTCTACAACAACCTCTGAAAAAGATACCTAGCTCCTCTAGTATCTTTGCTCTACACCCTCCTCTCTCCCCCCCTCTCTTCCCTCTCTGCCCCCACTCTCTCTCCCCCCCATTCCTCCCCCCCCATTCCTCTCCCCCACCACTTCTGCCCTCAACTCCCCTGACGCCCTCCCTCCACCTCCCTCCAACACCGTCCATCCCGCTCCCCCCCTCTCACCGTCCTTCCTCGCCCCCTCATCACCTTCCCTCCCCCTTCCCCCCTTCCCCCCCACCCTCGTCTCTCCCCCCCTTCCCCCCTCTCTCGTCCTCTCCCCCCTTCCCCCCCCTCTCTCTCCCCCCCCTTCCCCCCCCCCCAATCCCCCCTTCCCCCCTCTCCCCCCCCTTCCCCCCCTCCTCTCTCCCCCCCATTCCCCCCTTCTCTCTCCCCCCCTTCCCCCCTCTCTCTCCCCCTTCCCCCCCTCCTCTCTCCCCCCCTTCCCCCCCTCTCTCTCCCCCCCTTCCCCCCCCTCTCTCTCCCCCCCTTCCCCCCCTCTCTCTCGATCCCCCCCTTCCCCCCCTCTCCTCTCCCCCCCATCCACCCCTCTCTCTCCCCCCTTCCCCCCTCTCTCTCACCCCCCTTTCCCCCCTCTCTCTCCCCCCCTTCCCCCCTCTCTCTCCCCCCCTTCCCCCCCTCTCTCTCTCCCCCCCTTCCCCCCTCTTCTCTCATCCCCCCCCTTCCCCCCCTCTCTCTCCCCCCCTTCCTCCCCCCTCTCTCGTCCCCCCCTTCCCCCCTCTCCCCCCCCCTTCCCCCCCTCTCTTCTCCCCCACTTCCCCCTCTCCCCCCCTCTCTCTCCCCCTTCTCTCTCCCCCCTTCCCCCCCTCTCTCTCCCCCCCTCCCCCCTCATCTCCTCCCCCCCGTCCCCCCCCTCTCATCTCCCACCCTCCCACCCCCCCTTCCCCCCCTCCCCCCCCTCTCTCCTCCCCCCCTCCCCCCCTCTCTCATCCCCCCCTTCCCCCCCCTACTCTCTCCCCCCCCTTCCCCCCCTTCCCCCCCTCTCTCTCCCCCCCTCCCCCCCTCTCTCTCCCTAGTCTCTCCCCCCCCCTTCCCCCCCCTCTCTCTCCCCCCCCTTCCCCCCCCTCTCTCCCCCCCCCTTCCCCCCCTCTTCCCCTCCTCCCCCTCCTTCCCCCCTCTCTCTCCCCCCTCCCCCCCTCTCTCTCCCCCCTTCCCCCCCATCACTCTCCCCCCTTCCCCCCCTCTCTCTCCCCCCCTTTCCCCCCCTCTTCTCTCCCCCCCTACCCCCCTCATCTCTCCCACCCCTTCCCCCCCTCTCTTCTCCCCCCCCCTTCCCCCCCTCCTCTCCCCCCCCTTCCCCCCCTTCCCCCCATCTCCCTCCGCCCCTTCCCCCCCTCTCTCTCCCCCCTTCCCCCCCTCTCTCTCCCACCCCCTTCCCCCCCCTCACTCTCCCCCCCTTCCCCCCCTCTCTCTCCCCCCCCTTCCCCCCCTCACTCTCCCCCCCTTCCCCCCCCACTCTCCTCCCCCCTCATCATCCTCCCCCCCTTCCCCCCCTCTCTCTCCCCCCCTTCCCCCCCTCTCTCTCCCACCCCTTCCCCCCCTCTCCTCTCCCCCCTTCCCTCCCCTCCCTCTCCCCCCCTTCCACCCCTCTCTCTCCCCCCCTTCCCCCCTCTCCATCCCCCCCTTCCCCCCCTCTCTCTCACCCCCCTTCCCCCCCTCTCACTCCCCCCCCTTCCCCCCCTCTCCCATCCCCCTTCCCCCCCTCCTCTCCCTCCCCTTCCCCCCCTCCCCCCCTCTCTCTCCCCCCATCCCCCCCCTCTCTCTCACTCCTCTCCCCCCTTCCCCCCCTCTCTCTCTCTCCCCCCCTTCCCCTACCCCCCCTTCCCCCCCTCTCTCTCATCCCCCCCTTCCCCCCCTCTCTCTCCCCCCCCAGTCCCCCCCTCTCTCATCCCCCCCTTCCCCCCCTCTCCTCCCCCCTTCCCCCCTCCTCTCCCCTCCTTCCCCCCCTCTCTCTCCCCCCCTTCCCCCCCTCTCCCCTCCCCCCTTTCCCCCCCTCCCCCCATTCCCCACCCCTCTCTCCCCCCCTTCCCCCCTCTCTCTCCCCCCCTTCCCCCTCTCTCTCCCCCACCCTGCCCCCCCACTCTCCCTACTCCTTCCTCCCCCACCGCCATTCCCCCTCCCCCACTATAATGCTGCCTTCCACATCTCTAAAGATAAGTCCAATTGAACTTCATTGTTTTGATTTAATTTCTAAAACGTTCTTTAAAGACTTTCCGGTGTTTCACAACTGTACTAATTCTTAAGGTAATATTTAATTTTAAACACAGCGCTTTTATAAATTTTCCCCGTTTGTTGATGACCGCTTTCAAAAAAATTTGCTGATGATTTGGAAAGACACCATTTTGAACAAAAATTGATCTGTCTTCATTGACAACTGAGATGAAAAAATAAATGTCATTGTGATTGATTTCATTCTACAAGAAAGACTCTATTTTCAACAAATTGATCTGTCTTCATTGACACTGAGATTGTTTTTAGGCTTTTTTAAAAATCATGCCAAGAAGGCAAAGACATGCAAGACGGTCAGTGGCTGAAAAAAAGAAACATCGAGAAGCAGCAAGGCGCAAAAAGGAACAAGAGAGGCAGCAAGAAACAACTCAACGTCTCACAGTTAATCAGAGAGAGAGGCGGGATAGAAGGGCACAAGAGACGGTAGATGAAAGGACTAGAAGGCTGGATAAACGTCGGGTCAGAGAAAAAAGCAGACAAAATGGACGACTCCCAAAGAGAAATCTTTCTGCTGATGGTGAAATGACCAATGTTTGCCCTCATTGTGGAGAGTACCGCTTCTCAAGAGAAACAACCAACTTTTGCTGCATGACGGGTAAGATCAACATTGCTCCTCTGAAGACATTCTCTAATGCACTCATTAATTAGTATACAGGTGACACACCACAAGCATATGAGTTCAGAAAGAATATTAGACAATACAACGTTGAAGAAAGAACTGCAGATGCTGGAAAATCAAAGGTAGACAAAAATGCTGGAGAAACTCCGCAGCGGAGCTCTCCCTCACCCTCTATGGAGAGAAAGAATAGGCAGTGTTTAGGGTTGAGACACTTCTTCAGACTGATGTCGGGGGGGAAGGGAAGAAAGGAAGAGGCGGAGACAGTAGAGCTTGGGGAGCTGGGAAGGGGGGTAGATGGGGAGAAAGCAAGGACTATCTGAAATTAGAGAACTCAATGTTCATACCACTGGGGTGTAACCTACCCAAGCAAAATATGTGGTGCTGTTCCTCCAATTTGCGCTGGGCCTCACTGGCAATGGGGGAGGCCCAGGACAGAAAGGTCAGCTTTTCACTGTACTTCGATACACGTGACAATAATTAATTAAACAAAACTAGATCACACAGCAGTTAGGCCGCTGTGATGTGAAACCAAGGATCAGAACTTGCCAATTGTGTCAGTTGTACACACATGTAACACCCTAGGGCATAGTCTGTGCCCTATCATGCCATGAAACGGTCAGAATCCCGGAGGATCCACACAAAATGCTGGAGTAACTCAGTGGGTCTGGCAGCATCTCTGGAGACCTTGTTTCAGACATAGCCTTGAGGATTCTCTCCTTGAAACGAAAGCTGTGGATTAATGTTCTGATCATTTCCAAATTCTTAAAAACTGACTGTTAAACTTTTCTTTCTAAACAGCCTCCACCTCGCTTCTCAATTTAAGACTGGACACCGTGGGGAAAAAGCAGAGCAAGAAGGAAGTGGAGGAGGTTCTGGAGGAGGAGGAGGAGAAGTTCATGGTGGAGAAAGTGCTGGACAGGCGCATAGTGAACGGCACGGTGGAGTACCTGCTCAAATGGAAAGGATTCTTGCTGTGAGTATTCACAAGCAGCAGATAGGCACAAAAAGCTGGAGTAACTCAGCGGGATAGGCAGCATCAATGGACAGGAATGGGTGACGTTTTGGGTCATTTCTTCAGACCCGAAACTTCACCCATTCCTTCTCTCCCGAGATTCGGCCTGTTACGAGTTACTCCAGCTTTTTGTGTCTGTCTTTGGTTTAAACCAGCATCTGCCGTTCCTGCCTACACATTCACAAACATCAGCCTGGTTTTGGCTCTTTATTTCCCTGCTGAGTGATCTTTCCAGAAGCAGGAAGCAGTGAGGGTAACAAATTTCCATTCAGAGTTATTGGTCAAGTGGAAACTGGGTCAGGAATGAGTAGAAACAAGGAGGTCCAAGATGCTAGTTGTCACCAAAGATGCACACAAACTGCTGGAGTATCTCAACAGGTCAGGCTGCATTGTAGTGGCAGAGTATTACATCGTTCAAGGCACTTTTCCCTCTAGCCACTATGATTGAAGACAGGGGTAAGAAGATAGATTTGTTACGCATGCGAGCACTCCACGAGACATTCAAGCCGTCCAAAGATAAATCTTCAAAACACAGTCTCTTAATTAATAGTTTCTTTATTGTCTCCCTAAGCAAGACGGCTCTTAGGGAGTGGCCTTGTGAGGGAAGCGCCCTGTGAGTAAAGTGCAAGTCTTTGGTTCGAGAGTCTTCGGCGAGGAGGCTGATGAGAGGAGGCTATGCAAATCGCTGGACAGGGAGAGATGAAAGAAGGAGATGTCAAGCAAGCTGATTCAGTGTGATGCTTGCACTATGTGGGAGGTCAAGGACACTACTGGTGCCTCTGGCTGCTACAAATGTGAGAAGTGCATCCAGGTACAGCTCCTGAAGGACCGTTGGAGAATTGGAGAAGCAAGTGGATGTCCTCAGGTTTGTCCGAGAAACTGAGTCGTTCCTCGACAAGTCCTACAGTGAGATTGTTACACTGGAAGGGGAAAAGTGGGTGACGGTGAGAAAGGGAGGGAAACTTGGAATGCAAAGGTCCCCGGGCGTTGTACCTATTGTGAACAGGTTCACCCACTTAGAAGCTGTCGGGACAGAAGACGTTAAAACAGTGAGCGACGGACTGGCTTGCAAAGCAAAAAGGGCTGTTGAGCCAAAACCAAAGTGGCAAACGTCAGGCAACGCCAATGTAGTTGGAGACTCCATTGTGAGAGGTACGGACAGGGGTGTCTGCGGCAACAGACGGGATTTGAGGATGGTGTGCTGCATTCCTGCTGCCAGGATCCAGGATGTCACGGACAGAGTGCAGAAAATCCTCAAGGTGAACAGCCGGAAGTGGTAGTGCATGTCGGCACAAACGATGTCGGAAAGAAGGGGAAGAATATTCTGCAGCTTGACTTTAGAGAGCTCGGAAAAATGCTGAAAAGCAGGATCTCCAGGGTTGTTATCTCCGGTGTGCTTCCAGTTCCTCGTGCTGGTGAGAGCAGGAACAGGGAGATAAGGAACCTGAATGTGTGGCTGAGTAACTGGTGCAGGGGGCAGGGATTTAGATTCTTAGATCACTGGGATCTGTTTTGGAGTAAGGGGGAACTGTACAAAAGGGACGGATTGCATCTTAACAGGTGGGGGACCAGCATTCTGCCAGGCAGGTTTGCCACTACCCACCCCACTGTTTCAAACTGAATAAGTGGGGTGGGGTGTCAAATGGGATAGTCGACAATGGAGTTAAAGGGAAAGAGAGTAAAGGGATGGTTAATGACCCCAGAATTAACGGGAAAGGAAGCTCACAAAGGGATAGGAGAGTATGGCCAAGTGTGATAGGGATCGATGTGAAAGGTGAGATGCATAAGGAATTAAAAGTATTGCATATGAATGCGCAAAGTATAAGAAGTAAAATAGATGAGCTTGAGGCTCAGTTCTGGTTGGTAGATATGACATTGTGGGGATTACTGAAACATGGCTGCAGGAGGATCAGGCCTGGGAACTTAATATTCAGGGTTATACATCCTATCGAAAGGACAGGCAGGTGGGCAGAGGAGGGGGGTAGCTCTGCTGGTGAGGGATGGAATTCAGTCCCTTGCGAGGGAAGACATACGGACTGACGAGGTAGAGTCACTGTGGATTGAGTTGAAGACACTAATTGGTGTTATTTACAGACCCCCCAAATAGTAGCCCGGATGTAGGGTGTAAGTTGCAGCAGGAGTTAAAACTGGCATGTATCAAAGGTAATGCCACTGTGGTGATGGGGGATTTGAATATGCAGGTGGACTGAGGAAAATCAGTTGGTTCAGGACCCCAAGAAGAGAGTTTGTATATAATGCCTTCGAGATGGATTCTTAGAAACAGCTTGTAATTGGAGCCGACCAGAGAAACACAATTCTGGATTTTGTGTTATCCAATGAACCAGTATGATAAGAGAACTCGATGTAAAGTGAACCGCTTGGAGAGTAGTGATCATAATTATGATTAGTTTTTAATCAGCAATTTGAGAAGGAGAAACGTTAAATCGGAAGTGGCAGTGATGGCAGTTGAAGAAAAGGAGACTATGAAGGCATGAGAGGGGAGCTGGCCAAAGTAGACTGGAAAGGGATCCTAGCAGGAATGACGGTGGAACAGCAATGGCAGGAATTTCTGGGCATAATCCGGAAGACGCAGGATCATTTCATTCCAAGAAGGAAGAAAGATTCTAAGGGGGGTAGGGGGCAACCGTGGCTGACAAGAGAAGTTAGGGATAGAATAAAACTAAAAGAAAAGATGTATAACACAGCAAAGAGTAGCCAAAAGCCGGAGTATTGGGAAACTTTCATAGGACAACAAAAGGAAACAAAACTGGCAATATGGGCAGAAAAGATGAAGTACGAGGGGAAGCTGGCCAGGAATATAAAGAAGGACAGTAAAAGCTTCTTTAGATATGTAAAAGGAAAAAGAGTAGCAAAGTCAAATCTGGGTCCCTTGAAGGCAGACACGGGTGAAATAATTATGGGCAACAAGGAAATGGCAGAAGAGTTGAATAGGTACTTCGGATCCGTCTTCACTAAGAAGAACACAAACAATCTCCCAGATGTACTGGAGGACAGAGGATCTACGGGGGTAGAGGAACGGAAATAAATTTTAATTAGGCGAGAAATAGTATTGGGTAGGCTAATGGGACTGAAGGATGATAAATCCACTGGGCCTGATGGTCTGCATCCCAGGGTCCTCAGGGAGGTGGCTCTAGAAATAGTGGACGCATTGGTGATCATTTTCAAATGTTCAATAGATTCTGGATCAGTTCCTGTGGATTGGAGGATAGCAGGCACGTGCCGTGAGTAATTACTCAGGGTAGGCAGTCAGCCGGCTTTTCAAAAAAAATTAAACCGCGCATGCGCAAATTGTTCTCTCCGTAAAAATAAAAAAATGGGGTCATAGTTCCTTTCACAGCGTGTGGGGAGTCTGTGTCAGGGGTAAAGTTGCGGGGAGGGCAGGAGTGTTGGGTCGGGGATAATGCCAGTAACTCACTCGCTCACCGCTGCCGCAGCTCTCCGGACGCCACCGCACTGTAGCCGGGGATAGAAGCAGCTCAGGTAGCTGCGAACGGGACCCGACAGCAGAACTGGCCGCCACTTCAGCGCCTTCTGCCGGCCCGCTCACCTCTGGCAGTGCTCTCCGTCTGAACACCACTCACCTGCCGCTCGCTCATGTCAGCGGCTTCCTGCAAATCCTTAAATTTCCACAGCGAGTAACCTCAACCTCAACCTGACATGAGTGAGGCCAGCGAGCGGCAGGAGAGGTTTTTAGATGGAGAGCTGCCAGAGGTGAGCGGAGGCCGGCAGAAGGAGCTAAGGTGGCGGCTGGTTCTGCTCTCCGGCACAGCCACCCAAGCTACTTCTCCCCCCCGGCCTCAATGCGGTGTCATTGCACACCTCCGTGCAAGGAGCGTCGCAAGTGGCATGCTCCCCACCCCTCCTTCACAACATTCGTGCCCTCCCCGCAACTTTATCCCGACCCCCCCCCGGAGGCAGGGACTCCCCAGACGCTGTGAAAGGAGCGCTCCCCACACCCCGGGAAAAACAGTATTTAAAAACATAAACACAAAATGTACTTACCACTTTATTGGTACACGAACTCCATTCTTCTCTCTTTGTTTCCTAACATACACTTAAAATAATGACAATCCATATTTGAAAACCCCGTCAAGAAACCAGCATGCGTAGTGCTGCAAAGGCAGAATTTCTGCTGCCGTCAGCCCAGCTTGAAATTGCCGCTTGAAGCAGCGCTGACGGCACATGGGCTGCACAGACCTTCAAGGGTTACAAATGCTGCGGATGAAAGGCACGGAAAATTATGCCTACCTAAGAAATCGATCTCTTACATAGGCGTAATTCTCCCATGTTTTATTATTTATATTTAGTAATTACTATGTTATAATTTAAGTCAGGGTAGGCAGTGCCTACCTTGCCTACCCTGACGGCACGTGCCTGGAGGATAGCTAATGTTATCCCACTTTTGAAGAAAGGTGCGAGAGAAAACGGGGAATTACAGACCAGTTAGCCTGACTTCGAGTGATGGGAAAGATGCTGGAGTCAATTATTAAAGAGGTAATAATGGAGCATTTGGATAGCAGTAAAAGGATTAGTCCAAGTCCACATGGATTTATGAAAGGGAAATCATGCTTCACTAATCTTCTGGAATTTTTGAGGATGTGACAAGTAAAATGGATGAAGGGGTGCCAGCGGATGTAGTGTATCTAGACTTTCAGAAAGCCTTTGATAAGGTCCCGCACGGGAGACTGGTGACTAAAATTAGAGCACATGGTATTGGGGTTAGGGTGTTGACATGGATAGAAAATTGATTGGCAGACCGGAAGCAAAGAGTAGGAGTGAACGGGTCCTTTTCAGAATGGCAGGTAGTGGCGAGTGGAGTGCCGCAAGGCTCGGTGTTGGGGTCGCAATTGTTTACCATATATATAAATGATTTGGAAGAGGGAATTGGGAGCAACTCTAGCAAGTTTGCGGATGACACAAAGCTGGGTGGCAGTGTGAACTGTGAAGAGGATGCTAGGAAGTTGCAGGGGACCTGGACAGGTTGAGTGAGTGGGCAGATGCAGTATAATATAGATAAATGTGAGGTTACCCACTTTGGCGGCGAAAACAAGGGGGCAGATTATTATCTCAATGGGGTTAGGTTAGGTAAGGGGGAGGTACAGCAAGACTTGGGTGTCCTTGAATATCAGTCACTGAAAGTTGGCATGCAGGTACAGCAGGCAGTGAAGAAAGCTAATGGAATGTTGGCCTTCATAACAAGAGGATTTCAGTACAGGAGTAAAGAAGTTCTTCTGCAGTTGTATAGGGCTCTGGTGAGACCACACCTGGAGTATTGTGTACAGTTTTGGTCTCCTAATTTGAGGAAGGACATCCTTGTGATTGAGGAAGTGCAGAGTAGGTTCACGAGATTGATCCCTGGGATGGCGGGACTGTCATATGAGGAAAGATTGAAAAGACTAGGCTTGTATTCACTGGAGTTTAGAAGAATGAGGGGGGATCTGATAGAAACATATAAAATTATAAAAGGACTGGACAAGCTAGATGCAGGAAAAATGTTCCCAATGTTGGGTGAGTCCAGAACCAGGGGCCACAGCCTTAGAATAAAGGGGAGGTCATTTAAGACTGAGCTGAGAAAAAAAAATGTACACAGAGAGTTGTGAATTTATGGAATTCCCTGTCACAGAGGGCAGTGGAGGTCAAATCACTGGATGGATTTAAGAGAGAGTTGGATAGAGCTCTAGGGGCTAGTGGAGTCAAGGGATATGGGGAGAAGGCAGGCACGGGTTATTGATAGCGGACGATCAGCTATGATCATATTGAATGGCAGTGCTGGCTCGAAGGGCCGAATGGCCTCCTCCTGCACCTATTTTCTATGTTTCTATGTCACACAAAAAACAGTAAGATATTCATCCAAACTTCTTGTTAAGTACATTTTGATCTTACTCGTAATCAAACTCCATGGATGGTCAAACTTGTGCATGGTCAAACTACGGCATGGTCTAAAGCTGTGCCTTCTTCCCCATGCTTCCTTCAACTAAAACTAACAACTACTCGTGTATCTGCGTGAAAATCTCAGCCACAAACACGGATCCAACTACGTAATAAATCCCACGCACATAATTACATGCAGATAAAACTTAAAGGTAACTGGTTATAATTATAACATACTGAGTTAAGCTAAAGGACTCCTACAAACATCTCTGAACAAGAAGGATGATTGCCAATTCGGGCCGGGACCCTTTTAAGTGTGAGGAAGTGTCCCGACCTGAAACGTCACCCATCCTTTTTCTCCAGAGATGGTATTGGTTAGTGTTGTGTTGTGCAGTGTTCAGAGTCGGATGGCTTGTGGGAAGAAGCACAAACCAGAGGTTATTGTGAGATGCTTCTCTTCCTCTTGGATCTTTAGTCGTGTACATCTATCTATGCAGTGCATTGAATTGCTAAGTCACTGGGTCATGAGTGCTCATTTATTCTGTGGATGGATCAACAACATGTGTTATTGGACTGGAAGCTGTTCCAATAGCTCACAGCTCAGCGGTTGCTGTTGATGAACTAAATGATTCAGGTCCAAGTGTCGGTATTCAGTGACTGGAATTATTTTGCAGTGATGACAACACGTGGGAGCCGGAGGAAAACCTGGACTGCCCCGACCTCATCGCAGAATTCCTGCAGTCCCAGAAAATAGCACACGATGGCGTGGATAAAACAGAGGGACCAAAGCGGAAAGCAGAGTCTGATACGGAAACAGAGGAAAATAAAAACAAGAAGAAGAGGGAGGAGGTCAGTGAAGGTGCTACCACAGCCAGTGACCAACACAACCTGTTGTCAGTCCCAGAGGAAGCTTTCCTGGGGGAGGGGCAGGTGGGGGGAATAGAAACATAGAAAATAGGTGCAGGAGTAAGCCATTCAGCCCCTTTAGCGAGCGTTGTCATTCAATATGATCATGGCTGACCATCCAAAATCAGTACCCCGTTCCTGCTTTCTCCCCATATCCCTTTATTCCGTTAGCCCTAAGAGCTAAATCTCTCTTGAATACATCCAGTGAATTGGCTCCACTGCCTTTTGTGGCAGAGAATTCCACAGCTTCACAACTCTCTGGGTGAAAAGGTTTTTCCTCATCTCAGTCCTAAATGGCCGACCCTTATTCTTAGATGGTGTGGATGAAGTTGAGGGAGCTTTCCTACAGTCTGGTGACCAGAGCTGCAGACAAGGCTCCAAGTTGGACATTCTCTGCTCTATGCAGCCAGTATGGTGGGACCCCGTCTCATGTATTGGCTTGTGTAGGAAAGAACTGCAGAATCTGGTTTACACCAAAGATAGAAACAAAATGCTGAAGAAACTCAGCGGGACAGGCAGCATCTCTGGTGAGAAGGAATGGTTGACGTTTTGGGTCGAGACCCTTCTTCAGACTGGAGAAGGGTCTCAACCCGAAATGTTACCCATTCCTTCTCGCCAAAGTTTCTTCCTGTCCCGCTGAGTTACTGCAGCGTTTTGTGTCTGTCTTCCCTGGATTGGCTGGCCTGGATTCCGTGCTTGGGGAGGTGGTCAGATTGCCCGTACTCACCGATTTCCCCCTTATGCAAAGTGCTATTGATACGGAGTCATTACATATCATAACATGTACTTTAATTAGAATACATACAGAGACCATCGAAATGAGTACTGTAGGCTCGGTGTCGTAAGTTGAACTAACTAACATGCTGCCCGCATGCCCTAAATGGTAGTGTGGAAACTTGACATGGATTATGGATCAGGTCAGCAGCAAAACCAGACATGGATCAATTGAGCAATACTGGTTGATCTACATCGCCCTTCTTAGGCTTTTTGCCCAAAGGGCAAACAAAGCATGCAGAAGTAATCTATCTATAAAAACTCTGTGTGTGCGTGTATGTCACATTCCATTTTTTTTTCAGAGAATATTTTTGCCCTTTGAGTCCACGGTCCGCCAAAACCAGAAGCTCAAACTCCGTTATTTTTTCCATTTTGCTAGACATTACGCTTTTACATTCACTAATGCACTCATTACATTTAGACATTTTTACGTATACATTTTCAATAAAATCCCTCCCCCTTCCTTCACACCCCATCTCCCCGCTTCCCTTTCCCCCCTCTCAGCCCCCCTCCCCCTCTCGCTCCCTCCCCTGTTTCTCTCTCTCCCCCCTCTCTCTCTCCCTTCCTCTCCCCTGCCCTCCCCTAAACCCCCTCCACCCCACCCCTACCCCTTCCCTCCACCCCTTCCCTTCCCCCCCACCTCTTCCCCTCCCCGCCACCTCTCCCCCTCCCTTCCTCCCACGTCTCCCCCTTCTCACCACATCTCCCCTTCCCTTCCCCTCCCTCTCTGCCCCCCTCTCCCCCTCACTCTCCCCTCCTCCCCCAGCCTCCCTCTCCTCCTCCTCTCCTCCAGTCTCTTTCCCTTCTGCCTCTGCCTCTCTCACTGTCTCTCCCCGTTCTCTCTCTGCCCTCACTCTCTACCCCCCCTCTCCCTATCTAGACACACCTGCGAGTTGGGGGCTATGCGTCAGAGGCTGGGGCGGTTAAAAGGATCTAATTAATAATATTAATATAATATCAAGGGGGTAGTTAGTGTGGTGGTGGTTAGTGTGTGTGACGCCGCATGGCGTCCCCCCCCCCCCCCCCCGCATACACTCGTTGGGGGGAACAGTCCCAACGAGTCTGCACTTGGTCTAGTATCCTTTTAAAACTCTGTGTGTGGGTGTATGTCAGATTTGGCCTTTGATTTCATGGTTCGCCAAAACCACACACTCCAAGAAATTTTCCAATTTGCTAGACATTACACTTTTACATTCACCCATTCACTCCTCATTACACTTAGCCCGCTCTCCTCCAAAAATGCCGCCGTTTTTTTTTTTTCTTTCGCTGGCGATTTTTGCTACTGCCACCCGGCTTATTTCGCTGCCGATTTCGCTTCCTCCACCCCCGGCCCAGCTCGCCTCTATCACGCTGGCTCAAGCCAAACATCGCAACTTCCACTGCTGCTTTTCGCCGTGCTCACAAATACAGTGGGGGAACAGCCAATCTTTCCCTTCAGCTCTAGCACCAGAGTGGCTCCGTTAGTGGATTAATTCCACAGTGAGTTCAGTTCGGTAACAACCCACTCCCTCCCTCCCCCTCCCCACGTACTCGGGGTCTGAAGCACGTTCGGGGACCAGACCCAAAGGGTCTATACTTAGTCTAGTATTCTTTTAAAACTCTGGGTGTGTGTTTATGTCTGCCAGATATTTGACCTTTGGTCCGCCAAAACCACACGCTCAAACTACGAGAATTTTTCCATTTTGCTAGACATTACACTTTTACATTCATGGATCCACTCCTCATTACATTTAGACATTTTTATATTCACATTTTTTTAATAAAATCCTTCACCCCCCCCCCCCCCCCCCCCCCCCCCCCCCCCCCCACTCACTCATTTTGTCTCCTCCTGCTGGCCAGCCACCATAACGGCTGCTGCTGCCCGGCTCTACTCCGAAAGCGCCACCATTTTTCTTCTCTCGCTGGCGATTTTCGCTGCTGCCGCCTGGCACCCCCTCCCTCCCCCCCGCCCCTGGGCCGGCTCTCTCACGCTCGCTCAAGCCAAAGATCGGCTCTGCTGATTTTCTCAGGGGGAACAGCCCATCTTTGGCTTGAGCCAGCGAGACGGAGCCGGCGCCTCAACGGCCTGTCTTTCACTGGCGATTTTCGCTGCTGCTGCCTGGCTCACCTCCACGTTCGGGTCTGCACTTGATCTAGTATGTTTAAAAAGCTATAAAAGCAATGAAGATATATTGCAAGTAATATAAGTAACATCAAAAGTGTATTTTGTTTTTAATAAACATTTTTATTAGTAGCATATACATATCATAACCATGATATGTTAAATTAGCTTCTGAATATTGACATTTGTCACAGATAGGAGAAATTTTTGGAAAGATTCTATTTAATTTTGTTTTAGAAATAGTGCAATCTATGCAGTACTTTAAATTGTATTAAAGAGTGTCTGGTATTTAATGAGCATTGATGTATATGTTGTAGACTTTCATCCCATATATCTTTCATTATAGGTTGAGCTAGTTAATTTTCCCATGCTTGTCTATATAATTCCGTTGACGGGACCTCACTATCTAAAAGGATATTATAAATGTGAGATATTAATTTATCTGTGTTAGGATGTTTATTCAAACATTCGTCAAGGATCTCTGGCTCCCTAGTTCTATATTGTGTATGTGATTTAACATAATCTCTTAAATTGTAAATATCTAAAAAAAAGTATTTGGATGTAATCCATAATTCTGTTGTAACTCCTGAAATGAAAGAATAATACCTTTTCTGTAAAGATGTCCCACCTTTTTAATTCCATAATTTTTCCATTGTACAAAACCTTTATCGTAACACAGAAGGTTTAAATGAAGGATTATTTACAATGGGGAGAAGGAGTGATAAATTATCCAATTTTAAATTCATTTTTAATTGTTTCCAAGTTCGTATACCGCTATATATTATGGGATTTTAGCTATAAGTTTTTTCTATTTAGTTTTGTGGGAGCTAACAAAATCGAGCCAATTTCAAAAGGTAGACATTCTTCCTTTTCCATCTTTAACCAATCTGGTTGTTGATCCATAATATTTTTAATATTAACTGCCCAAAAATAAAATTAAACATTTGGTAAAACTAAACCTCCATTCATCTTGGATTTACATAAATGTTTTTTACTTATTCTATGGTTCTTATAATCCCAAATAAAACTTGTAACAATAGAATCAACTTTTTGTTTTAATTGGGATATATATCGGAGTTGATCGAAAAAGGTACAATAATTGTGGAAGGAAAATAAATCATTTTTATGGCATTAATTCTACCGAGCATTGAGATGGGACGTGTTTTCCAATACTGAATATTCTTATGCAGTTTATTAAGTAAAGGGGGAAAATTTAATTTAAATAAAGAAGTGTATTTCTTAGTCACATAAATTCCTAGATATTTAAATTTTCCGTAGACTATTTTAAAAGAAGATTGATGCAATGTACGTAGGTTAAGTTCCGTTATTGGCATGATTTCTCTTTTGTTCCAATTAATTCTATATCCCGAAAATGAGCCAAATTGAGTTATAAGATTTAGCAAGTTTGGAATGCTAGTTTCTGGGTTTGTAATGTATAGTAATACATCATCTGCTTATAAAGAAATTGTATTAACTGTATCTTTAGTATTATACCCATAGATTTCTGGATGGACTCTAACATTTTCTGCCAGTGGTTCAATAGCTAGGGCGAATAACAATGGAGATAATGGGCATCCTTGTCTACAACCTCTAGATAAATTAAATTTGGGTGATAACATTTGATTTGTCAATATTCTAGCTGTTGGGTTATTATATAAGAGTTTAACCCATGTACAAAACTTCTCACCTAGTTGAAATGTTTCCATCACCGAAAATAGATAGGACCATACCACCTGATCAAATGCTTTTTCAGCATCTAACGCGATGACTGCTAAATCTACATTAGCTATTCTATTTGAATATATAACGTTAAATAATCGTCTCAGATTATAGAATGAATAACGTTTTGGGATAAAACCTGTTTAATCGAGATGTATTAATTTATGAATCACTAAACTTAATCAATGGGCTAAAATTTTGGTTAATATCTAAGATATTCGTGGCATGCTTTATCATTTAAAATTTGAGGGTTTAATCTCCATTGTGTCTGCTTCTCGGTCAATCCATTTAGTTTAATTATGAATGTTAAAGGTGCATGATCCAAAATTATAATATTATGATATTTCGAATTATAAGTAAATGGGATAAGTTTAGAGTCTACTGAAAAGTAATTATTCTTGAATAAGTTTTATGTACCGGTGAGTAAAATAAATATTCTCGTTCAGATGGGTTTTTGATTCTCCAGACATCTTTGATATCGGTAGTATTAATGTATGAATTTAATAATTCACTTGCCTTGGATTTTATTTTCCTTTGTCTTGATGATCTATCTAGATAAGAATCTAATGTACAATTTAAGTCTCCACCAATTATCAAATTATGTTGTGTAAGTTCCGGAATAGTATTAAGTGTTTCCTTGAAAAACAATGGGCTGTCAAAATTTATTCCATAAACGTTAACACGGATCACTATTTTTAAATATAATTCACCCACCAGTGTAATATATATACCCTCGATATCCACAATAGTTGATATGTTTAAAAGGTATACCCTTACGGATTACAATTGCAACCTCTGTGGAGTTATGAGAGAATGAGGAGTGTGATACGTTTTGGCAATCCATTTTGCTTTCAATCTATGTTGCGCTTCATTTTTAAGGTGAGTTTCTTGAAGAAACATTATATCAGCTTTGAGTGATTTTAAATGTGCTAATACTTCACCTCTCTTGATTAGTTCATTAATACCCTTGACGTTCCAACTACAGAATGTAATTCCTTCACTCCCAATTTTCATATTAACATCTTACATAGAAACATAGAAATTAGGTGCAGGGGCAGGCCATTCGGCCCTTCGAGCCTGCACCGCCATTCAATATGATCATGGCTGATCATCCAACTCAATATCCTGTACCTGCCTTCTCTCCATACCCCCTGATCCCTTCAACCACAAGGACCACATCCAACTCCCTCTTAAATATGGCCAACGAACTGGCCTCAACTACCTTCTGTGGCAGAGAATTCCACAGATTCACCACTCTCTGTGTGAAAAACGATTTTCTCATCTCGGTCCTAAAAGACTTCCCCCCCTTATTCTTAAACTGTGACCCCTTGTCCTGGACTTCCCCAACATCAGGAACAATCTTCCTGTCATCTAGAGCCTGTCCAACTACCTTAAGAATTGTTGTAAGTCTCTATGAGATCACCCCCCCTCAATCTTCTAAATTCCAGGAGTACAAGCCAAGTCTATCCAGTCTTTCTTCATATGGAAGTCGTGCCATCCCAGGAATCAGTCTGGTGAACCTTCTCTTGGTACTCCCTCTATGGCAAGAATGTCTTTCCTCAGATTTAGGAGACCAAAACTGTATGCAATAGGGGGGCTCCAGTGTGGCCTCACCAAGACCCTGTACAAACTGCAGTAGAAAAACCCCCTGCTCTTGTACTCAAATCCTTTTGCTAAATGAATGCCAACATACCATTCGCTTTCTTTCACAGCCTGCTGCACCTGCATGCCTACTTTCAATGACGTGTACCATGACAACCCAGTTCACGCTGCACTCTCCCTTTTCCTAATCGTCTAAGACCAACTACTATTCCAAATAATAGTCTACCTTCCCTTCCTTTTTTTGCCACCAAAGTGGATAACCTCACATTATCCACATATACTGCATCTGCCATGCATTTTTCCGCACTCACCCAGTCTATCCATATCAGTCATCCTGCAGCCTCCTAGCATCCTCCTCACCTCCAGCTAACCACTGCCCACCCACCAGCTTTGTGTCATCCGCAAACTTCGAGATGTTGCATTTAATTCCCTCGTCCAAATCATTAATGTATATTGTAAATATCTGGGGTCCCAGCACTGAGCCTTGCGGCACCCCACTAGTCACTGTCTGCCATCCTGAAAAGGACCCGTTCAATCTTGCATCTTATGGATAGGGTGGTCTATAAAAGAGCAGATGGCTCAACACACTAAACCCGACATTCCATCCGAACACAGGATAGATGAATTTTAGATTTAATAAGTTCATCATGAACATATCTCCTTAAACAAAAAAACATAATTGAACTTAATATTAAAGTTGTAATTATATGAAGAGTAAAAAAAGTGGAAAAATAGATGGTTAGAAGAGTGCAAAGAAAAGGAGAAAACTACATCTGCAATCAGTGCAGTTAGTGATAGCCACACCAGCCAAAATTTGTAATCCAGTAGTAGAAAATTATTTTAATTATTCTCGCCTAAAAAAAATCAAATGATTAGTCAAATATTTAAAAACAACTAATCCCACCCCACACCTTTATTAATAAAATACCTAAATCAAAACCTTATTTACAGTTCTTATTTATAACTAATTCTAAGTAAATCTTATCAATAATAGTTAGTAATAATTAGTAGTAACAAGTGCTAAATAATAAGGGTTGTAAATCAATAGCAAGAAAACTGCTCAAAAACTATCTTAAACCGCGCAATGATGTGCGCTGATTGTTTCTCGGTTTCGTAAAAAATAAAAATAAGTAAATTCAATGTTCCAAGGTTTCTCAATCTCCTTCATTTTTAAATTACTGAATGTGTGGGGGATGGAGGATGAAGGCAGGTGGAGAGAGATGGTGGGAAAAACGGGAGCACACTGAATCAGTTGTCATCTTATTGAATGACAATACTAATTCAAGGGTCCAATTGGAGGGAGAATTCCTTTCACAGCGTGTGGAGAGTCTGTGCCAGGGGTTAAAGATGCAGGGAGGGCAGGGAGTGTTGGGAAGGAGGGGGTCGGAGATCATGTCAGACTCACTCACCGCTGCCACAGCGCTCCGGGCATGGACAGCAGAACTGGCCGCCACTTCCAGGGATAGAAGTAGCTTGGGTGACTGCGAGCGGCCGCCGTGACCCGACACCAGAACCGGCTGCCACTTCAGCGCCTTCTGCCGGCCTGCTCGCCTCTGGCAGTGCTCTTCGTCTGAACATCTTTCACCTGCCGCTTGCCGGCTTCGCTCATGTCAACCACGTCCCGCAAATCCTTAAATTCCCACAGCCAAGTAACCTCGACTGGTCCCGTGAACGCGCTGTCGGAATTAAAAGATTTGCTGGGAAGCCGGTCGGTACCGAGCGGCAGGTGAGAGATGTTCAGACGGAGCACGCTGCCAGAGGTGAGTGGGGACCAGCAGAAGGGGCTGAAGTGGCAGCCGGTTCTGCTGTCAGGTCCCGGCGGCCGCTCAAAGTCAGTCACCCAAGCTGCTTCCTTCCACGGTAGTGGCGGCCAGTTCTGCTGACCGTACCCGGAGTGTTGCGGCAGCCTCCCAAGCTAATTCACTCCCCGGCCACAATAAAACCATATAGCAATTACAATACAGCAACAGGCCATCTCGGCCCTTTTAGCCCGTGCCGAACACTTACTCTCACCTAGTCCCATCTACCTGCACTCAGACTGGAGCATGGCAAGTGGGTTATTGACCACAATCCCATCCTTCACAATGCCAGACTCCCCAAACACTGTGAACGGAGCTCCCCCCCACCCCAGGAAATACAGTATTTAAAAACATAAAGCACCAAGAAATGCACTTACCACGTTATTGGTACATTAAGTCCATTCTTCACTCTTTGTTTCCTAAGATACTATTAAAATAATGACAATCCATATTTGAAAATCCCACCAAGAAACTCGCACTGCGCATGCGCAGTACTGCTAAGGCAGAATTTCAGCTGTCTTCAGCCCGGCTTGAAACAGTACGTGGTAACAGTACGTGAAACACTGACGGTACGTGGGCTGCATAGACCATCCCATGTTACAAGTGCTGCGGATGAAAGGCACGGAGAATTATACCTATCTAAGAGATCGATTAGATAGGCATAATTCTCCCATGCCTTTAATATTTATATTTAATATTTGCCATTTCATAATTTTAGTCAGGGTAGGCAGTGCCTACCTTGCCTACCCTGACGGCACGTGCCTGATCAGTCCATATCTCAGATTTGGTATCCTCTTAAGGATTCTTCTTGTCTCATTGAAAAGCGTCTCCTCCTAGCGACCTCTACAGGATAATCTCTAAATATACTGCTCCTGTCTCCTTCAAATAAGAGATTTCTGTTGCCAGCGATTTTTTTTTTCATGATGTCATCCAAAACATGGTCATATTGCACCTTCAATATCAGTTGTCTTGGGGGGGTGGGGGGGCGCTCGCACTCGGACGAGGTCTCAGTGCTCTGTGTGCCCGACCTAGTAGAGGCTTTTGATCTAAATTTAACACTTTTTGTATAAGTCTGCAGCAAAGTCACGGAGGTTTTTATTTCCCTCTTTGCACTCTTTAACACCAACAATTCTTAGATTCTGGTGTTTCTGACGTCCATCCAAGTCACTTTATTCAATAAGTCTGTTAAATGAGTCTCGGAGAGAATTCTTTTTGTATTTTCAGCACTTGCATCGGCAATTGACTCTAATTCAGTTATGGCTGCAGTGTGTTGATTTACTGTATCGATAATGGGATCCAACCTAGAGTTAAAGTTAGATTCCATCAAATTAATTTTAGCATTTACCTCTTCGATTTGTTGATTACATTTTTCAGACATTTCTTCCTTCCAGACACACAATTCTTCACAAACAAAGCAGTGATTTCTTCTTTAAAATTTATGTTCTTCTTTAAAATTCATTTCTTCTTTAAAAATGTTCAGTTCTTCTCTTACACTTGCAATTTCTCTTCAAATAAAAATACGAAGGTCCTCCATTTCAACTTTGTCTTCTGAGCCTGTTTTGAATCTTCCTCCTGGGACGACGCCGAAATTGAGCCCGAGGCTTCAATCGGGCCTACTTCTTCCACCGGTGGTTTAGTCTTACTTTCCTTGCCTGTCCTTTTGGGGGAGTACGTTGTCACGACATTAAACCACCGGAGTCGTGGTCTGATGACGTCACTCACCCTCAATACAGGCTGCCGGTGAGTTCTCTGCAGGTCAGTCCCGTTTTTTTCTCCCGTTTTTATTCGGATTTAGCGTGGAGCTAGCTGGCGCGTGCCTCTACTCCAGCAGAGCGTCACCGGAAGTCCCCAAAAGTGTCTATTTCTAATGTGTGCTGGGCGCTCGACCTCCTGGGAGCACGGGATAAGGTGTCAGCCAGATACATGTGTTTACCCTGCTTGTAAGTGAGAGAGATATCATACTTCTGGAGCTGTAGCATCATTCTTTGCAGCCGCACCGGAGCAGCATGTATAGGCTTGTTTAAAATGGTAACCAAAGGTTGGTGGTTGGTCTTTACGGTAACAGCCTTGCCAAAAATATAATCGTTGAATTTATCCCATGCAAAAACCACTGGCAGTAATTCCTTCTAGATCTGAGCATACCTAATCTTCGTGTCCGTCATCGTCCTGGAAGCATAAGCAACAGGCTGCTCATCCTGCAGACATGCTACACCGAGGCCGTACTGGGAAGTGTCGCATGTCAAAGTGATAGGTTTATTGACATCGTTAGAAGCCAGGGTAGGTAGACACGACATCTGATCGTTGAGTGTGTCCAAAAGCATGTTGCTGATGTTAATGCCATGTCCTGGCAGTATTCTTGTGAGTAAGCTGCTGCAAGGGAGCCAAGATCTCGCTGAAGTTGGGAACGGATTTTACGAGGTAATTAACCATGCCTAGAAATCTCTGCAAGCCTGCAACATCAGTGAATGTGGACATTTCGCTAACAGTCACAGTCTTGGTAGGATCTGCCTTGAGATCATCAGCCGTGAAAATATGCCCCGCGTAGCTCACCTGGTTAACATGGAACCAACATTTTTGGTGATTCAGTTTTATGTTCATTTCCCTGGCACGCTCGAGTATCTTCTTCAAATACCTTCTTGCAATATATCCTTTCTTGCTTTTCTGTAGATGATAGTTAATTTTATAGCTTTGCATACATATTACTTCTGCATGCTTTATGTTTGCCCCCTCGGCAAAAAGCATAAGAAGAGGGATGTAGATCAAACAGTATTGCTGATTTGATCCGTGTCTGGTTTTGCTGCTTTCACTTGGGCCAGGATCTGCAACATCTCCAGAAATAGTTTCGCCTCTTGCACCCATGGCAGACTTGACCAAAGGCAAGGCACTTCGCTCTCTTAGCCAAGTGCTCACCACCACAGTTATTACATTCTTGAATAAAACGAGCCGCAGCATAATTAAACTGTCTCTGCCTTGTTAATTCTTGCCTGGGTTGACTGCGAGATAAGGCCTGAGCACTCGAAAACTGACCTTGTAGTGCTATTTGCTGCTGCCTTCATTGCTTTGGAAACGGACCTAGCACGCTAGGAACCCCTATACTGGAATATATACTATCCCACGTTGGAATACTTTGCTTGGTTGAGCGTTTGAGCATTGCGAATTGACAGCTTGTAATTCTCACAGATTACCACAGCTCTATCCAGAGTTATTGCAGGGTAGCGGACGAGCTTTCTTCTCAGCTTGTCAGAAAAAGACCACGCACCAACCGGTATCAAATAAACTCGCCTTTGAGATCGCCAATCTGCAAGTTCCTGCAGCCTTTTTTAATAACGCACACAAACGATTCAATCGTTTCACCCTCAATCTGGTATCTTCAAAAGAAAATTCACATGTTCGATGAGTAGATTAGCTTGAGGGTCACACAAATGTCGAAACTTTCTGTTGAGACACTTCGGGTCATCTGGCGACTCAACCGGGGTCACGATCGGTGCTCCACCATCGGCAAGTTTAAAACATTTTTTTTTAATTTTTTTTTTTTAAATTTATTAGAAGTAATGTACATTACAGTAATATAAGCGAAAAATAACAATACATTTGGTGTACCACTTCTTGTTTTAAACTTTAAGAAGAAGAAAAATAGTAAGTGCTTGAAAAGATGATCAGAAAAAGCGTAGAACACGAGAAAGAATTTTTAAAAAAGAAATTTAAAAAAGAAAATATAAGAAGGTAAAATAAGATAAAAGGGATGTACCTACTTCGTATCTTTACACACCCCTCACCAGGTCCAGAAACCGATTATTTTCAAAGTTATGTTGCACCCTATGCTTTTGTAATAAGTCGATAAATGGAGACCAAATCTTTTAGAAATGGTCTGATTTGCCTGCTAGGAGGAATTTCATATCTTCGAGGTGTAACATTTCGGACATATTTGAAATCCACATTTTTACCGTTGGTGTGGGAGCGTTTTTCCAGAATTTAAGTATGAGTTTTTTTGCCATTATTAAGCCATAATTAAGGAAGCTCTTTTGGAACAAAGTCAGCTCAAAGCTGACTTCCATTGTTCCAAAAATAATCAATTCTGCGTTCGGTTTCAGTTTTATTTTAAATCATTTTGTAAAAATGTCAAAGATTTAATTCCAAAATTATTGGATTTTTATGCAAAAAACAAAGGAATGTGCTATAGTTGCTTCTTGGGATAGACATTTATCACAAATGGGGGAGACATTTGGAAAACATTTACTTGTTTTAGATTTTGAATAATATAATCTGTGTAGGGTTTTAAATTAGATTAGAATATGTCTTACCTTGATCGAGCATTTGTGCACATATAACAAGTGTTTATCCCAACTCTCTTTCGAGATTTTTACAGCTAGTTCTTGTTCCCAACCTCTTCTAATTCTATCGGATGATGGTATTTCTATATTTAGGATGATATTATACAAGTATGAGTCCGCCTTTCTATTCATAGCTTCGTCTAATAGGTCTGAAGTCAAATTTTGATATTGTGTATATTTTTTCAAATCACGGATTTGAAAATATTTAAAATATTGATTATTTCCCAGATTGTATGTTAAGTTGTAGTTGTTGGAATGATAAAAAAATTCAATTTTCATACATGTCTCCAGACATTTTAATTCCTATTCTTTCCCAATGTGTAAATGATTTATCAATACTGGAAGGTTTAAACGACAAATTATTAACTGTCGGGGAGAGAAGGGATAAATTTTGTAATTTAAGGATTAATTTTATTTGTTTCCAAATTCTAATACTATGAATAATTGGATTTTTACTATATATTGTATTATTCCGTTTTATTGGTGAGAGAAGGATCGCTCCTATATTAAAAGGGGAGCAATCCTCTCCCTCCATTACTATCCAGTCCACCCGTTGGGCAGAATTGTCCAACAGGTGAATCACATTTTTGACATATGCTGCCCAATAATAATACAAAAAATTAGGGAGTGTTAATCCACCAAATTCTTTAGATTTGCACAAATGTCATATTTGAATTCTGTGGGATTTATAGTCCCATATAAAATTTGATATCAGAATCCTGTTTTTTAAACAACTTTTTAGGTAAGTAATTGGCAGGTTGATGAGTTATTGCCTCAGCATACACAAACTGTTGTGCTCGTTCATGAGCTTCATCTCCTGCAACAAGTGGGTCAGGTTTTCGGAAAGCTTCAGCCATGTCCGAGACTATGAAAAGCCTTGTAGATAACAGCCAAAGACGAATGGAAATCCCACTTCTGACAGCATGTGCAAAGTACCATTGATACAGAGTCATTATATATTATAACAAGTACTTTAATTAGAATACATATAGAGACCATCGAAATGAGTACTGTACTCGAAATTGCTCGGAGTCGTAAGTTGAACTAATTAACATGGCTGCCCACATGCCCTAGATGGTGGTGTGGAAACCTGATGGATTATGGATCGAGTCAGCAGCAAAACCAGCCATGGATCAAATCAGCAATACTGTTTGATCTACACCCCTGCCCATTGCGTTCTCGTCTGTTTTTCTTGCAGCAGGAGAAGCTGAGAGGTTTTGCCCGAGGACTGGAACCGGAGTGTATCATCGGGGCGACAGATGCAACGGGGAAGCTGATGTTCCTCATGAAGTGGTGAGTTTGCACCATTACAGTCGATCTCTGTCATACCTGTGACCCTGCTGCGATGGAGTGATTGAGTGAGTTTGCTGTGTGATGCGGGCCGGGGGGGGGGGGGCGGATTATGCTGAACAAACGAGCAACCTGATGGTAACCGAGCACAGTGTTTCCACTTTGAAGGAAATTACCCGGAATTTGGGAAATTCTGGTTGTCTTTGGGTAATTTTAGGGAAATTTAATAATTTTGGGAAATTTCCACATCCAGCCCGCGAAGGGGTGTGAAGGTAATAAACACAGCACTGCCGGTTTGGCGCTCAAAGGCTTCAACAGAGCGCTGTCAGTTTAACGCATGGGAATTTAAATAGAGCTGTCAGCTGCAGCACTATGGGTTCTAAATATAACACTACTGGCTGCTGCGCTATGGGCTTTAAACATACCGCTCGGCCACTTTGAGAAAATTCTCATATAACAATCTTTGGAATTCTCTTTCACAGTGGAAGTTGAGCCTTTAGGGCCTGTCCCACCAGCATGCATCTAGCCCTACCAAACGTGGTTGCTTGAGGCGTACGGCCTCGCGGGGCAGGTCCCAATTCGACCCACGGAGGCGTATGGAGTTGTGCGAGACTGGTCCCTACATCATACTCACTCGGCCTGGGCAGGAGGCGGGCCGACTGAATTTGGACGTCGCACGACCTTGGGCGGTGACGTCATCACGCAATGGCTCGCCGGTCGGTGACGTCATCGCACAACGCCATGCGCTGGGCGTATGCCGTCAAGACGCTTGCGTACGACGTCAAGACCTCAATGCGCCTGTGGGCCGACAGGCCGTTGGCGCGTGGGATTTTCGGACAGTGCAAGATTTTTGGAGCCCCGCACGATGTCGGGACCGGCCAAGCGAGGCCGTATGCCTCAAGCGACCACGTTTGGTCACGCTAGATGCATGCAATCGCATGCTGGTGGGACAGGCCCTTTTGATTATTTTTCAGGCAGTGGTAGAATTCTGGATAGCTTAGTGGTGAAAAGGTACCAGTGGGCGGTGGGATTGCAGTTACATTGGGATTGGTCTTGATTTTACAGAACGGTGGGTAGGCTCCAGGGGCTGAGATGGAGAGAGGGAGGGGTGGAGAGAGGGAGGGGGGAGGGAGAGATGGAGGGGGAGCGAGAGAGGTAGGTAGGGAATAAGAGAGGGAGGGGGAGAAAAAAGGGGATGAGAGAGAGAGGGAGTGAAGGAGGGAGGGAGGGAAGGAGGAAGAGAAAGTGGGAGGGGGAGAGATAGAGGGAGAGGGTGCGAAGGAGGAATCGAGAGAGGGAGCAGAGACTGAGACACATGAGAACAGGTTGAAAAAACGAAGGCAACGAAAGCTGTTGGAGGCAACGAAAACTGCCTTGCATCACACTGTACAAGTGAGTAACAAAAACAGGCAGATACAGTGTTGTTACATAGATCAGTTTTGCCGTTTTTCTTTGTGTTAACGTGTGCCGCAATAAAAAAACATAATAGCATGCAGGAAGCATTTTTGAAAATTTTAGGAAATACCTGCAAATTCCAGGAGATTTAGGATTCTATTTAGGGAAAAAAATTCTGAAGCACTAACCGAGCATGACGGAGGGATATCAGACCAGCACCAAGGCTCTTCACCATTCACTCCTCCTCCAGCTCTTGAGTTATCCATGTCGCCCTCCCCATCACACACCTGGGTGGCCATCGATGATGGAACACACAACAGCACAGGAACTGGCCCTTCAGCCCACAATGTCTGTGCCCAACATGATGCCAAGTTAAACTATCCCATCTGCCTGGTATATTCTCTTTGGGACATTTGACAATAAAACACTCTGGACTCCTGACGAGATTCACACAGCGTGGAAACAGTGCCCTCGATACAACTTGCCCACACCGGCCAACATCCCCTGTCTATACCAGTTCCACCTGTCTGCCCATATCCCTCTAAACCTGTCCCATCCATGTACCTGTACAAATATTTCTTAAACGTTGTGATAGTCCCTGCTTCAACTACCTCCTCCATGCAGCAGCTCATTCCATACACCCAAGGCACGTTTGACATTGGTCAATTTGCGTCCGACCTCAATCCCATGGTTTGTTTTATGGTCGCCAGGCAGCGAGGACCCTGGGATCATGGCTGCCTCCTCATTACATCAAAACAATAACAAGGTTTCCAAGGAATAAAAGTAATGCTAACCTTGCTGGTAATTTTGTTTTTCGATTGATTTATCTTTATAAGAACTGTTAAATGAAAATGATCAATAACAAATGTAGAGCTAAGGTTAGGGTCAGTCAGTTATTCAATCGGTTATTCAGTCGATCGGTCGGCTGTGAAGGGCCGGGCCGCTGGTCGGTGGTGAGAGTAGTCGGTTGGCCGCATCGTTATCATCACCATGATAATCCAGAAGGGCATGCTGGCCGAGGTGGACGTGCAGCGGGGCCACACGTATGGAGCCCGCAGCCGGTCCCAATGAGGCTCCAACTCTATCCGTGGCAGCTCTCGAAGGGGGTTGAGTTGGGGTTGGGGTGGGGCTTTTTCCTGTTAATGGAAGATGCCTTAGCCTTCCCCCAGTCTGGCACTTCCCCAGTCCCACTATGGCCATGTGGGGTTCATTAAACGGGGGAACCCACAGGAACGGCCCTCACGGATTAATTATGCTGGTTCAGTAGCTGCACCTCTGTGGCAGTCTCATTCAAAATACACACTCACATTATATATTATTTTTATATTACATAATTATGCATAATTATATATGTTTACATTCATATTCACAAGTCGTGCGTGTGTAAAGTAAAGTACAAAGTATCCTTTATTGTCATTTAGACATTTCAGTCTCAATGAAATTGCATACCTTACAGTCATGACATAGAATAAAATAACAGAACACACACTTAATACTGTTTAACATTCACCACAGTGAGTCTACGAGACACCTCCTCACTGTGATGGAAGGCAAAAGTCTTAAAGTCCTTATCTCTTCCCTCCTTGTTCTCCTTCTGCATTGAGGTAACCCAGGCTTTTGATTTTGGGTCCCCCGCCGGGTGATGGTAAGTCCCGCGGCAGAATCTGAGCTCTGCGAATGGGCTGGTTCAAATTCCGCGGCCCATGGCAGTCGAAGCTGCCACCTTCCAATCCACTGGACGAAGCTGTTGTTGCGGGAGCTCCCGAGAACCTGCCTGGGACGTGAGCTCCCGATGTTGTCATCGTCCTGGCCCGCGGCCGAGTCCACTAGGCTCGCGGCTGATCCCCCGAAGTTGCCGCCGCCGCAACGCCACCACAGCCCCAAAGTCGGCCCGTTTTAAAGTCCAGGCTCTGCTTCCGGAGCTTCGAGGGCAGCCCCAGTTGGAGGCCGCAAGGTCCGCGATTAGGCCCCAGTGCACACGGAGACGGGATGCGACAAGAAAAGGTTGCATCCCCCCCCCCCCCCCCCCGAAGGAAGAGACTAAAATCATGTTTCTCCCACACTACCATACATACACAAGTAAAATAAACTAAGACAACAGGACAAAAGAAAACGAAACATGAAAAGACAGATGAACTGCAGGGGCACCGCCGCCACTTCTGGTGTGTGTTTGTGTGTATATATGTGTGTGTGAGTGTATATATATATATATTATATGTGTGTGTGTATATATGTATATGTGTGTGTGTATATATATATATATATATAGATATATATATATATTATATATGTGTGTATGTGGTATAATATATGGTTAAAATAGACTTTTTCGATCTCATTTTCTAATTAGTTTAATTAATTAATGTACAACTTTTGGCACTGATGAGTTCATTCTCAATTATACTTTATCTATATCTATGCAAAATGTCATGTATTTCCAAGACATGGGGCATGAAAGTTAAATTCTAGACACATTTGGAGGACATTTAAAGGGGAAATTGTAAGAGTACAGAATCTTTATGTCCCTATTCGGTTGAAAGGAAATAGTAAAAATTGGAAAGAGCCACGGTTTTCAAGGGAAATTGGACACTTGTTTCGAAAAAAGAGATATCTACAATAATTATAGGAGGCATGGAGTAAATGAGGTGCTAGAGGAGTATAAAGAATGTAAAAAGAATCTTAAGAAAGAAATTAGGAAGGCTAAAAGAAGATATGAGGTTGCTTTGGCAAGAAAGGTAAAAGTAAATCCAAAGGGTTTCTACTGCTATATTAATAGCAAAAGGATAACGAGGCATAGAATTGGACCATTAGAGAGCCAGATTGGACAGCTATCTGCAGAGCCAAAAGAGATGGGGGAGATATTGAACAATTTCTTTTCTTCGGTATTCACCAAGGAGAAGGATATTGAACTCTGTGAGGTAAGGGAAAAAAGTAGAGTAGCTATGGAAACTGAGATTCAAAGAGGAGGAAGTACTGACACTTTTGAAAAATATAAAAGTGGATAAGTCTCCAGGTCCTGACAGGATATTCCCTGGGACATTGAGGGAAGTTAGTGTAGAAATAGCTGGAGCTATGACAGAAATATTTCAAATGTCATTAGAAACGGGAATAGTGCCGGAGGATTGGCGTACTGCGCATGTTGTTCCATTGTTTAAAGAATAAACCTAACAATTATAGACCTGCTAGTTTGACGTCAGTGGTGGGCAAACTAATGGAAAGGATACTTAGAGATAATATATATAAGCATCTGGATAAACAGGGACTGATCATGAACAGTCAACATGGATTTGTGCCTGGAAGGTCATGTTTGACAAACCTTGAATTTTTTGAAGAGGTTACTAGGGAAATTGATGAGGGTAAAGCAGTGGATGTTGTCTATATGGATTTCAGTAAGGCCTTTGACAAGGTTCCCCATGGAAGGTTGGTTAAGAAGGCTCAATCTTTGGGTGTGAATGGTGGAGTAGCAAGATGGATTCAACAGCGGCTGAATGGGAGATGTCAGAGAGTAATGGTGGATGGCTGTTTGTCAGGATGGAAGCCGGTGACCAGTGGGGTGCCTCAGGGATCTGTGTTGGGTCCACTGTTGTTTGTCATGTACATCAATGATCTGGATGATGGGGTGGAAAATTGGATAAGTAAGTATGCAGATGATACTAAGATAGGTGGTGTTGTGGATAATGAAGTAGATTTTCAAAGTCTACAGAGAGATTTGGGCCATTTGGAAAAGTGGGCTGAAAGATGGCAGATGGGGTTTAATGCTGATAAGTGTGAAGTGCTACATCTTGGCAGGACAAATCAAAATAGGACGTACATGGTAAATGGTAGGGAATTGAGGAATGTGTGGAAAACAGAGGGATCTAGGAATAACTGTGCATAGTTCCCTGAAGGTGGAATCGCATGTAGATAGGGTGGTAAAGAAAGCTTTTGGTGTACTGGCTTTTATAAATCAGAGCATTGAATATAGGAGTAGGGAAGTAATGTTAAAATTGTACGAGGCATTGATAAGACCAATTCTGGAGTATGGTGTACAATTTTGGTCGCCTAATTATAGAAGGATGTCAACAAAATAGAGAGAGTACAGAGGAGATTTACTAGAATGTTGCCTGGGTTCCAGTAACTAAGTTACAGAGAAAGGTTGAACAAGTTAGGTCTTTATTCTTTGGAGCGCAGAAGGTTAAGGGGGGACTTGATTGAGGTCTTTAAAATGATGAAAGGGATAGACAGAGTTGACGTGGATAAGCTTTTTCACGGAAGATTCAAACAAGAGGGCATGACATGAGAATTAAGAAACAGAAGTTTAGGGGTAACATGAGGGGGAACTTCTTTACTCAGAGAGTGGTGGCTGTGTGGAACGAGGTTCCAGCAGAAGTGGTGGAGGCAGGATCGATTTTAACATTTAAAAGTAAAGTGGATAGGTATATGGAAGTGAAGGGAATGGAGGGGTATGGTCTGAGTGCAGGTAGATGGGAATAGGGGAAAATAAATGGTCGGCACGGACTGGAAGAGCCGAGAGGGCCTGTGTCCGTGCTGTAATTGTTATATGGTTATTTTTGATGCTGGCCCACAGCCTAATTGCTAACGGCGGCCTCTGTTGCCCCGTGCAGGAAAAACTCGGACGAGGCTGACTTGGTGCCGGCAAAGGAGGCCAACGTCAAATGCCCGCAGGTGGTCAAGATGTTTTACAAGCAGCGTCTAACGTGGCATTCCTATCCCACCGAGGTAGAGGAGAAGTAACGGAGCAGAGGGGCTCATACACCTCCCATTTACTATTTACACGACAAGAAAATAATCTTGACATTTGCAGACGTGGTTTTCAGCTGTACAGATGTAACTTATTTTTAATTTCACTGTTTTATTTTTCTCCAGGTTTTTGGGGGTGACAACGAATCGTAGAAGCCAATGAGTTGTAGATTAGTTGCCTTGGCTTATAGCATCGGGTTTGAGCACGTGAAGGCAAAAGGAGTCTGCAGGTGCTGATTTAATTCACAGCCTCTTTTAGTGCAGTGTTTTCGTTGTGCGGTTAGGCCTGGGAGGGACGGTGTTGTGATGTGTGTGAGTGTCCAGCCACTGCTCTGCCACCTCCCCACTGCAACACCCTGGTACTCTCCACTGTGAGTTGATGAATGCCAGATCACAGGACCGATTGCTGTTCCAACCAACCGTTGTGGTGAAAGTGTGCTTCTGTTGCGCCAGCGCTGTCTGCTTGGTAATGAGGAGGCAGAAGCACAGACAGTGGGTTAGGGCTTCATTCTGTACAGTTACAATCCCAGGCTGCTAACTGCCTTAATCTGTTACTGGAGCCAGTCGGCACCACAGCCACATTGTGCTCTCTGCGACTTGCTTCACTCATTCTCTGCAGTCAATGGGCTTCTGTTTGTCGGTGCCTGGGCCTGTGAGTGGTGCTGAGACTTGGTGCAGACAGCCGAGACACATCGCTCTGCGACTGTGAACGGGCAAGGTGAGTGAGTCAGTGCTTTAAGGTATTTGTCTCAATTGGAGTTTTACTTCAGGGCCCCCAGTCCCACGTGTTGATCTCTGCCTCTCCAGTATTCTCTAACTCGTTATGGTTAGGTTAGGGGCGGGTTGTGAATATAGGTGATGCTGCGGTACTGAGTCACGCTCCCCAAAGTCACACCATTTCCACTAGTGAGCTGGGAAATGCCGAGGCTGGGCACCAAACGTGGCACAGAGCGGGCAGAGGGAAGCGAACAGCTACAGAGCTGGATATACACACACGCTCACACACACGCACGATGCTGGCTGCTGCCCTCAACGACAGCAACTTCTCATACCGCCCCGTGAAACTGTTTCATCATCAATGATTGACAAAACCACCTCCTCGTCCTCTGTTGTTCAATGTCCAGCCTGCCCGGGAGGGGTGCAGGCACCAAACACAGTGTGGGATTATTGGCGTGTGTGTCTCCCTCCCTGGGGCAGCTGAGCCCAGTGTCAGTAGACAGTGACGAGAGGGCATTCTGTCCCCCGTGGAAGCTGGAGAAACCTGCCTTGCCCACTACAGCTCAGCCAAGCCAGTATCAGAGTCACAGGTCAAGCTAAAGGGAATGCACCTCTGCTCTCTGCAGGCTTGCCATAGTCTGCCCTGAACGGAAGCCACGCAAGGGGGAGTAGATTGTTGTATTTGACTTTTTCACGGGAGGAGTGGGGGCAGCATCTGATATAATCCACGTACTGTATGCGGGGCCATGGAGGAGATTCCTCCAGCTGTCTGTCTCAGCCATCCATTGTTCGCACACAGCTGGTATTGATTTTGACAGTGTTCATGTGTTATTGGAGTACGACTAATTGTGTTCAATAGTAATTTTTAAACAGGATGGGGAGGGTGGGGATATGTTTGTGTCTGAGGTATTTGTGGAAGAAAACACAGAGCATGGAAACTAAAGTATTAGTATCACTTTCCTAGTTTTCATACATTGCAGCTCTTCTGTCACTCGAGTGTAGTCTTTTAGAGGGGAGATCTGATTTTAGCTGGTTTTAAAGGATCTGTTTTTGTAGAATTCATATTGAGTATTGTGATACTGCTCCTACATCCTGCGTGTCACTAAACAGGCGAGCAAATATTATTGTGTAATAAAACCCAAAAAACAGCTTTGAATGTGTTTTACTCTTTGCAATGATCCACACTAGGGATGGGCGTGTTCACTTCTTTTTTAAACATCTTCTTTAAAAATTGTGCCTCTCACCTTATAGTTCTACCATCTAGCCTTTGACATTTCCACCCTGGGTAAAAAAAGGTTCTGACTGTCTACCCTGCCCCCTCATAATTTATATATACGTCTACCAGGTCTCCCCCAGTGATTTAGATAAAACAATCCAGGTTTGTCCGATCTCTGCTTGCAGCTGGTCTCCAATGTCCAGCGTTTCCTGTTACTGCAATCTTCATCTTTGTAACTCTTCCAGTTCCAAAGGAGATGGGGTGTGCAGGGTAAGGGGGATGCTGTTCCAGTCTAGGTGCTGCGACCGCAAAGGCGCGGTTGCCCCTTAGCTTATGCCTAGACCGCGGGATATTTAGCAACCTCAAGTTGGCCGATCTGAGGGACCTGTTGGTGGAGTGGTGGGTGAGATGACTTTTTATGTAGGTGGGGGCAAGCCCATTGAGGGCTTTATAGACATAGAAGAGGATCTTGAAATTTATACAGAACCGCACAGGGAGCCAGTGGAGAGAGGCCAGGATCGGGGTGATGTGGTCCCTTTTTCAGGTGCCCATCAGGAGTCTGGTTGCAGGCGGGACAGGGAAGATTGGCTGATGCCAGTGTGAAGGGAGTTGCAGTAATCTAGGCGGGGAGGAGATAAATGTGTGGATTATCTTTTTGAGGTCATCAAACTGGAGGAATTGTTTTATTTTAGCTATCGTCCGAAGCTGAAAGAAGCTAGCTTTTACCACGGCATTGACTTGTTTGTCAAATTTCAGTGCTGAGTCAAATATCACGCCAAGGTTTTAGGGTTAGGTTTGAGTAGTGGGGTAAGGCTTCCAAGGCTGCCTGCTATCATTTTGATTGCGTCCGAGGGGCCAAGAAGGATGACCTCAGACTTACTCTCGTTTAGTTGGAGAAAGTTCTGGGCCATCCACACATATCCTCGAGGCAGCAGGTAAGATTAAGCAGATTTGATTGGTTTTTGGGCTTCAGGGGGAGATAGAGTTGTGTATCGTCTGCGTAGCAATGGAAGGAAATGCCGTGCCTTTCAATGGCTTGGCCGAAGGGGAGCATATACAGGGAGAAGAGAATGGGGCCAAGGATGGAACCTTGTGGAACCCCACAGCAGACCAGCTGGGGAGGAGAAAGAGTTGTCTATGTTCTCCGAGAAATCCTACCTTTGAGGTAGGAGATAAACCAGCTCAGGGCAGTGCCATCAATACCAACCCCGTACTGGAGACAGTCAATTAGGATGGTGTGGTCGACAGTATGAAATTCTGCGCTGAGGTCAAGAAGGAGCAGGATTGCACAGTCGCCGGAGTCAACGGTGAGCAGTAGGTCATTATGTATCTTCAACAAGGCAGACTCTGCTGTGGTGGACCCTGAAACCTGATTGATCGTCTGATTCTTGGAAACTTTCCAATCTCTTCTTCTTCTTGTAGAATTCCGGCAGTGTAGACGCTGCTAAGCGTATTACTGCCCTCCACAGGTCAAAGTTTGAACTAGATTCTTACATAGAGTCCTGTAACATGTAGGAATTGAAGAACAGCCCTGGATATCAGTTGATGTTTCTCACTGTGTCCAAACAAAGATAAAACAGAAAAAGCCTCAACTCCAAGTCCTGTCAGTCTAGCAAACAATACCTTCTACCCTATACTTTTTACATTCTAGGTAAACACGCTTAACTGTCTCATTACTCCCACATTCACACAAGCCAGAAACATGTTTCCCTACAATGCACAAATAGTAATTTAACCCATAGTGTCCCAACCTCAATATACACAGTTTAACTGAGTCCCTACGGGACAGAGATGTACAGAAACGTATTTTCCTAACTTCAGATTGTATAGAAAAGTAGTGTCTACCCCTGACTTCCTTTTCCCATCCTCTCTGGCATTCTTTTGTTAAGCCCTCTTTAATTATTTCTCTCAGTTCCACTCTCCCCAATGATACATGGATATCTATTTCTCTTCTTAAACTCTCCTTTACTATGAGGTCCATCTGTTCATTCCCCCTCACCCCAGCATGCCCGGGAACCCATCAAAAAGTGATGTTACACGCAAACCCAATTCTAGAAAACACACTCAAGATTTCATTTAGAATGTCAGGACGAGCTTTAGATTTCCCTACTCTTAAAGTTTCAAGAGCAGCTGCAGAATCAGAACAGATAATTACTTCTCTAAAACTGGCTTCCTCAATCCACCATAGAGCCCATTGAATTGCCATTAATTCAGTCGTGAGAACAGAGCTTCCATCACAAATGCGTCGGCCAATCTTCAACCCAAGCTGCTCCACATACACTCCAAACCCAGCTCTCTCACTAACTGGATCTTTAGATCCATCTGTAAAAACAATCAAAGTGCTCTCACTAATTGAATTAAGATATTCCACTATTCTTGGAGTCACCTCGCGCTTATCTTTTTCCTGAAGAAAAGCAAGCTCAATAAACAGTTCAGAAAGAACCCAATAGGGCACAGGTAGCCTTATTGTATGCTCTATAATACCCCCTTGTTCCAAACCCAGCTTCCTCGCCCACTGATTTATAATGACAAAAAATGTGTTATATTTGTTACCATCATCAACCTCTTGCAACAAACACCTTGCTGAGAAGGTATCATTACACCCACAAAGTTTAGCCCAGTAATGTAACCCTAGCTTAATGCGCCTTAACCATAAGGGCATTTCTCCCATTTCAACAATCAGGGCAGGGACTGGGGAAGTTCTGAAGGCTCCACAGCAAAGCCTCAAAGCCTTTGCCTGCAACACATCTAGCCTAGCCAGAACAGTTTTAGACGCAGACCCATACACAAAACACCCATAGTCAAGAGAAGATCTGATCATGGCCTGATAAATTAGCAGCATTGTCTCCCTGTTGACGCCCCACTCACACCCAACCAGACTTCTCATAACATTCAGAACTTTTTCACATTTCAACACAATTTTACTTCGGAGTCACGTGAGTAATTTCGTGAAGACCCCGCCAGCACGCATGCGCGTCATATCATCGCGCGCATTTGCATCGGCAGGCTGGGGGAGGGGAGTGCGCTCTCTCCTCGGGCTCCTTCATAAGGCCGGTAGGTAAGTACTTACCTTTACTCCAAGGACAAGAGGAAGGCGATGCTGTCGAGGAGCCGAGCTTCGATCAGCCAACGGCCCTTGTCCCCGGAGCTGCACGCAACACCGGCAGCTTCGAGGCATGTGGGGGCAGGAATGCGGAAGTCGGGCGCTCCCGCTAATTTAGGGGCCGACTCACCCGAATGGTTTACCGCTCCGGAGCTGGATGCAACGGATCCAGACTTCGAGCCCCCTTCCCCCAAGAAAAGAGGGGGGAAACAGGTACGTGGCAAGGGGTCTCGCTTTTCACAAGCGACCTCTCCCCGAGTTCCAGAAGACCCGAAGGGGCTGGGCCGGGGGACAGCTGCACGACAGGGGAGCCCTGCAAAAGTGCAAAACGTACCACTGCCAGGGAGATCTGCCGTAGTGCAGCCTGGCAACACCACTGCTGCGTCGAGTAGGCCTGCTGGAGCAGATACCGCTGACAAAACACCCCGTCAGACTGCGGTCAAGGGCGGAGGTGGCAGCAGTAGGCGGTCGGTCAGCTCAGCTCTGGGAGCGGCCGACCATGCGCCTCCACGCCAAAAGATGGGCAAGTGTGGAGGTAAGCCTGCACGGACTCCGGGGAGCCAGGTTCCGGGGGCCGGCGCCGATTCAACTCACCTGCCTTCATATCAGACAGGTGGGCCGCCACAGTCTAGCGGAGAGTCCGTGCGGGAGTCGTATGATCCTACTTGGGCTGTAGGTCACGACAACCTGCCATTGGACCCTAGACAGCACCTTACGGAGGTGTGGTCCGATGGTGGAAGCCCCAGTGAGTTCGCCGGGCCTGGGGAAGTCGGCTTGTCCGCTGCACATAGCAGGGACGGTCGCATAGAGCGGTTGGAGCTCTTAGTGGAGCAACTCCTCCAGCGGGACAGGGAACGAGAAGAGCGGGACTCGCGGGCATCCACTAGCCGTGCGAGGACCCCACTCAGCATCTCATCGTCTCCAGCCAGAAGCGTGAGTGATTGCCCAGCTGCTGTGTTTGAAGACGACCCGGGACAGCCAGTGACCGCTGAGCCAGAGCATGAGGTGGATATGCTGGATGTGGTGAGTAAGTTTGCCGCTACCACCCAGACAGGTGAACCTCTGCACCACAATTTGGCGGGCACCATTGATTACCTGACTACGCGCCAACTCCAGAGTCAGGTTCTCAATGATACCTTGGAGAAAATAAAACCGCCCGAGAACTGCATCAACCTCAGTGTGCCCTTGGTTAATGCCCAGATCTGGGGACACTTGAGTACGGCCACCAGGATGCAGGATGTCCGCCTCCAGCGTATCTTAAAAGTTCTCTCCACGGGCATAACAGCGTTTGCTAGGACCCTGGACGGGGATAATGTGTCCAGTGAACAGCAAGATGCACTGGCACTCCTATGCAACGCCCAGTATGAGATAAACTGCCTGCGTAAGAGCTCCATAAAGCCCACACTCAACCCCAAATTCGCGGGGTTGTGCCGACCATCAACCGCTCCACCGCCGCATCAGTTGTTTGGAGACCTGTCCAAACAGCTGAAGGAACTGGACGAGGAGGCCAAAACAGCTGGCCTCATGAAACCTCCATCGGCCAGACTTCACCCATATCACCGGCAACAGCCTAATACAACTTGGAAACCATGGCTGCCAGACAGGGCACAAAGATCCTACCTACCTCCATCTCAACAAACACAACGACCTTTTTAGGGCAAGGCCAACAGCGGCCTGCATGGAAGATGCGGCCGCCGTCCCATCAACCTCCACAACGTCCACCCAAAACACCGTACGTACGGAACCGCCGTTAACCATGGAGGTAAGGGGGTCTGGTTCCTCTCACGCCGTAGCATCCCCACCTGCACGAATAGGTGGCGATTGCGGGCTTTCTTGGACATATGGAAAACTGTCACCACAGATGAGTTTATTTTACAAAGTGTTCAAGGGTATGTTATAGAATTTATTGGAGGTATAAATCCCCCTACCCAGCATTCGCCTCATAGGAATTTTACTCTATCCCAAAAAGAGGTGGAGGCAGGACATGCTGAAATTATACGGCTAGCAGCAAAAGGGGTAATTGGCAAAACCAAGCATGAACCTATTGAGTTTGTGTCTAACATCTCACCAGAATTAAAAAAGATGGGGGATGTCCGATTATAATAGACTTAACTGAGTTGAACACTTTTGTACAATATACCCATTTCAAAATGGATACTTTTGAAAACAGCTAGGCAGATGCTTTACCCAGGGTACTTTATGGCATGCATCGATTTGAAAGATGCATACTATACGGTGCCCATCGCTGAGGCTCACAGGAAATTTCTGAAGTTTGTTTGGAAGGGTCAATTATGGGAATACAAGGCATTGCCCAATGGAATCACCACAGCCCCTAGGCTGTTTACCAAATTGGTTTAAAACCTATATTGGCTCTTCTCCGACAACAAAATTATATAGTAATGGCATATTTGGATGATATCCTTATGGTGGGTCAGACCCTCCAATTGGCAATTCAAGGAGTGGCTGCAACCAAGGCTCTGTTCGAGAAGCTGGGGTTTGTAATCCATCCAGACAAATCAAAACTGCACCCGGTACGGGTTATGGATTATTTGGGGTTCACCCTAGACACCAATTTAATGAAGATTACCATCCCAACTAATAAAGCTACTGCTATAATAGAAGAGTGCCACAATCTTGCTTGTGCCAGGGTACCGACCATTCGGCAAACAGCAAAAGTTATAGGCAAATTGGTAGCTACATTCCCAGCTGCACGATTCGGACCGCTACACTACCGAAATTTACAAAGATCAAAAATCACAGCATTTAAAAACAAATGCTGGGCACTTTGATCGGCCAATTCAGTTACCACGGAAGCTAGAAATGAGCTACAATGGTGGGTTGACAATATTAGAGAGTGTCATAGACTTCCGGTGGCGCTATGGAGTCTTAAAGCATAGCGCCAGCCAGCTCCGTAAAAAATTTTGGAAAAAACGGGGATTTAAAAAGACTTACCGACTGCCTGCTTTACACTGTCTGCCGCCTCAACATCGACGGTACCGGGTGACGTCATCAGCCCTGCGACAAACCATGACTGCACGGAGCCCTACCGACAAGACAAAAAGGTCGAAAAAACCCGGGCGAGAGCGGGAGAAGGCTGGGAGAAGCCTCGGACTCGAGTAGGGCCAGCTCCCTGGAAGATGTCTCCAGGAAAGCAGACACAGGAGGTGAGGATTTGAGAGCTTTTATTTCTCATCAGATGGCTGATTTAAGCGAGAGTTCAAGGCAGAAATGAAAGATATAAAGCAAGAAATGAAAGAAATAAAGGGAGATATAAAGGAAGAAATTTGTCAAATTAATAATCAGATGGACTTGATGAAAAATCAATGGAGTGAATTTCAAAAAGATACAAAGACACAAATTGATAATAAGTTCAAGAAAGAATCAGAAAAATTGAAGAATGAATTTATTGATATGATCAATAATATGGAACGCAAGATGGAGGTTTAAACTTGAAAATGTTAAAAAAGACTTTCAAAATAAGATTGATCCTATTGCAAATGTGGTGGAACAACAAGCTGATGGCATGAAAAAACCTTGAAAAAGATAGCGGAGGCTAATACTGTGTCTACAGCAAAGCTGATAACAGAACAAGAACGTCTACTGGAGTTGTTATCAAAAGTAACAGATAAATGCACTCAGCTAGAAGGCTATCAGAGAAGGCAGAACTTGAGGATTGCAGGGATTCCTGAAGGTCTAGAGAAATACGAAGACACTCGAGAATTCACTGCTAAATTACTGCAAGCTGTTTTATCTTTGGATGATATGCCTGTATTAGCTCGTGCACATCGAGTCGGCAGAAGACAGACCAGTACAAATGCCCCCCCAAGACAAATGATTGTAAAGTTACAATATGATTTTATCCTGGAGGATATTATGCGGAGAGCCTCGGGAACAAAGAATCTGATGTTTCAAGGACAAAGAATCAGTATCTATCGAGACTATCCCCCAGAGGTTGCCAGAAAACGAAAAAAGCGTTTAACGAAGCCAAAAACCTTATGAGGGGTGTAGAAAAACTTGAGATACGGTTTGAATTACCCAGCCATCCTAAGAGTTACTTATAACAACGTGGAACATTTCTTCAAGACTCCAGCAGAAGCAATGGAATTTGCAAAGCAGTTTCACACCTGAAAACCATCTACAAGCAAACATACTGTCTTTTACTATTTTTAAAGACCTAGTACGGTCTCTTAACATTCTATGAGACTTCATACGATAATATGGAATTAGAAGAAACTAGAAGGAACGGACAATGTCGTATGGAACGAAATGTTTTCCGGATTGGAAGATGCTCGCTGAACATTGACAATTAGTCATAATATATAACTAACACAAACAAATAACACACATACTAAAATCATAACGCGGTTTTATTATCACTATGATTATTATTAACCAAGATTGTTCACTATTGCTAATTAATATTACTAATAATTAATATCTTATGTCTTGTTAAATTTGGAGATACCCTCCCCTTATTTTTTTCTTTTTTAATAATGATTTTTATTTTTTGTACTTTAAAAACTCTTTACCTGCGGTTTTATAATTAGATTTTTAAATTAATTTTAGATATACATATTTTTATGATGATTAATACCACTCCTTTCATTTCTTTAATATTATATCCCCGTTAAAATATTATCATGGAATAATAATTCCTTAAATTTAGGAGCTGGCTAAATTAATAACATCAATGCCGGAAGCCTTTAGATGGATAGCCAATTTAGTATGGCTTACACAAACTACAAATATTTCATTTGTAGTTTTTTCATTCTTTATGCACTCTATTAACCTCTTTATCTACTCTTCACTATCCTTTTATGCTTATTATATCTTTCAGTTTGAATGGAGCTATACACTGGAACAATGGAGATATATTCGTGAAGTACATAAAAGAGATTTAAAATTCATCTATTCGGTGTTCGGGTGTAAGGTTAGGTCTACTGCACGGACCCTTGGACTCTATTCTAGATTCCCACAAATCTAAAATGCAGGATTTAAAAAGAAATATGGGGAATGAGGGATTAACCTTTTGCAGTTGGAATGTTAAAGGTATCAATGAACCAATAAAAAGAGGAAAAATATTGACACACTTAAAGGCAATTAAAGCTGATGTAATTTATATTCAAGAAACTCACCTAAAGAAAGACGCTTGAAAATAGGCTGAAAGCCAAATGGATAGACAAAATATATCACTCTTCCTTTACGCATAAATCAAGAGGCGTAGCAATATTATTTCGTAAAGGTACTTTATTTAAGCATACATCTACTATATCTGATAAAGATGGCAGATACATTATTGTGATAGGAGAAATAAATAGGGAAAAAAAATGATTTTCGTTAATATCTATGGGCCAAATTTTGATAGTCCTTTATTTTTTAAGAAAGTACTCAATAATATTCCGGAATTAACACATTTACAATTTGATAATTGGAGGAGATTTTAATTGTACATTAGACCCTTATTTAGATAGATCTTCAAAACAAAGAAAAATTAAATCGCATACTAGTGATTTATTAAACGCATACATCCAAACGACTAACATTAAAGATGTCTGGAGAACAGAAAATCCTACTGGTCGAGAATATTCCTTTTACTCGCCAGTACATAAAACTTATTCAAGAATAGATTACTTTCTGGTAGATGCAAAGCTTATTTCACTTACTTACGAATCTAAATATCATAATATTCTAATTTCAGATCATGCGCCATTAACATTTAAAATTAAAATAAATGGTTTTTTTAAAACAGAAAATCTAGGACAATGGAAACTTAACCCACAAATTTTTAAAAAATAAAGCCACTCAGGAATATATTATAACTCAGATTAAGATGTTTTTTGAAATAAATGATCAACCAGAAATATCTCGCTCTTTATTATGGGAAACATTTAAAGCATATCTTCGAGGAATTATGATTTCTTCACAAGCATTCCATAATAAAAAGATTCGGAAGGAACAACAGGACTTAGAAAGGGAGATTAAACAATTAGATATACAGAATGCAACAAAATCAGATATAATAATACATAACAAAATTGTAGCATTGAAGTATAAATTAAACAAAATATACACTGATCAAGTTTTAAAATATTATCAACATACTAAACAATTGCTGTTTGAATTTGGAGACAAACCACAAAAATTATTGGCTCGACAATTAAGGAAAATTGAAGCTGAAAAAAATTATACATAGGATTAAATCACAAAACGGTGAATTATTAATACAACCCAAAGATATTAATGAAAGATTTATGCAATATTATAAAAATCTGTATACTGGTAAAGCGACAGTAAATAAAACAGAAATAGATGCCTTTTTAAATGTATGTAACTTAAAAGAATTAGATTTACAAAATAGAGAACTATTAAATGCTGATATTTCAATAAAAGAAATCCAAGAATCCATTAAATCATTAAAAAATGGTAAAACTCCAGGACCAGATGGTATAGGCTCGGAATTTTATAAAATTTTTCATGACCAAATGGTCCCATATTTAAAATCATTATATGAACAGATATATACACAAGAGAAATTACCAGATACATTGAACGAATCTATTATAACACTTATACCCAAAATAAATAAAGATTTGGATGACCCAGGATCATATAGAGCAATTGCTTTATTAAATACGGATCAAAAAATTTTAACAAAGATACTTGCACAAAGATTAAGCAAAGTTGTTAACGAATTAATTCATCCTGATCAAACAGGATTTATACCTAAAAGATATTCTTCATATAATCTAAGACGGTTATTTAATATCATATATTCGAAAAGAAGTGATAAAAAAGATTTAGTAGTTATCTCGTTGGATGCAGAAAAGCTTTTGACCAGGTGGAATGGCCTTATTTATTTTCGGTGATGGAAGCTTTTAAGCTTGGTGATAAGTTTACTACTTGGATTAAATTATTATATGCAAACCCAACAGCTAGAATAACAACAAACCATATGTTATCAACTAAGTTTAGTTTATCTCGAGGTTGTAGACAAGGCTGTCCTTTATCACCATTACTGTTTGCGTTAGCAATCGAACCTCTTGCTCAAAGGGTAAGATTGCACCCGGAAATATATGGATATGATACTAAAGATACTAAGAATAAAATCTCGTTATATGCGGACGATGTATTAACTTTATATTACTAAACCGGAAATAAGTATCCGTAATTTGTTAAAACTAATAACGGAATTTGGTTTAATTTCAGGATACAGTATCAACTGGAATAAAAGTGAACTTATGCCAATAACCATGAATAACTTACAGATATTACAACAATTTCCTTTTAAGATAACAAATGAAAATATTAAATATCTTGGTATTTTTGTTACAAAAAGATTTGACTCTCTATTTAAGTCTAATTTTCCCGTTATTACTGAATAAATTAAATAAAAATATCTTATACTGGAAAAGTTTACCTATCCAATGTTAGGTAAAATAAACGCAATAAAAATGATTTTCCTCCCACAAATTATTATATTTATTTCAATCAATCCCGATATATCTCTCTAAAAATTTTTTTTAAAAAGTAGACTCTATAGTCACTAACTTTATCTGGGATTATAAGAACCATAGAATAAATAAAAAACACTTATGTAAAGCTAAAATAAACGGAGGTTTAGCATTACCAAATTTTATGTTTTATTATTGGGCAGTTAATATTAAAAATATGAATTTCTGGTTAGAAGAAACAGATAATAAACCAAACTGGTTAAAAATGGAAAGAGAAGACTGTTTTCCATTTGAAATTAGCTCTATAATATTTGCTAATATTAATGTACCTAAGAAAATTTATAGTGAAAATTTGATAATAGAAAGTGGAATACGTATTTGGAAACAAATAAAGAAAACATTTAAAACTAAAATTTATACCGCTAGGTCTTACTATTGCCAACAATTTTACGTTTAAACCCTCAACGATGGATAAGGCTTTTATACAATGGAAAAATAAAGGAATTTTTAAATATAGGGGATCTTTATAAGGAAAATTCTTTTCTCTCATTTCAAGAATTACAACAAGCTTACGGGCTTCATAATAATGAATATTTCAGATACTTACAAATCAGAAACTATATCTCTGCAAATACACAAGAATTCAGAAATAGAAAGAGTGAAATTTTAGATGAATGCTTGAATAAACATCAAATACAGAAAAAATGATATCATACATTTACAATATTTTGTTGGAAAGTGATATTCCATCATCGGAAATACACAGACAGCGTTGGGGAAAATGAATTAGGTCAAATAATAAGCCCAGAAATATGGGAAGAAAGCTTACAACACATACATTACTGTTCGTTAAATGCTAAACATGCTCTTATACAGTTTAAAATTTTACATAGATTACATTATTCCAAATCTAAATTACATAATATATTTCCAAAATTATCACCTATATGTGATAAATGTTCAAATCTTAGAAGCAAATTTGTCACATTCATTTACTAATTGTACGAAGATTGTAGAATATTGGAATGAAATATTTAAGATAATCTCGAATGTTGTTTAATATTACTATGATTCCTGACCCAAAGTTAATCATACTTGGAATACCGGAAACGGAACAAATAATTACAAGGAACCAAAGAACTTTTATCGACTATTCTTTAATAATTGGGAAAAAAATTAATATTAAAATTTTGGAAAGGCCCTGTATCCCCAACAATTAAAATGTGGAATACAGAAATGACGGAGACACTTCACTTGGAGAGAGATTGAGACTTGTCCTTATGGACAGGTTAGATCTCTTCAAAGGGATTTGGTCTCCATACATTAAATATCTACAGGGTCATAATGGTTCGGCGCAGGGACTTGACTGAGGCCTGAATATCTGAATGGATGAAGAAATACATATAATAAACCATGAATGTATCTCCAAGAATGGATTATTTAGTAATATTTTAATCTCCATCAAACTTCTCACATTTTCTTTTCTATTTTCTACTCTCTCTATCTTTCTATCTTTAATTAGGGAAAAAATATAGAAACATATTATATAAATTCTTAATATGAATACACCTATTATTACTTGTATGAAAAGATTATAGATGTCTTAAATTTGTAATTATATAAAATTGTGCATTTTCAACTATATAATAATTTTGAAATATTAAAGTTAATAATAATACAAACATTCTTAATATTATGAAAATATTATGAATATCATAGAAGTTTGGCTAAGATTGGGTATTATGTAGTTATATTAGGGGGGATTTGTATTTGGTAATTAGAAGAATATCTATGGTATGAGAAGTGTGAGTATATTGCTTATTTTAGGAATATACTAGACACACTCCCAATTATACAAAATAAATAACCAGGAAATGTATAATGGATAACATTACAATTAACACAAACAGTATCAATTGATAATCAATATTATATAATTTTGTATATCATATAATTTTCACTGCCGTATAAGAGTGTACTCGGTATATATTGTTTCTACAATAAAAAAAAAATAAAAAAAAAAAAAAGAGAGTGTCATAGACCTATCATAGTGAGCAACCCTGATGTTGTGCTACAAACTGACGCAAGTGCACAAGGCTGGGGAGCAACTGATACGATGTCCAGTTGTGGTGGCAGATGGAACTCTCATGAGTCTACATTCCTGGAGTCACACGGGATAAACTATATAGAAATGCTGGGGGCATTTCATGGACTGCGGGCTTACTGTACTAATTCACGGGATTTACTTGTCCGCCTTCAAATAGATAATACTACAGTGGTGGCTTACATCAATCATATGGGTGGTATCAGGTCGATCTTGTGATGAATTGGCTAATACAATTTGGCACTGGTGCATTGAAAGAAATATTTGGATTACTGCGACCTATTTGCCTGGGAAGCTTAATACAGTGGCGGACACCAGGTCACAAGTCTTCAATGACAACATCAAGTGGATGTTGAACCCCCAAATTTTTGGAGATATTATAGCTCACTTTGGGACACCAGATATTGACCTATTTGCGTCCAGGCTGAACCATCAGATACCAACGTATGTGTCATGGGAACCAGTCCTTGGGGCAATAGCAATGGATGCGTTTTCTATCCATTGGGGGAAATGGTTTTGCTACGTTTTTCCCCCATTTGCCTCATCAGTCGGGTATTGCAGAAAATTAAATTAGACTCTGCAACTGGCATATTGATCATTCCCGACTGGCCTACACAGCAATGGTACCCGATGGTCGTTAAAACTTTAAAACAACCATGGATGGCGATTGGGAAACACCCCAAATTGATTACTCACCCCATTACGGGGGTTAGTCATCCTTGCCATGGTCATTTAAACTTGTTGGCCGGCAGGTTCTGAAAAGACCACTCATCCGGGCAGGCATCTCATCACGAGCCATAGAACTTATCGCCGCATCATGCCGAGAATCAACTCGGAAACAGTACCTCACCCAAATCAGAAAGTGGGAGGCATTCTGTGCCCGGACCAACAAGTCTTCCAACTCGGCTACGATACCTGATGTCCTGGAGTTTCTAGTTGGCCTCCATTTCGATGCTGGCCTCAGCTACAGTGCCATCAACAGTGCCAGGAGTGTGCTGTCCTCATACCTGGATATAGGTATCAGCTCCAACCACCTGGTGTCTAAACTAATGAGGGGAGTGTTCAACACCAACCCTCTGCGACCCAGATATACAGTAACGTGGGATGTGGGGATCGTGCTGACCCTACTAAGGAGCTGCGCTCCAATGAATGAACTACCACTGAAACAGCTCACCCTCAAGGTGGTGATGCTGATGGCACTGACTACAGCCCAACGAGTCCAGACGTTACAAAAACTGCGACTGGACAGCATGGTGGCCACCCCTGGTCAAATAAATTTCTTTGTCAAAGAATTATTGAAGCAGTACAGGCCAGGGGCGCATGGGCTGCAGTTGGAATTTCGGGCGTACCCTGTAGATGCCACTCTCTGCATAGTCACCCATCTCCACCACTACATCCGAGTTACCGGAGTTATCAGGATGAAGGAACAGGTGCTCCTCATCATTCATAAACCTCCGCATCATCGGGTGACTGCACAGACTATCGCCAGGTGGCTCAGGGTGGTGTTGGATGCAGTAGGAGTTGCTACTGACATTTTTAAGTCTCATTCCACCAGGGCTGCATCCACATCAGCGGCGAGGGCGATGGAGGTGCCCATGGACCACATTCTCGCCACCGTGGGCTGGGCCAGTGAAGAAACCTTTCAACAGTTCTACAACAAGCCACTGGTCGCCCCTGCGACATTCGCAGAAGCTATCCTGGGAACCGCTCAGTGAATGTCTGTCCCCGAATTAGGGGTTATTTGTTGTTTATTTGATTAATAAATTGTGTTGATTTTTCAGCCAGTTTTGACTGAACTCCATTAACAGCCTTCCTCCATCAGACTGGCGGCAGTGTGATAAGCATGGACGTTGTCCAGGGCGTGAAATCACAGAGCTTTGAAATCTTCACGAAGTCACTCACGTGACTCCGAAGTAAAATAGTAAGATTAAACGAGAACTTACCAAGTTTGAAGGTTGATCCGTATTTTACGAGGAGTCGCGGTGAGGGATTTCGTGCCCTCCGCTCCCACCCTCTATCATAAGGTCAACCAGGAAGTTCTACGTTTTTCATCTTACTATTTTTAGTCATGATTTGTTTCTGTGATTCCACACCGCTGCTTTGAAGGATGCCGCGCATTCGTGCTGGCGGGGTGTTCACGAAATCCCTCACCGCGACTCCTCGTAAAATACAGATCAACCTTCAAACTTGGTAAGTTCTCGTTTCATCTTACTATTTTACCTACATGCACAGCCCAAGTCATACGCTCTTCAAACCAAACACCCAAAAACTTAAAAACATTTACCTTCTCCAATAGAGACCCATACATATGCAGCCCTAACTTAGGTAACTTTCTTTTACAACCAAATACCATATATTTAGTCTCGGAGGCAGAGATTTTAAAGCCCCATGTGATCCCCCATTCCTCTACAGACACTAACACTCTTTGCATCTCTTTTAAAACAAACTACATTATCACCTCTTTTCCAGATGGCCCCGTAATCTTCAAACAAAGACAGACCAATTCCTCTCTCTAATTTACAAAATATGTCGTTTATCATGATATTAAATAAAATTGGACAGATAACACTTCCCTGCGGGGTTCCATTCTCTATTTCTACAGTCTCTGAGCTGACACTACCAACCATTACTTGTATTGTTCTATTCAATAAAAAATCCTTAATCCAGTTGAACATTCGTCCCGACTCCCAAGTCAAAAATTTTAATCATTAATCCCTCCTTCCACAAAGAATCATATGCCTTCTCAATATCAAGGAAAACACTCACTACTGTTTCCTTGCTTCTAAATTTAATATCCTGATCCAAAACTGATACAGACTCCATTGTAGACCTTCCATTTCTTAAGCCATTCTGTACATCAACAAATAGAACTTTCCAATCTCACTCCTTTCATGTTCCCTTATTGCCGTACCACTACAAGCCTGATTACCCCCGTTCATTCATCACAACTTTTGATTAGAGATCAATTCTACCCAGGTGTGCTTTTACACTTGAGAGCAGGTGACCCAAGGGTTTCAGTGGCCCAGACCTATTTATTTCTATTGATCAGCTACACAGTGCTCGACTATTGGGGAAATATAATGATCTACTTTTGTTAGAAGAACAGTAAAGCAGGATATAAAGGAGTCTTTCTGCATGAAACTGTAGGAAGTCAAGTGCTATGCTATGGGAAATGGAAGAGGCCACAGTTGGATCAGCCATGATTTTACCGACTGGTGTTCTGGTTTGAGTCTACATCGCCTTCCTCTGCAGTTGATTAATAATCACTTCTCAGCCACACTTCAGCTCCAGGTGTTGCAGCATGTTTAAAGTAATAGTCAGGCAACGATATGAAGGAACAGGGGGGGGGGGGGTCCCACAGATGCTGGTTTAAACTGAAGATAGATTCAAAGCTGGAGTAACTCAGCGGGACAGGCAGCATTTCTGGAGAGAAAGAATGGGTGATGTTCTGGGTCAACTCCCTTCTTCAGACTGGTAAGCGCAAAGGAAATGAGAGATATAGACGATGATGTAGAGAGATAAAGAATGTGGCACACAAGTTGTCATTCCGTCAGCCTGTTTGTTAAAGGAGCTCGTTGAGATTGGCAGCTCGCCCCCTGCTAACTGTCATGTGATAGGAGCAGAATTATGCCATTCTGCCCATCAAGTCTGCTCCACCATTCAACCATAGCTGACCGATCTCTCCATCCAAACCACATTCTCCTGCCTTCTCCCCATAACCTCTGATGCCCATACTAATCAAGAATCCTATCAATCTCTGCTTCAACTATATCCACTGACATGGCCTCCACAGCCTTCTGTGGCAAAGAATTCCACAGATTCCCTTGGAACTTGGACTTGGACTTGGAAAACTTTATTGTCATTCAGACTTTGCAGTCTGAACGAAATTTTGTTGCCTGCAGTCATACATATAGTAAATAGCAAAAACACACAATAAACACATATTTAACATCCACCACAGTGAGTTCACCAGACACCTTCTCACTGTGGTGGAAGGCAAAAATCTTGTCTTTGTCTCTTCCCTTCTTCCTCTTCCTCTGCGCTGAGGTGACCCGGGCCTCCGATGTTGTGACCGCACCAGGTGATGTAAATAAGTCCCGCGGGTGAACCGCGCTCCGCGAGTGGGCCGGTTCAACTCCGCGGCCCGGGGCAGTCGAAGCTTCCGCCCTCCAGTCTAGCGGACACAGCTGTTGCCGCGGGAGCTCCGGAAAAACAGGTCACCAACCTGTGACCTGCGAGCTCCAGACGATGTCGTCCACTGGGCCCGCGGCCGAACCTCCGAAGTCGCTGCTGCCGCCACCGCCACCGGAAAGCCGCCACAGCTCCGAGTCGGGCCGCTGGAACGCCTGAACCCGCCGCTGCCCCGAAGTCGGCCAGCCCCGCGCTGGTAACTCCTGGCTGGCTCTACCTCCGGAGCCTCGGGTCGGTCGCAGTTAAAGTTGGAGGCCGCCAGCTCCGCGATAGGCCTCAGCGCAGACGGAGACAGAGACGGGGATATGACAAGAAAAGTCGCGTCCCCCCAAAAGGAACGTTTCTCCCACCCCTCCCATACACATACACTACATAATAACTCAAACTAACACTAAAAACAAGACAAGAAAACAACAAATAAAAAGGAAAACAGACGGACTGCAGGCGAGCCGCTGCTGCAAGGGCAGCGCCGTCACTCCCAACCTCACTCCACCCTCTGACTAAAGAAATTCCTCCTCATCTCCGTCCTAAAAGAATGTCCTTTAATTCTGAATCTGTAACATCTAGTCCTAGACTCTCCCACTAGCGGAAACATCCTCTCCACTACCGTTGAGGGAAACAATCTGCCTCTCCACTAGAGGGGGGGGGGGGGGAATGCAATATCTGCCCATTCTGTTCCCTTTACCAACATGCAATAAATTAGTTCTCCACCACTGAAGGAATCTATAGGAAACGCTGCCTCAAAATAGCAGCCAATGTCAGGAGAGACGCTCAGCACCCTGGCCACACTCATCTCACTGTGACCATCAGGAAGGTGGTCCAGCAGCCTGAACACTGTGACCTCCAACTTCAAGCTTCTTCTCAACAACAAGTTGCCAGGACTCGAGGGCCTGAGCTATTAGGAGAGGTTGTACAGGCTAGGACTTTATTCTTTGGAGCACAGGAGGATGAGGGTTGAGCTCATAGAGGTGCACAAAAGTATGAGGGGAATATATCGGGTAAACACACAAAGTCCTTGCCCAGAGTAGAGGAATCGAGAACCAGAGGTCCAGCAAATTCAAAATAATCTATTTTGCATGTGAAGCAGATTGAACTGAGTAGCTTGAGTGAAAGTCATTCAGCATGGAAACAGGCCCTTCGGCCCAACTCTCCATGCTGGCCATCAAATAGTGAAAGTCTGGAAACTGGAGGTCCAATAAGAGTCCATGTATTAGAAAAATGGTTTCAAAAAATCCAAAAAAAAAGTAAAATTTTTAAATCGCCCATGGTTCTCAAGTGGGTTTCTACATACAAAAAGAAAACGCCTCTGAAGCAAAATTTACAGCCAGATTGATCACTTCTGAGACTTTTTGGATACCAAAGGAATCAAGAAAAAACACAAATAATGCCTTACTGTTGATGAAATGCAGTGAGCAAAAGCGATAATTCCCAATATTTTCAATTCCGATAACTGCACGGCCAATGTTCGCCAAGCACTTTGGCTGTTGTTGTCCCTTCAGCTCTCGCTTCTCTTTACCTTCATTACGCTTCACATTTGGAATTCTGAAGTTGGGTACATGTCTCTCACGCTTACCCCGACTTCCACAATTTTTTTTACAGCGTAATAATTCAACATTTTGGCGGTTTTTAATAGGTAGGAAAGTACGCGTTTCTTGCATTAATAACATATTCCGGAAGTTACGGATGTCCTACAGATGGATCGAGCGGCACCGTGCGTCAAGCCCTTTGACCCAGTGACCTTGCGTGCAACCCCCACATATACACGCATAAATAAACAGATTTGTAGTACACTGTAAACGATATAATAAACGAAAATAAAGTTCAGTGGGCAGGTATGCCCCCCTCCCTTCCACCCTCCTCTATCTCCCCCTCGGCGTTGGAGGGCCCGTGGGGGGGGAGGGGGAGTGAAGGAGAGGGAGGGGGGAGTGAAGGAGAAGGAGGGGGAGTGAAGGAGAGGGAGGGGGGGAGTGAAGGAGAGGGAGGGAAGGAGAGGGAGGGAAGGAGAGGGAGTGATGGAGAGGGAGGGGGGAGTGAAGGAGAGGGGGGGGGGGTGAAGGAGAGTGTGAGGGAAAAAATGATTAAACCCCACTATTGTAAGGGGCTTTAAAGAGGATTCTAACCAATAGAGGCCAGGGAGAGGATTCTGACACAGCTGTGGATGAAGTTACCAGAACTGTCCTTGAGTAAAGATTGATAGCATTGTATAGCGGTAGAAGGGAGTGATGAATGCGACCCTTGTCAGTATAGCCTAGCTTTTAGTTCTGATATAAGAGAACTGAGAGAGGTCAGTTGGAGGTGAGCAAACTAGGGCAGGTCATGTACAACTGAGCATGCTTAATGAAATAAATTAACATTACTAACACACCCCTGGTCAAGAAACTGCTCATTACCATGCACATGTAAGGACACGCGATGTATGATGTGGGAGGTACTGGGGGGACGTACCTACAGACTGTGCACCTCAGTGCCCTGATTGGAGAGGGCCAGAAGGGGAGGTTATGTAGAATTGTGTGTATAAAGGGGCTTTACTTTCTTGACTTTGGTGTGTCTCAACTTGGAGAGGCACCGGACTCTGCAGACTCGCAAATATAATAAAGAATCTCTTGCTTCCACGATTTAGTCTCTGAGTAGTGATTGTGAGCACAGCGCATATCTCACAAAGTGGGGGCTCGTCCGCGATCGCCACTCCGGCTGCTCGGTGGAAGCACAGAAGGAAGGGAAGGTGCACCCTGCTGCTTGCCATCAGCGGTTTGAGCGAGTGATATCCAGACATGAGACTTGGGAAACAAGAGGAAGTGTCGGCAAAATAAACAAGGGACGGTCGAGCGATTCTTGTGCGCAAGACCCGGGTAAGAAAACTGACTATTAAGTATTGCCTGGGCGACCGAGGGTCTGTCGTACGGGAATAGTACGATAAGACAATGGGTAACCAGAAGGGGAAGAGGTGAATGGAGGGTCCGAAGTTGGGGTCCCCGGGAAAACAAGGAACAAGGATCAGGAGGGTGGTACACGGGGCCATCCCGGTGTTATCATTGTAACGAGCAGGGTCATTACAAAAGGGAATGTCCCAGGCTACGATGGGAGGTGCAGTTGTACGCACTCATGGAGGAAGAATAGGGAAGTCGGGGGTCCCGCTCTCTGGGTTGTATGGGATACACACGGGAACCTCTGGTAAACTTGAAATTAGGACCCCAGGGAGAGGATATGGTATTTATGGTAGATTCGGGAGCGGAGAGATGAAGCGTAACTAAGGTACCGGAAGGAATGAGATTGGGTGAAAAATAAGTCAGAATCTTGGGGGTAGGGGGGAAAGTGATGACTGCCCCCGAGGTAGAAGGGTTGGTGGTAAAATATGAGAATCGAGAAGTCAGTGGAAGATTTTAAAAGGAAGGTGAATAAATTTGCAAAGGAGGATAAACTATCTGAGAAGTAAGAAATTGAGTTTAGAATGAGAAAGAAGGCAGATCAGAAAGGATTAAAGTGGGATGCAGAGGGATAAATTGATGAGTGCTTTAAAAAGAGAAGAGCAGGACAGACACAGATTATCCTTTGGGGCACCCATAAACTGAGAGGGCTAAGAAATACCTTACCCAATATTCCTGATGGGGCAGGAAATGGATTATGGCTTTGGAGGACAATTATTGGCTATGGGAGATTTGAAGGCACTGGTGAAAGTGATAGGAACCACAAAACTGACAGAACATCTTCAGATGGCTGGTATAAAAATGCTGTGAACAATGCAATAAACAATGGCATGCTGTTTGACACAGTCAGACAGAAGGTATGGCAGGCCCTCAGACAAAAATCCAGCAGCCTATCTGGAGAACAAGCTGAAAAGGTGGAGACTGGAAACTGAACAAAAATAGAAGGCAACCAGTTAATGAACACTATATTTTGAACCACTGTGGTGGATGTCATTCCTCCTAAAGTCAAGTCTAGATTGGAGGAGGTGGTGGGATTGTCATCTATTTCCCACCCCTGATTCAGTGATCATTTGGTCAATGAGGTTGAGAAATATCGCAAAGATAGGAAAAAGACTTGCAGACCAGCAGGAAGAGGTGCAGAAAAAAATGATGCAAATGTAACTTGAAGAGCTCAAAAAGAAAGAGCATGAAAAAGGAAAGACAATGTTGTCAGTAGTAACAACAGACCTGGTTGAAAAGTCTGAAATAAGTGATGCACCGACACACAGTGAGTCCTATGACAGAGCCAAACAGGGGCCACAGATTCCATACCAATAATAAATGTATTTGGGAGAGTGTTTCCTCAAATGCCCTATCAGGAGTGAAATAAATCTGGATATAAGCCCAGACAGGACTGGGGTCCCCAAGGGAGGGAGGGATCTCAAGGAAGAGGTCAAGGAAGGCTAGTAAGGAGATAGGTAATGGATAAGGTGTGTTGGGGATGTGAACATGTATGGTAAACAGGAAATAATAATAATAATATTAAGATAATAGTGAACATAGTTATGGTAAGAACATTAAGGAGAGGTATTAAATACACCTAGGCTAGGATGCGGCAGGGTTTTAAATACTAGCCCCATGATTTTAATCAGATGTTGTAGGCAGATTTGGAAGGTGTTGATATAGTATGTGGGTGATTTGTTGGTTTGTTCCACAAGTGAGAAGCAATGTGAGAGAGAGAGAGACATTGTAATTATCTTGGAAAAGATGGCATAGGAGGTCATAATGTATCAAGGAAGAAGTTGTTGTTTTGTCAGCAGCAGGTAGAATATTTTGGACGAGTAATATCTAAAGAAGTAAAAGCTATAGCGCAGGATCAAATTGAAGCGATAATTGAAGTTCCCAAACCTCAGACAGTAGAACAGATGATGATGATATTGGGAATGGCAGGATATAGTTCAGACTAGATTGGGAAGTATGTTGAAATTGTGATGCCATTAAGGAAAATAATGAAGGAAGAAGGACACACAAGTCTGAGAAATGTTTTACAGTCAGAGGCTTTGAATGAAGGGGACAAAAAGGTTCTGCTTGTGGATGTTTCTTGTTAAAGGGATCATAATAGCAAGTATGCAGGGTTTGAAGTGATGCATCAGGATGAATTAGACTTTAAGGTAATCAAATTGGAAGCTTGCCTGCAATCTTGCTTAGCTCAATTGGCAGAAATTAAGGCTTTAAGAGCAGCATATGTACATGGCGTCTGGCACATGTTTGGAGCAGTAGGGAAACAGAAAGGCTTTGAGAAAAGCAACGGAGACCCCATGCAAAGTTAGCAGTATCACCCTATGAAATGTTGTTTGGGTTACCTTATTTGGGAAAGATAGAAGGAATACCCACCATAGAGGGCAGTGATGTATTCTTAAGGAACTATTTACTGGCAGTATCTTGTTCCCTTACAGAATTAAAAGCTAAAGGATTATTGGCTCAAAGCCCACCACTCGACTTTCCAATACATGCTGTAAAGGCCGGCGACTGGGTACTGGTCAAGAATTGGAAGGAGGAGAAACTCCAGCCCAGGTGGACCGGCCCATACCTAGTATTACTGACAACCGAGACAGCAGTACAAACAAAAGAAAAAGGGTGGACCCACGCAATCCGGGTTAAAGGACCCGTTGATTCACCCGCTCCTGATAAGGAGGAACAGTGGATGGTGAAGCCTGGAAATAAGCCCCTAACATTAACTTTTAGAAAAGAATAAATGTATAACTAGCAGTTTGAAAGGAGCAGTCATGGTATTGCTTGCTCTGCATGTAATTATGGTAAAAAGTATTAATAACTGTGATAAATGTTATCATCCTATCAGATACGGAGGGCGGACAACCAGATCATTTACCTATCATTCCCATGTGAACGATGCTTGCTATAACCTGAGGACTAGAACTATTTGTGAGGACGGGGGAAAGAAGTATTATATGGTAGGGAATAGGGAGTATGTAGGGAGGTTTGGGTACGTTACCTGCCCAAAGGGGGAGAGATGGGTTTGTATGACTAGGACAGGACAGTTAGGTCTCACTTTCCATGCCTTAAGATGGACATTAGACAAAATGAAGGAGGAAGTAATAACAAGGTTAACGGAAGTAGTATTCACCAAGCCTCCCCCTCCCCCACCTACTCAGCCTCAATTGCACCAGACACTGTATGAAGAAATAAAGAAGCAGATTGAGATCCCTGAAGGAGGAAAAAACCTGTTTGTGGACTTGGCCCTCCGGATAGTTGGAACCCTGAATGTGACTAACTGTTGGGTCTGTGGCGGACCACTGATGAGCTTACGTTGGCCGTGGAGAGGATCCATTGTTGAAGTATGGGACCAGATGGAGTGGAACCTGACAGTTGGACAAGACCGAGATCCCCAGGCATGGGTCCTGACAGACACTCCAGTTGGGACCGAGTGTATCGCTAGGCCCTGGGCAAAGGATGCCGTCCTAGTAGGCAGCAGCCCCTGCCAGCGCATCATCACCCAGTGGCCAAATCAGTCCTGAGTGTGGTGGCCAGAGGAGCCTAAATGGTATCCAATTAAGAAAGACGGGAGAAACTGCACTATCTGGATGAAGACCGATGGAATGGAATTGACTGGACTATGGAACTGCACCGGGAACAACCCTTATCAAGGAATCCCGGTGTTGCGAGACATAAGGAACAAGGTTACCTCTAGTAGACCAGCCCCTGAAGGACTGTTATGGATATACGGACACAAGGCATACTCGGTGTTACCAACAAATTGGAGCGGGACTTCCTTTATTGGACTGGTACAACCGGGATTTTTCCTGTTAAACACCGAAGAAGGGCGGTCGCTAGGAACACCTGTATTTGACGACTTATATCGGAAGAAGAGGAAAATAGACATTGGAGAATGAGAAGATGGTGAATGGCCACCCGCAAGGATCATCTCATACTATGGACCAGCCACTTGGGCACAGGATGGATACTGGGGCTACCGAACCCCGGTATACATGTTAAACCGGATCATAAGACTTCAGGCAGTACTGGAAGTAATTACCAACCAAACTGCCGTGGCACTGGAGATGCTGGTAATGAGCAGTTTCTTGACCAGGGATGTGTTAGTAATATTAATTTAATTCATTAAGCATGCTCAGTTGTACATGACCTGCCCTAGTTTGCTCACCTCCAACTGACCTCTCTCAGTTCTCTTATATCAGAACTAAAAGCTAGGCTATACTGACAAGGGTCGCATTCATCACTCCCTTCTACTGATAGGGATCTATCTACATCACTCCCTTCTACCGCTATACAATGCTATCAATCTTTACTCAAGGACAGTTCTGGTAACTTCATCCACAGCTGTGTCAGAATCCTCTCCTGGCCTCTATCGGTTAGAATCCTCTTTAAAGCCCCTTACAATAGTGGGGTTTAATCATTTTATCCCTCACAATCCTCCCTTTTTCTTTTGCTACGCATCTATTGATTAAACCTCAATTTCAAGCTCCTTCAGTTCGAATTGAAGTAACATTGTCCTAATCTCCTCTTCCTGTGGATCCTGGACCTACCCTGGTCGCATTATCATTACCCCTTTTTCTCCCATAGGCACGACTACAGCCAGCATCTGACATACTCGTAATATGTTCCCTAAAACAAGGGATGCAACAGGGGATAAAGATCAGCCCAGCCACTGCACATAGTAACACGAGTCCTGCTGTTCTCCACCATGTTCCTCCGAGGATGGAATCCCAACATCGGGTTCCCATAATCGAATTCCGCTTTTGTATTGGAACATGTGCCAACTTACGGATTCCTTCTGATATGTCCATCACTGCCTGTCGTTGTCATCGATGTTTAGGCAGCAATTAGAGAGGTTGAATTTCCCGCATACCCCTCCTTCTTCTGCCAGGAGGTAATCTAGGGCCAACCGGTTCTGGTATATTGCTGCTCTCATCTGTGTCTGCTGCTTTGCCAGCATCTCCAGTGCCCCCGCAGTTTGGTTGGTAATTACCTCCAGTACTGCCTGAAGTCCTATGATCCGGTTTAACATGTATACCAGGGTTCGGTAGCCCCAGGATCCATCCCGTGCCCAAGTGGCTGGTCCATAGTATGAGATGATCCTTGCGGGTGGCCATTCACCATCTTCCCATTCTCCAATGTCTATTTTCCTCTTCTTCTGATATAGGTCGTCAAATACAGGTCTTCCTAGCGACCGCCCTTCTTCGGTGTTTAACAGGAAAAATCCCGGTTGTACCAGTCCAATAAAGCAAGTCCCGCTCCAATTTGTCGGTAACACCGAGTATGCCTTGTGTCCGCATATCCATAACAGTCCTTCAGGGGCCAGTCCACTAGAGGTAACCTTGTTCGATATGTCTCGCAACACCGGGATTCCTTGATAAGGATTGTCCCCGGTGCAGTTCCATCGTCCAGTCAATTCCATTCCATCGATCTTCATCCAGATAGTGCAGTTTCTCCCGTCTTTCTTAGTTGGATACCATTTAGGCTCCTCTGGCCACCACACTCGGGACTGATTTGGCCACTGGGTGACGATGCGCTGGCAGGGGCTGCTGCCTACTAGGACGGCATCCTTTGCCCAGGGCCTAGCGACACACTCAGTCCCAACCGGAGCGTCTGTCAGGACCCATGCCTGGGGATCTCGGTCTAGTCCAACTGTCAGGTTCCACTCCATCAGGTCCCATACTTCAACAATGGATCCTCTCCACGGCCAACGTGAGCTCATCAGTGGTTCGCCACAGACCCAACAGTTAGTCACATTCAGGATTCCAGCTATCCAGAGGGCCAAGTCCACAAACAGTTTTTTTTCCTCCTTCAGGGATCTCAATCTGCTTCTTTATTTCTTTGTACAGTGTCTGGTGCAATTGAGGCTGAGTAGGTGGGGGAGGGGGAGGCTTGGTGACCACTACTTTCGTTAACCTTGTTATTACTTACTCCTTCATTTTGTCTAATGTCCATCTTAAGGCATGGAAAGGGAAACCTAACTGCCCTGTCCTAGTCATACAAACCCATCTCTCCCCCTTTGGGCAGGTAACGTACCCAAACCTCCCTACATATCCTCTATTTTCTACCCTACAGTGGCTTGCAAAAGTATTCATACCCCTTGAACTTTTCCACATTTTGTTGCGTTACAACCACAAACGTAAATGTATTTTATTGGGATTTTATGTGATAGACCAACACAAATTGGTGCATAATTGTAAAGTGGAAGGAAAATGATACATGGTTTCCAAATTTTATTACAAATGAAAAACTGAAAAGTGTGGCGTGCAAAAGTATTCAGCCCCCCTGAGTCAATACTTTGTAGAATCACCTTTCGCTGCAATTACAACTGCAAGTCTTTTGGGGTATGTCTCTACCAGCTTTGCACATCTAGAGACTGATATTTTTGCCCATTCTTCTTTGCAAAATTGCTCAAGCTCCGTCAGATTGGATGGAGAGCGTCAGTGAACAGCAATTTTCAAGTCTTGCCAGAGATTCTCAATTGGATTTAGGTCTGGACTTTGACCCATTCTAACACATGAATATGCTTTGATCTAAACCATTCCATTGTAGCTCTGGCTGTATGTTTAGGGTCGTTGACCTGCTGGAAGGTTAACATCCGCCCCAGTCTCAAGTCTTTTGCAGACTCTAACAGTTTTACTTCTAAGATTGCCCTGTATTTGGCTCCATCCATCTTCCCATCAACTCTGACCAGCTTCCCTGTCACTGCTGAAGAAAAGCATCCCCACAGCATGATGCTGCCACCACCATGTTTCACAGTGGGGATGGTGTGTTCAGGGTGATGTGCAGTGTTAGTTTTCCGCCACACATAGCGTTTTGCATTTAGGCCAAAAACTTCAATTTTGGTCTCATCAGACCAGAGCACCTTCCTCCACATGTTTGCTGTGTCCCCCACATGGCTTGTGGCAAGCTGCAAATGGGACTTCTTATGGCTTTGTTTCAACAATGGTTTCTTCTTGCCACTCTTCCATAAAGGCCCGATTTGTGGAGTGCACGACTAATAGTTGTCCTGTGGACAGATTCTCCCACCTGAGCTGTGGATCTCTGCAGCACCTCCAGAGTTACCATGGGCCTCTTGGCTGCTTCTCTGATCAATGGTCTCCTTGCCCGACCTGTCAATTTAGGTGGACGGCCATGTCTTGGTAGGTTTGCAGTTGTGCCATACTCTTTCCATTTTCGGATGATGGATTGAACAGTGCTCCGTGAGATGTTCAAAGCTTGGGATATTATTTTATAACCTAACCCTGCTTTAAACTTCTCCACAACTTTATCCCTGACCTGTCTGGTGTGTTCCTTGGGCTTCATGATGCAGTTTGTTCACTAATGTTCTCTAACAAACCTCTGAGGCCTTCACAGCACAGCTGTATTTATACTGAGATTAGATTACACACAAGTGGACTCTATTTACTAATTAGCTGACTTCTGAAGGCAATTGGTTGCACTGGATTTTATTTAGGGGTATCAGAGTAAAGGGGGCTGAATACTTTTGCACGCCACACTTTTCAGTTTTTTATTTGTAAAAAAATTTGAAAACCATGTGTCATTTTCCTTCCACTTCACAATTATGCGCCACGTGGTGTTGGTCTATCACATAAAATCCTAATAAAATACATTTACATTTGTGGTTGTAACGTGACAAAATGTGGAAAAGTTCAAGGGGTATGAATACTTTTGCAAGCCACTGTATAATACTTCTTTCCCCCATCCTCACAAATAGTTCTAGACCTCAGGTTATAGCAAGCATCGTTCACATGGGAATATTAAGTAAATGACCTGGTAGTCCACCCTCCGTATCTGATAGGATGATAACATTTATCACAGTTATTAATACTTTTTACCATAATTACATTCAGAACAAACAATACCACAAATGCTCCTTACATACTGCTAGTTATACATTTAATTTTTTTTTCTAAAAGTTAATGTTAGGGGCTTATTTCCTGGCTTCACCATCCACTGTTCCTCTTTATCAGGAACGGGTGGATCAACGAGTCCTTTAACCCGGATTGCGTGGGTCCACCCTTTTTCTTTTGTTCGTACTGCTGTCTTGGTTGTCAGTGATACTAGGTCCACCTGGGCTGGAGTTTCTCCTCCTTCCAATTCTTGACCAGTACCCAGTCGCCGGCCTTTACAGCATGTATTGGAAAGTCGAGTGGTGGGCTTTGAACCAATAGTCCTTTAGCTTTTAATTCTGTAAGGGAACGAGATACTGCCAGTAAATAGTTCCTTAAGAATACATCACTGCCCTCTATGGTGGGTATTCCTTCTATCTTTCCCAAATAAGATAACCCAAACAACATTTCATAGGGGGACACTTGTAACTTTGCATGGAGTCTCTGTTGCTTTTCTCAAAGCCTTTCTGTTTCCCTACTGCTCCAAACATGTGCCAGACTCCATGTACATATGCTGCTCTTAAAGCTTTAATTTCTGCCAATTGAGCTAAGCAAGATTGCAGGCAAGCTTCCAATTTGATTACCTTAAAGTCTAATTCATCCTGATGCATCACTTCAAACCCTGCATACTTGCTATTATGATCCCTTTAACAAGAAACATCCACAAGCAAAACCTTTTTGTCCCCTTCATTCAAAGCCTCTGACTGTAAAACATTTCTCAGACTTGTGTGTCCTTCTTCCTTCATTATTTTCCTTAATGGCATCACAATTTCAACATACTTCCCAATCTTGTCTGAACTATATCCTGTCATTCCCAATATCATCATCATCTGTTCTACTGTCTGAGGTTTGGGAACTTCAATTATCGCTTCAATTTGATCCTGCGCTATAGCTTTTAATTCTTTAGATATTACTCGTCCAAAATATTCTACCTGCTGCTGACAAAAACAACAACTTTTTCCTTGATACATTATGAGCTCCTATGCCATCTTTTCCAAGATAATTACAATGTCTCTCTCACATTGCTTCTCACTTGTGGAACAAACCAACAAATCATCCACATAGTATATCAACACCTTCCAAATCTGCCTACAACATCTAATTAAAATCATGAGGCTAGTATTTAAAACCATGCCGCATCCTAGCCTAGGTGTATTTAATACCACTTCTTAATGTTCTTACCATAACTATGTTCACCATTATCTTAATATTATTATTATTTCCTGTTTACCATACCTGTCCACATCCCCAACACACCTTATCCATTACCTATCTCCTTACTAGCCTTCCTTGAACTCTTCCTTGAGATCCCTCCCTCCCTTGGGGACCCCAATCCTGTCTGGGCTTATATCCAGATTTATTTCACTCCTGATAGGCATTTGAGGAAACACTCTACCAAATATATTTATTATTGGCATGGAATCTGTGGCCCCTGTTTGGCTCTGTCATAGGACTCACTGTGTGTCGGTGCATCACTTATTTCAGACTTTTCAACCAGGTCTGTTGATACTGACAACATTGACTGTCCTTTTTCATGCTCTTTCTTTTTGAGCTCTTCAAGTTACATTTGCATCATTTTTCTCTGCACCTCTTCCTGCTGGTCTGCAAGTCTTTTTCCTATCTTTGCGATGTTTCTCAACCTCATTGACCAAATGATCACTGAATCAGGGGTGGGAAATAGATTACAATCCCACCACCTCCTCCAATCTAGACTTGACTTTAGGAGGAATGACATCCACCACAGTGGTTCAAAATATGGTGTTCATTAACTGGTTGCCTTCTATTTTTGTTCAGTTTCCAGTCTCCACCTGTTCAGCTTGTTCTCCAGATAGGCTGCTGGATTTTTGTCTGAGGGCCTGCCATACCTTCTGTCTGACTGTGTCAAACAGCATGCCATTGTTTATTGCATTGTTCACAGCATTTTTATACCAGCCTTCTTCTGTCAGTTTAGTGGTTCCTATCACTTTCATCAACAGTGCCTTCAAATTTCCCATAGCCAATAATTGTCCCCCAAAGCCATAATCCATTTCCTGCCCCATCAGGAATATTGGGTAAGGTATTTCTTAGCCCTCTCAGTTTATGGGTGCCCCAAAGGATAATCTGTGTCTGGCCTGCTCTTATCTTTTTAAAGCAGTCTCATCAATTTATCCCTCAGCTTCCCACTTTAATCCTTTCTGATCTGCCTTCTTTCTCATTCTAAACTCAATTTCTTACTTCTTAGATAGTTTATCCTCCTTTGCAAATTTATTCACCTTCTTTTAAAATCTTCCACTGACTTCTCGATTCTCATATTTTACCACCACCCCTTCTACCTCGGGGGCAGTCATCACTTTCCCCCCTACCGCCGAGATTCTGACTTGTTTTTCACCCAATCCAATTTCTTCTGGTACCTTAGATCCACTTGGTCTCTCCGCTCCCGAATCTACCATAAATACCATATCCTCTCCCTGGGGTCCTAATTTCAAGTTTACCAGAGGTTCCCGTGTATATTCCATACACCCCAGGGAGCAGGACCCCCAACTTCCCTATTCTTCCTCCATGAGTGTGTACGACTGCACCTCCCATCGTAGCCTGGGACATTCCCTCTTGAAATGACCCTCCTCATTACAATAGTAACACCGGGATGGCCCCGTGTAACACCGGGATGGCCTCCTGATCCTTGTTCCTTGTTTTCCCGGGGACCCCAACTTCGGTCCCTCCATTCACCTCTTCCTCGTCCTCTGTCCCTGCCTCTTCCCCTTCCCCGATCTCCATGAGCACCCGGCCTTCTATTACCTTCATCTCCCTTCTTCTTTACCCCTTGCATTACTGTCTGCAACATCATTTTTGCCTTTCCCTTCTGTTTTCCCACCTTTCCAACTTATCTGTGGCATATAATTCATAATTAACACTTCCATCTTATCACACATTTATCTTGACAGTATCTTCCTTGGGCCACTTCCTCACCAATTTCCTTTCTTTCTCCTCATTTCTCAGAGTGCTTTCTTTAGATACAGGAAACTTTTTACTTAGCAATTCAACTGCAGTTATCTTACTTATTGTATTATCTTTCTTTGTGCACTATATCAATTGTTTGCATCTTAAAAACAGGTAACATACAACATATTAAAGCAAACCATACAATTCTAAACCATTCTAATTTTGTTCAAACCATTCTCCCTACAATTCCCAAATTCCAATTCCTAGTTTAAATACATACGACTATCAATTTTCCAAATTAACTTTACTGAAAAGAAATCTATAGAAGCCAAGCAACCTACATTTTACTTCGGAGTCACGTGAGTGACTACGTGAAGAAGCCCCGCCTGGCGCTGGAACGGCATTACGTCGACGCTGACGGCAGAAGCAAGAGCTGCAGAGGCTAGCTCCTCGACAGCGGTAGGTACGGAACCGGCAGGTAAGTGCAGTTGAAAAACTTTTAGGGTCTGGAAAACTCCGTGCCTGGTGTATTGAACCAGGTTTTAAAATGAATTTTAAAACAAAAAATAAATAAAAGTTAAAATAGAACAAAAATACTCTGTATAAACAACGGAGTTTAAAAAAAGAACGTCCCGGGGGAATACCCAGCGATCGGGACGGGAAATTAATTACGGAGCCGGTTCCGATACTGGTGACCATTAAAATTACGTTAGAAAGATTTTTTAGTCGCTCCACAAACTTTTGGCGGGGGGGGGGGGGGGGGAATTTTATAAAGTCAGAAAGGCCATAATTTAAAAAATGTAATAAAAGGCCTTCAGACTAAAAAAGTTTTATGGCTTGGAAAAATAATGGAAAAAAGATTCCAAAAAATAAAAATAAAGTAAATAAAGAATTCAAGCCAAAAAGGGTTAAATGGCCCAAAATCATTCCCTAACCTACCCTAAAGGGGTTTCATATATTAATATATATGATGAAATATGGTGGGAATATCTACCTCAGATATATTTGAAGGTAGTCTCCTTGAGGAAAAACTCAGGAGTAACAAGGGCAGTAAAATGGAAAACTGACCCTAAAAATGCACTGATAGTGGTGGCTGGTCATGAAGTACCCACCACAGCACCAGTAATATATATATATATATATATACAGGTGTAAGTACAACACCTGAATAAGAAGTGAGGCCATGGAAAATAACCATGGAAACCAAAATTAATTGGTCTCTCACTAAAGATGTTATGATTAAAACAGCAGAATAATAATAAAACTTTTTATGTTTTATTTAAGTACACTTCAGCACAAAATATATATAGAAGTGTACTAGGTTTGATACCTGAATGTATGAGTGAGGCCATGAAAAGTAAATATGGAAAAAAAATAAATAATAATAATTGGCCTCACCAAAGCTGTTATGGTGAAACAGCAGAATATGATAAAAACCTTTAAGTTTATAAAGATATCAACGGTGAATCCGGTTATAATATCCATGTCTCAATTAGATGAGATATAATGAAATACGATTTTAAAAGTATTTCAAACTGGTGCATGGCATTTCCATTTAATGGAAAACAAATAAAATATTGTGCAAATAACCAATACATTTAAAATAAAATAAGTTGCCATCAGTTTGTGGAGCTCAATGGGAAGAAATATATAATATTAATTAACCAAATCTGCACTCTAGATTTGCAGATCATTACAAATCAGGTTATGTTAAACTCCTGATTATTATGGAATAAAACCTGCCTTATGATAAATCAAAAATATTGATTACAAAAGAACAGACTACTGATCTTTAAACTTTGGGGGAAAAACTATGATCCAATGAAAGATTTGATAATGGATCAAAACAAAGGCAGAAGTATGGTATAATCCAACATAGCCTTATCCAAACCCATATAATTGGAAAAAGAAGGCTTGAAGTACGTTAAAGAGGTGCAAACAACTTGTTACAAAATAAGTTCATGTAACTCCAATTGTGGGGGATTACAGGCGTATCATGATCATTAATTTAATATAATTAAGAAAGGATTGGTTCACCTGTATAAGAAAACCTTAAAAATTGATTTTAGGTTTGCACCCAAAAGTAACTCCAATAAAGAAGGGATACATACATATATATATATATTATAAAATTACCTCAGTGTAAAGATTTGATGGTATAAACCATACAAAACATCATTTTATATACACTTTCACAGTGTAAGAGCATTTTATTAAAATGGAAACATCTTCAACATTGAAATACAGTTGTTATTAACAAATTGTTAATCAATATTACAGGTGCTTGAAATTAATTAAAATGGGTCAAGCTGTGCAAGTTAAAACATTGTCTAAAGGATTAAAACCAGTTCAAGGCTGTTAAACAGAATACTGGAAGAACAATTGTGCTGATAAAAAGATCAGCACTTGCACTAATGAGGACATGGTCATGGGTTATCTTGATCACATTTAAATTGGAAGGTTATAAAGAGTCAGCTGTAAATTAGTGCTGCAATTACAAACCTGTTGGAAGGCAAGGACCTGACCCATCACATAAAGCGTATGCTTAGGCATTAATAAAATATTCATAAATTACTATTCTGAATTTAGGGGTAATTCAGCACCATAAGAGGGGGAAAATTGTTCCATGATACAAATATGTCTCATTGTTTTGTTGACATACTTTGTCCCTCCATTAGGAAAGGAGTAAATAAAGCTCCAAAAGAAGGAATACAGAAGCTTATAAGAATATGTATGCCTTTGTGAGAGGCTTATGAAAATATCAAATGATATGTTATCATTATTAAAGTAATGTAAAAAATAAAAAAAAAAGTTCACAAGCTGCTTCCAACTATAAGCTTAGCAGCTGTTGCAAACTGAAGCAAGTGTTACAGATGATGGACAGCTTCTGTGAATATTTGGGTAAAGATAAGAATACTATCTATTCTTATAAAAATAATTGATATGTCTCTTGTTGGGACTACGGACAATAATACCAGGTGAGCATAAATGGATTGTCCTAAGAAATTTCTCCAAACATTTGTATTAATTATTGAAGTATAAGGAGTTATGGATTAATTATCGATTGTTCTATTATGGAAGTGTCCATGTCATATCAAGGTGAACAATACCACGGCTGTGGCATATGTTAAAACACATTGTTATTAATATGGATTACTTACGATTAATCTGGTTGCATACAGATTAAATCACCGATCTTTCATATGTTCTCGTGGGTAAACCAAGAACAGGAAAGGTGGATGCTTTTCTTTCAATTACATGAGAAAAGATGTTCTTTTATGTTCCTCATTTTTGTTTGATAGGACAGTGTCTGATAAAAATGTAGCAGGACACTGCCAGAGGCATTTTGGTGGCCCAAAACGGATCCTTCATGGTTTTCATAAATATTGAGTGATGTTGAACCACTTGTGATGATTCATAGTTGCAGTAATTTATTAACGTCTGAGGAGCGATCTCGACCCGGGGCGTCGCCTGTCTCCTTCACTCCTTGGATGCTGCTGCACCCGCTGGGTTCTTCAGTTTTTTGTGTAACTCTGCAGTGATTTATTGTTGTACAAAGGCATCCATGACATGAAAATATGAATTTGACTATCTGCAGGTTGACCAGACCATTACAACAGTTTGATGGTTAAAGAAGTCTAGGAACGTTTAACTAATATAACAACATAACAATAAAATAATTATGTATAAAAGAAGTGTTATACCTGCAATTTGCAGAAATAAGTTTTAAAAAACAATATTTTGTTATAAGAAATTGGAAGTCTGTGTATACAGTAAAGTTATTTTGTCATATTAGATATATGTGAGTTCCTTGTGGGTTGCATTTTTCTGAGTATCTAATTGATAGAGCCAATAATAGGGCTCAGAGTGTTATCGTCCTATTAACGGACAATATACTAACCAAGAAGTTATCGGGTGCATTCGTAATATCCCGATATGGAAAGGGATATATATGTAGATATAAATATAAATATATATATATATGTATATATAATCTGTCCAAAATTGTAATACATGTCGGGAGATCAATAGCTCTGAATTGCCTTAGGCAATGGACTCTAAATTCTATCAATGATTCAAAAAAGTTAACATTAAAAGTAATAATGCTGATGACTTTAGTATCAACATAAGAGTGCAAACATTGCAAATATTACGTTATAATTGCATGTGGATACAGATTACATTATCATATATGTTTATGAATTTACCAAACAAAGCACACCAAGAAGAGCTGAAACCAAGGTAAACCTATAAGCATATCCTGTCGGCCTTAAGTTGTGTGTGTGTGTGTGTGTGTGTGTGTGTGTGTGTGTGTGAACATTGATGAAATATGTTGAAGTAGGTAAGAGTCTCTGTGGTGATGAGACAGCACTACTTATTACACACAAATAACCACATTAGGTTTCAGTAAAAACTGATGGTTCTAGAGGAATGTATTCTAGATGGTTAGAAATTGAATAACACTCAGTGGAACTAGACACTGAAATGTGGAAAATCACTCTGTTAATGAGGTAGATACATTCACAGGAATGGCACAGGATGAGCCGCTCGAGCAAAGATGCAAGGCCGCAGGAGGGTGTAAATTAAATGTTAAAGTAAAAGGAACCAGTCATGGTGTCAGGTTTGGACACGGAGTGTTGGGTTCTCTATAATTGTTGCTTTGTTCATACCATCAAAATATACATATCAATTGATATTTTGTGATAAACTTGCCTTTCAATGGAAAGGGCATTACTTTTATTCTTTATAATGTGAAATAATTTATCACATAACTTTTGGCAATGTTTGGGGAAAAATGTGTTATTCGCTCGTTACTGTGTTGAATGAGCCGGACTGTCGTATGGAATAAATTCTACGACATGAAAAACACAGAAGCTTCAAATTCTTCACGTAGTCACTTACGTGACTCCGAAGTAAAATAGTAAGATTAAACGAGAACTTACCAGTTCGAAGTTTGATCATTATTTTATGAGGAGTAACGATGAGGGATTACGTGCCCTCCACTCCCGACCTTCATAAAATAAATGATCATCTGGTGGTTCTAAATCTATGTTGAGCCTTACTATCTTACTCCGGCTATTATGTTCTGTGTTTTTCATGCTGATGCTTTGAAGTATGCCGTTCCAGCGCCAGGCGGGGCTTCTTCACGTAATCCCTCATCGTTACTCCTCATAAAATAACGATCAAACATCGAACTGGTAAGTTCTCGTTTAATCTTACTATTTTCCAACCTTCCCCTTTTAAGTTGCGATGATACAAAGCGTTGTCCGTTACCTTACAGCTGTTTGTAATCTCCCCCATTGCTTACAATTTCTTAAAGGAACACACACACCTACCCTTACATCATGTGGCCTACAACAAGTAAACTTATCACATATATAAACTTCCTCATTCATACAAAACCAGTTTTTACACACAAATCACATTAGTTCCATTCTTACTTCAATTAAATTATGCAATTTCCTACACAGATTAAAGTTTTTAAATTAACATATTTTGCACTAACTCCTCATGTACCTGACCAATCCGTATATGAGTTTAATCTATAGATTGTGTGAAACAACTCAATATTTCTTTCATGTGCTGCTCCTTCCTTTTTAACTTTTCATACTCAAAACATTTGGCACTGTGATTTTCCTTAGATTTTTCTTAGATACTCTGAATATTCTGTACAGTCCAGTGCCACCAGACCGAACTTCCCCTTATTGGTTCCTTTCGTTAATCAGAATAACAGAACTTAATCATAGTCTCCTTATCTTTACCCCCGGGGCTTCCTTCTCCCCAAGATTGCCACATTCGCCCCAATGGACTATCAGGCGGAATGTGCGGCTCTTCACCAGTGTGAGCCTTGTCCTGTTTCCCCCCGGACTCTTACTTTTCCCGTTCCGGCTATCTTTATCTTATCGGACTATTCCCGTCCGACAGACCCCCGGTCGCCCAGGCAATACTTAATAGTCAGTTTTCTTACCTGGGTCTTGTGCACAAGAATCGCTCGACAGTCCCTTATTTATTTATCTGACACTCCCTCTTGCTTCCTGAGTCTTTTGTCCGAATATCACTCGCTCAAACCGCTGATGGCAAGCAAGGAGATCAGAGACTGCTGAAATCAGCAGGGTGCACCTTCCCTTCCTTCTATGCTTCCACCGAGCGGCTGGAGTGACGATCCCGGACGAGCCCCCAGTTTGTGAGATATGTGATGTGCTCACAATCACTACTCAAAACTAAATCGTGGAAGCAAGAGATTCTTTATTTTCGAGTCTGCAGAGTCGGGTGCCTCTCCAAGTTGAGACACACCGAAGTCAGAAGGGAAAACCCCTTTTATACACACAATTCTTCATCCAACCTCCTCTCCTTTGACCCCCTCCAATCAGACACTGAGGTGCACAATCTGTAGGTACGTCTCCCCAGTACCTCCCACATCATACATCGCATGTCCAGACATGTGCATGGTAATGAGCAGTTTCTTGACCAGGGGTGTGTTGTAATATTCTTTTATTTTATTAAGCATGCTCAGTTGTTCATGACCTACCCTAGTTTTACTCACCTCCAAGTTAACTCTCTCAGTCCTCCTATATCAGCACTAAAGCTAAGCTATAGTGACAAGGGTCCCATCTAATACTCCCTTCTACTGATAGGGATCTATCTACATTACTCCCTTTTACCGCTATACAATGCTATCACTTCTTACTCAAGGATGGGTCTGGTCACTTTTGATACACAGCTGTGTCAGAACCCTCTCCCTAGCCCCTATCGGTTTGAATCCTCTTTAAGGCCCCTTACAGTAGTGGGGTTTAATCACTTTATCCCTCACATTATAAATCAGTGGGCTAGGAAGCTGGGTTTGGAACAAGGGGGTATTATAGAGCATACAATATGGCTACCTGTGCCCTATTGGGTTCTTCCTGAACTGTTTATTGAGCTTGCTTTTCTTCAGGAAAAAGATAAGTGCGAGGTGACTCCAAGAATAGTGGAATATCTTAATTCAATCAGTGAGAGCACTTTGATTGTTTTTACAGATGGATCTAAAGATCCAGTTAGTGGGAGAGCTGGCTTTGGAGTGTATGTGGAGCAGCTTGAGTTGAAGATTGGCCGACGCATTTCTGATGGAAGCTCTGTTCTCCCGACTGAATTAATGGCAATTCAATGGGCTCTATGGTGGATTGAGGAAGCCAGTTTTAGAGAAGTAATTATCTGTTCTGATTCTGCAGCTGCTCTTGAAACTTTAAGAGTGAAATCTAACGCTCATCCTGACATTCTAAATTAAATCTTGAGTGTGTTTTCTAGAATTGGGTTTGCGTGTAACATCACTTTTTGCTGGGTTCCCGGGCATGCTGGGGTGAGGGGGAATGAGCAGGTGGACCTCATAGCAAAGGAGAGTTTAAGAAGAGAAATAGATATCCATGTATCATTGGGGAGAGAGGAACTGAGAGAAATAATTAAAGAGGGCTTAACAAAAGAATGGCAGAGAGGATGGGAAAAGGAAGTCAGGGGTAGACACTACTTTTCTGTACAAGCTGAAGTTAGAAATATATGTTTCTGTACATCTCTGTCCAGTAGGGACTCAGTTAAACTGTGTATATTGAGGTTGGGACACTGTGGCTTAAATTACTATTTGTGCATTGTAGGGAAACATGTTTCTGGCTTGTGTGAATGTTGGAGTAAGGAGACAGTTAAGCATGTTTTCCTAGAATGTAAAATGTAAAGGGTAGAAAGAAAGGCATTGTTTGCTAGACTGACAGGACTTGGAGTTGAGGCTTTTTCTGTTTTATCGTTGTTTGGACACAGTGAGAAACATCAGCTGATATCCAGGGCTGTTCTTCAATTCCTGCATGTTACAGGACTGTATGTAAGAATTTAGTTCAAACTTTGACCTGTGGAGGGCAGTAATGCGCTCAGCAGCATCTACACTGCCGGAATCTTATAAGATGAAGAAGATTTATTTTTAAAGATTAACCTTCATTTTATTCACATTCTCAGCCCCGCTCGGCCCAGCCCGGCCCGCCTTGCTTTTATACAGGCCCCGCTCGGTCGGCTCGGGGAAGCGAAGAGTCTACAAAAGTCTAACCTTGCTTTTATTCCATTTCTTTTAAAAGACTTTGTGATTTTTGACTTGTTCGCACTAATTCCGTTACACCTAGCGGTTTTAACTGATTCTTATTAAACTTGCTTTTATTCCGTTTCTTTTAAAAGACCTCGCCATTGCACTAATTCCGTTTCTAACCTGATTCCACCAAATGTAACATTTAAAAAAGATTGACATTGGTTTCATTCCGTTTATTTTAAAATACCTCGCCGTTTTTAACTTGATGTGCACTGATTCTTTGGACGTTGGTTTTATTCCGTTTAATTTAAAAGACCTCACAGTTGAATATACAGACCGTACTAATTTAATATAACATTTAAAAAAGGATTAACGTTGCTTTTATTCCGATCGTTGGTTTTAATCTGATAGTTCAAACATTCCTCAAACTATTTACCTTCTAAACGGTCATGATATCACTTTGATGAACGAGGCTTAATGCTGACTTCAACATCTCTACTGAAGTCCGATTGAACTTCATTGTTTTGATTTAACTTCGAAAAAGTTGCACTTTTGTTCTTTAAAGACTTTCCAGTGTTTCACAACTTATCTTAAAGATAATATTTAATTTCAAACACAGCGCTTTAAATTTTTTTAAATATATTTCTAACGTTAACATTTCCCCGTTTGTTGAAGACTTTCCATTTTCTTTCTGGTACTAATTTCTTTACAATTTTAAAAGTTTGCGATTATTTACTCCGTGGATTTTGATAGATTTTTCACCGCTTTCAAAAATTTTTGCTGTTTTTGAACAAATCTGAATTTGTTCCATTTTTTTGAACAAATTGACCTGTCTTCATTGACAACTGAGATTAAAAAATAAATTTAATTGTGATTGATTTCATTCTACAGGAAAGACTCAATTTTGAACAAATTGATCTGTCTTCATTGACAACTGAGATTAAAAAATAAATTTCATTGTGATTGATTTCATTCTACAGGAAAGACTCAATTTTGAACAAATTGATCTGTCTTCATTGACAACTGATATTAAAAATAAATTTCATTGTGATTGATTTCATTCTACAGGATAGACGACATTTTGAACAAATTGAACTGTCTTCATTGACATCTGAGATTGTGTTTAGCATTTTTTTTTTAAAATCATGCCAACAAGAGGGAAGAGGTGCAAGACGGTCACGGGATGAGAAAAAGAGAAATCAAGAAGCAACAAGGAGCAGAAGGGCTCAAGAGATGCAGGAAGAAAGACCTCAACGTCTCAGAGATCAACGAGAGAGACAACGGGAGAGAAGGGCTCAAGAGACGCAGGAAGAAAGAACTCGTCGTCTCAGAGATGAATGAGAAAGACAGCGGGAGAGAAGGGCTCAAGAAACCCAGGAAGAAAGAACTCAACGTCTCAGAGATCAACGAGAGAGACAGCAGGAGAGAAGGGCTCAAGAGACGCAGCAAGAAACAACTCAACGTGTTGAGGAACATCGAGAAAGAATACAAAGGAGAAGGGGTGAAGAGACGGGACATGAAAAGACTAGAAGGCTGGATGTACAGCGAGACAGAGATACAAGACAACGAAATGCACGACTCACAAAGATAAATCTTTCTGCTGATGTTGGTGAAATGACCAATGTTTGCCCTCAGTGTCGAGCGTACCGCTTCTCAGCAGGAACAACCAACTTTTGCAGCATGAAGGGTAAGGTCAACATTGTTCCTCTGAAGAAACTCCCTAATGCACTCATTAATTTGTATACAGGTGACACACCACAAGCTTACGAGTTTGAAGAAAGAATATTAGACAATACAACGTTGAAGAAAACTGCAGATGCTGGAAAAATCGAAGGTAGATAAAAATGCTGGAGAAACTCAGCCTAGTCCTCACCGTCAACAATATGGAGAGAAAGAATAGTTTAGGGTCGAGACCCTTCTTCATACTGATGTTGGGGGGAGGGGAAGAAAGGAGGAGGTGGAGACAAGTCAGCTTGTGGGAGAGCTGGGAAGGGGGAGGGGGGGAGAAAGCAAGGACTATCTGAAATTAGAGAACTCAATGTTCATACCGCTGGGGTGTAAACTACCAAAGCGAAATATGAGGTGCTGTTCCTCCAATTTGCGCTGGGCTGCACTCTGGCAATGGAGGAGGCCCAGAACAGAAAGGTCAGATTCAGAATGGGAGGGGGAGTTGAACTGCTGAGCCACCGGGAGATCAGGTTGGTTAGTGCGAACTGAGCGGAGGTGTTGGGCAAAGCGATTGCCAAGCCCAAGGGTCCCACTTGGTCTAGTACAAACCAGAAACATGCCGACCAAGATGCCCCATCTACACTAGTCCCATTTGCCCACGTTTGGTCCACATCCCTCTAAAACTTTCCTATCCAAGTACCTTTCCAAAATATCTTTTAAATGTGATTGTATTGAAAGACAAGGTTTTGGAAGCACAGGTGTCACAAACTATTCAACTATTCCTGACCTCCCATCTACCTCATTGCAGACCTTTGAATATCTTTAATCTGACTTTATTTTGCACTAAATGTTCTACCCTTTAACCTTTTGCTGTGCACTGTGGACGGCTTGATAGTAATCATATATAGTCTTTCCTTTGAATGGATAGGACGCAAACAAGCTTTTCACTGTACCTCGATGCACGAGACAATAATAAACTAAACTAAACTAGATCACACAGCAGTTAGGCCGCTGTGATGTGAAACCAAGGATCAGAACTTGCCAATTGTGTCAGTTGTACACACATGTAACACCCTAGGGCATAGTCTGTGCCCCATCATGCCATGAAACGGCCAGAATCCTGGAGGATTCGCACAAAATGCTGGAGTAACTCAGTGGGTCCGGCAGCATCTCTGGAGACCTTGTTTCAGACATAGCCTGGAGGATTCTCTCCTCGAAAAGAAAGCTGTGGATTAATGTTCTGATCATTTCCAAATTCTAACTGCAGTTAAACTTTTCTTTCTAAACAGCCTCCACGTCGCTTCTCAATTTAAGACTGGACACTGTGAGTCAAAAGCAGGACAAGAAGGAAGTGGAGGAGGAGAAGTACATGGTGGAGAAAGTGCTGGACCGGCGCATAGTGAACGGCACGGTGGAGTACCTGCTCAAATGGAAAGGATTCTTGCTGTGAGTATTCACAAACAGCAGATAGGCACAAAAAGCTGGAGTAACTCAGCGGGATAGGCAGCATCTTTGGCAGGAATGGGTGATGTTTTGGGTCGTTTCTTCAGACACGAAACGTCACCCATTCCTTCTCTCCCGAGATTCGGCCTGTTACGAGTTACTCCAGCTTTTTGTGTCTGTCTTCGGTTTAAACCAGCATCTGCCGCTCTTGCCTACACATTCACAAACATCAGCCTGGTTTTGACTCTTTATTTCCATGCTGAGTGATCTTTCCAGTAGCAGGAAGCAGAGAGTGTAACAAATTTCCATTCAGAGTTATTGGTCAAGTGGAAACTGGGTCAGGAATGAGTAGAAACAAGGAGGTGCAAGATGCTAGTTTTCACCAAAGATGCACACAAAGTGCTGGAGTATCTCAACAGGTCAGGCAGCATTGTAGTGGCAGATTATTACGTCGTTCAAGGCATTTTTTCCTCTAGCCACGATGATTGAAGACACGGGTAAGGAGATAGATTTGTTACACATGCGAGCTCTCCATGAGACATTCAAAGCCGTCCAAAGATAAATCTTCAAAACACAGTCTCTTAATTAAGAGTTTCTTTATTGTCGCACTAAAAACAGTAAGATATTCATCCAAACTTCTTTGTGTTTAAGTACATTTTGATCTTACTCGTAGTCAAACTCCATGGATGGTCAAACCTGTGCATGGTCAAACTCCGGCATGGTCTAAAGCTGTGCCTTCTCCCCCATGCTTCCGATCTGAAACGTTACCCATCCTTTTTCTCTGAGTTCAAGAGTCTGATAGCTTGTGGGAAGAAGCACAAACCAGAGGTTATTGTGAGATGCTTCCCTTCCTCTTGGATCTTTAGTCCTGTACATCTATCTATGCAGTGCATTGAATTGCTAAGTCACTGGGTCATGAGTGCTCATTTATTCTGTGGATGGATCAACAACATGTGTTATTGGACTGGAAGCTGTTCCAGTAGCTCACAGCTCAGAGGTTGCTGTTGATGAATTAAATGATTCGGGTCCAAGTGTCGGTATTCAGTGACCGGAATTATTTTGCAGTGATGACAACACGTGGGAGCCAGAGGCAAACCTGGACTGCCCCGACCTCATCGCAGAATTCCTGCAGTCCCAGAAAATAGCACACGATGGCATGGATAAAACAGAGGGACCAAAGTGGAAAGCAGAGTCTGATACGGAAACAGAGGAAAATAAAATCAAGAAGAAGAGGGAGGAGGTCAGTGAAGGTGTTGCCACAGCAGGTGACCAACACAACCTGTGGTCAGTCCCAGAGGAAGCTTTCCTGAGGGAGGGGCAGGTGGGGGGAATAGAAACAAAGAAAATAGGTGCAGGAGTAAGTGTTAACGAAGAAACTGCAGATGCTGGAGAATCGAGGGTTACACAAAAAGCTGGAGAAACTCAGCGGGTGCAGCAGCATCTAAGGAGATAGGCGACATTTCGGGTCGAGACCCTTCTTCAGACTGGTCAGGGATCAGGGAAACGAGAGATATAGACGGTGATGTGGAGAGATAAAGAACAATGAATGAAAGATATGCAAAAAAGTATCGATGATAAAGGGAACAAGCCATTGTAAGCTGTTTGTGGTGTGAAAATGAGAAGCTAGTGCGACTAGGGTGGGGGAGGGAGATACAGATAGAGGGAATGCCAGGGCCCGAGGGCTGAGGGAGAGGTGGGAGGGGGAGGAGACAGCAGGAGTTAACAGAATTGAGAAAATTCAATGTTCAAGCCCAAAGGATGCAGACTCCCCAAGCGGAATATGAGGTGCTGTTCCTCCAACTTGCGGTGTTGCTCACTCTGGCCGTGGAGGAGGCCCAGGACCGAGAGGTCGGATACGGAATGGGAGGGGGAGTTGAAGTGCTGAGCGACTGGGAGGTCGGGTTGGTTTTTGCGGACCGAGCGGAGGTGTTCGGCGAAACGAGGTGCAGGAGTAAGCCATTCAGCACTTTGAGCCAGCATCGCCATTCAATATGATCATGGCTGATCATCCAAAATCAGTACCCCGTTCCTGCTTTCTCCCCATATCCCTTTATTTTGTTAGCCCTAAGAGCGATATCTAACTCTCTCTTGAATACATCCAGTGAATTTGCTCCACTGTCTTCTGTGGCAGTGAATTCCACAGATTCACAACTGTCTGGGTGAAAAGGTTTTTCCTCATCCCAGTCCTAAATGGCTGACCCCTTATTCTTAGATGGTGTAGATAAATTTGAGGGAGCTTTCTTACAGTCTGGTGACCAGAGCTGCAGACAAGGCTCCAAGTTGGACATTCTCTGCTCCATGCAGCCAGTATGGAGGGACTCTGTCCCCTGTATTGGCTTGTGTAGGAAAGAACTGCAGATGCTGGTTTACACAAAGATAGACACAAAATGCTGGAGTAACTCAGCTGGACAGGCAGCATCTCTGGTGAGAAGGAATGGTTGATGTTTTGGGTCGAGACCCTTCTTCAGACTGGAGAAGGTTCTCAACCTGAAATGTTACCCATTCCTTCTCTCCAAAGATTCTGCCTGTCCCGCTGAGTTACTGCAGCGTTTTGTGTCTATCTTCCCTGTATTGGCTGGCCTGGATTATGTGCTTGGGGTGGTGGTCAGATTGTCCGTGCTCACCGAGTCCTCCTTGTGCAAAGTACTATTGATAGATTCATTACATATCATAACATGTACTTTAATTAGAATACATACAGAGACCATCGAAATGAGTACTGTAGTAAGTCGGAGTCGTAAGTTGAACTAACTAACATGCTGTCCGCATGCCCTAGGTGGTGGTGTAGAAACCTGACATGGATTATTGATCAGATCAGCAGCAAAACCAGACACGGATCAAATCAGCAATACTGTCTGATCTACACCCCTGCCGATTGAGTTCTTGTCTGTTTCTCTTGCAGCAGGAGAAGCCGAGAGGGTTTGCCCGAGGGCAGGAACCGGAGTGTATCATCTGGGCGACAGATTCAAGCGGGGAGCTGATGTTCCTCATGAAGTGGTGAGTTTGCACCATTACAGTCGATCTCTGTAGTACCTGTAACCCTGCTGCGATGAAGTGATTGAGTGAGCTTGCTGTGTGATGCGGGCTGGGGGGCGGATTATGCTGAACAAACGAGCAACCTGATGGTGACCGAGCACTTTGAAGGAAATTACCCAAAATTTGGGAAATTCTGGTTGTCTTGGCAAGGGGGAGGGAGGAAGAAAAAGTGGGAGAGAGGGCGAGAGGGTGGGAAGGAAGAAGCGAGGGAGGGAAGGGAGGAGGAGGGGAGGGAGAGAGCGCAGAGACTAAGACACATGAGAGCAGGTTGAAAAAATGAAGACAACGAAAGCTGTTGGAGGCAACAAAAGCTGCCGCATCACATTGTACAAGTGAGTAACAGAAGCAGGCAGATACTGTGTTACATAGATCTGTTTTTGCCGTTTTTCTTTGCGTTAACGTGTGCCGCGAAAAATAATAGCACGCAGGAGGCATTTTTGAAAATTTCGGGAAATACCTTCAAATTGCAGGGGATTTAGGATTCTATTTACATTTTTGAAAAACTGACCGAGCATGACGGAGGGATATCAGACCAGCACCAAGGCTCTTTACCATTCACTCCTCCTCCAGCTCTTGAGTTATCCATGTCGCCCTCCCCATCCCACACCTGGGTGGCCATTGATGATGGAACATACAACAGCACAGGAACTGGCCAAGTTAAACTGAGCACATCTGCCTGGTATATTCTCTTTGGGACTGACAATAAAACACCCTGGACTCCTGACCAGATTCACACAGCGTGGAAACAGTGCCCTCGACGCAACTTGCCCACACCGGCCAACATCCCCTGTCTACACCAGTTCCACCTGTCTGCTTTTGGCCCATATCCCTCTAAACCTGTCCTATCCATGTACCTGTCCGAATGTTTCTTAAACGTTGTGGGGATTTACGCTGTGGGCTGAGGAGCATTTCCGTTCAAGTTCGTGACCCAACTCACGGAACTTTTAACATATTGTGTAAAAATATTATATAAATCATACCTGAAACTCGTCAAGACCAAAAACCTGCACATTTTTTTAAAATATGAGAAGAAGCTCCAATTTCCCAAGTAGTAATTGTCCAATCAATGCACGTTTGACATTGAGGTCGGACGCAATTTAACCAATCCCGCTCTTTGTTTTATGGTCGCTAGGCAGCGAGGACCCTGGGATCATGGCTGCCTCCTCATTACATCAAAACAATAACAAGATTTCCAAGGAATAAAAGTAATGCTAACCTTGCTGATGATTTTGTTTTTCAATTGATTTATCTTTATAAAATTATGATGTGAACTGTTAAATAAAAATGATAAATTAAAAATTTAGAGCTAGGATTAGGGTTAGGGTCAGTCAGCTAGTCAGTTGGCTATTCATGCGGTCAGTCAGTCAGTAGTTCGGTGGGTCAGTCGGGCTTGTCGGTAGGCTGATGGATGCTGTGGAGAATCGGTCAAGCTGTCAGGCCGCCGGTGGGTGCTGCGAGTGGTCGGATGGCCGGTGGGTGCTGCGAGTGGTCGGATGGCCGGTGGGTGCTGCGAGTGGTCGGTCAGGCTGTCGGTAGGCCGGTGATGCACCAAGCGAGCGGACTGATGCAGCCGGCGCTATGGGGGTGCTGAAGGCATCCTGGACGGCGTGCAGGGCACTGTTGCTCCCCACCATCATCACCATGATGATCCAGAAGGCCATGCTGGCCGAGGTGGAATGGCTGTGGGGCCACACGTACGGTGCCCACAGCCGGTCCAATAGCGTCTGCAGCTCCAGCCGTGGGCAGCTCTGGGGGGGGGGGGTGGGCGAGTTAGGGTTAGGGTGAGGCATTTTCCGGACAGTGGAAGATGCCTTGGCCTTCCCCCAGTCCCACTGTGGCCGTGACCCACACTCTGCACACTGGCAGTCAGTGGGGTTCAGTAAACGGCAGAACCCAGAGGAACTGCCCACACCCATTAATTAGGCTGGTTCAGAAGCCGGACCTCTGCAGCAGTCTCATTCAAAATGCACACTCACAATTATGTTCATTATATTATTGTTATATAATATAATTATACATAATTATAAATGATTATATATATATATATATGTGTGTGTGTGTGTGTATATATATATATATGTGTGTGTGTGTGTATATATATATATATATATAATAAATGTGTGTGTGTGTGTGTGTGTGTATATATATATGTATATGTGTATGTATGTGTGTGTATGTATGTGTGTGTATATATATATATATATATATATATATAGATATATATATATATATATATGTGTGTGTGTGTGTGTGTATATATATATATATGTATGTATGTATATGTGTGTGTGTGTGTGTGTGTGTGTGTGTGTGTGTGTGTGTGTGTGTGTGTGTGTGTGTATATATATATATGTATGTATGTATGTATGTGTGTGTGTGTGTGTGTGTGTGTGTGTGTGTGTGTGTGTGTGTGTGTGTGTGTGTGTGTGTGTGTGTGTATGTGTATGGTTTAAATAGACCACAGCATGGAATTAGGCTCCCCAAGGTGTAATCTGGGCATTGGACACTAGATGGCACTTTGTCGATCTCATTATCTAATTAGTTTAATTCATTAATGTGCAACTTTTGGCACTGACGAGCTATGACTTCCTTCTCAATTATATTTTATCTAAATCTGTGCAAAATGTCATGTAGTTCCAAGACATGGCTCACGAAAGTTAAATTCTAGACACATTTTTGATGCTGGCCCACAGCCTAATTGCTAACGGCGGCCTCTGTTGCCCCGTGCAGGAAAAACTCGGACGAGGCTGACTTGGTGCCGGCAAAGGAGGCCAACGTCAAATGCCCGCAGGTGGTCAAGATGTTTTACAAGCAGCGTCTAACGTGGCATTCCTATCCCACCGAGGGGGAGGCGAAGTAACGGAGCAGAGGAGCTCACACACCTCCCATTTACTACTTTACACGACGAGAAAATAATCCTGACATTTGCAGACGTGGTTTTCAGTTGTACAGATGTAAAGTTCTCCGGGTGATACTTCTCTCAACTCCTCTCGGACCTGGTTTATTGCTCTGACTGCCAGGGACCGGGCAGGTTGTGTTTCAAATCCAGCATGACTTATTTTTAATTTCACTATTTTATTTTTCTCCAGGTTTTTGGGGGTAACAACTAAATGTAGAAGCCAATGAGTTGTAGATTAGTTGCCTTGGCTTATAGCATCGGGTTTGAGCCCGTGAAGGCAAAAGGAGTCTGCAGGTGCTGATTTAATTCACAGCCTCTTTTAGTGCAGTGTCTTTGTTGGGTTTAGCTCAGATTGCACCCCCAGCCCATCTCTCCCTTTGCACCTTCTTAGACCTGAAGAGCAGCTCGGGGTAGACTCGCACGTTGTGTGGCTGGGCTCGGGAGGGAGGGTGTTGCGATGTGTGTGTGTGTGTCCAGCCACTGGGAGTCTGCTCTGCCACCTCCCCACTGCAACACCCTGGTACTCTCCACTGTGAGTTGATGAATGCCTGATCTCAGGACCAATTGCTATTCCAAACAGCCCGTGGGAGGCTTGGTGGCCGACACTACCTCCTCCCTCCCCCCCCTCCCGCCCCCGACACTCCATCCTGCAGTGGTGTTTCGTTGTGGTGAACGTCTGCTTCTGTTGGACCCGCGCTGTCTGCTTGGTAATGAGGAGTCAGCAGGCCAGCAAAGCAGCAGCAGCCAGCCCGTGAAGCCAGCAAAGGCCAGCCGAGAAACCAGCAAAGCCAGCCCATAAGGACAGCCAGAGAGGTAGCCGAGAAGTCCCAGACTGTACAAATTTAATGGTTTGGTCACTGTTATCAATGATGTAAGTAAATATGTGTGCATAGCAGGTATATTGCTTAAAATGTTCTAGTTTGCTATTAACATTACATGTTGGATTATTCGTACAAATCTATTATTATGAGAATTAGTAATAGTCATTGGGCTGGATAACTTCTTAATGTGTAAAAGTCCAGTGCAGAGAACACAGTGAGAGGACAGAACATAGTGTACTTGAATACCCACAGGATAGCATGGCTACTCCAATTGTAGGAAATGTCACCCTCAGTTAGATTCTGGGTATAATTTTGAGGAATGGACCAGTCTTAGAGGCTTGGTTCATTTTCAATGATATCACTGCAGAGGAGAAGAAGAGAGCATGGTTCATTACAGGCTTAGGAAGCAAGGGTTATCACACCTTACATGCGTTGCTGCAGCCAGCAAAGTCCGCGAGTAAAACGTACGAGGAATGTAAGGAGGCATTAATTGCTCATTTCTAGCCAAAACCTCCAAGGGCATCCAGAGACAAGGAGCCTGAACTAAAGAAGGCATGGTATGCCTCAAGGGCAGCCAGGGACAAGATTCACAACTCCAAGAAGTGCTGGAGATGTGGCAGCAGCCATAAGCTGGCGATGTGTAAATTCAGAGATAGTAGGTGCTTCAGGTGCTCGGGAACGGGTCACACCAAAAGCCAGTGTGATGCTGTTAGAGCTTACCAACAGCAGTACAGAGCACATGTACTGGACAGAAGTCAAATGCAAAGGTACATTACCATCCAGAGGGTAACCCTAACTATTCAGGGGTATGAAGGTATGGAGAGAGATCCGGGACAAACAGAAGGCAGCAACGGTAATACAAGCAGCATTTAGAATGCACAGAGTATACTGTCCATACAGGGCAATGAGATTGGCAGCTATAATAGTACAAAACCATTATAGGGCACACCTTCAAATGGAAACTGATCGCAAAACGTATGTGAAGGTTCGCAGCAGCGTTGTGCTGGTTGTTCGAAAGCATTTGCGGGGCATGCACAAATCTTCCAAGGTCATACAGACTTATTATCAAATGCATAAACAGCGTCAGTAGTTCAAGAAACCTTGCGGGTCCGCCACTGCTGTACAGCAACGATAACGGGCTTGCCAGATAAGAGATGCCCACGTGAGACATTATAATAGTTTGAGAAAAGCAGTGGTTTGTATTCAGGCCTTCTAACGCGGAGTCAAAGCCAGAGAATTGGTTGAAAAAAATCAAGGCTGCATGCCATATTTATTCAGTCTTAATGATATGCATTACAAAAAAACATTTTTTGATTCAAAACGCGGCTATAGTCACTCTGCAAGCTTCATTCCGTGGGTGCAAGATACATTTATTTGTCACGATCAAGAGTACCGATCAAGAGTACCCTACAGAGCTATGCGACAAGCAGTCATTTCGATCCAGAGATGGTACAAAGCATGCAAAATAGAGCATTCCCAGATTGTGCAATATCAGTCAATGAGGTATGCGACCATTACCATTCAGGCTGCCGACAAGCTATGGTGGTTAGGCAGTGGGTTAAGCAAAAGGGGGCTACTGTAAAAGTTCAGTCAGTACTCCGTATGTTTGGTATAGGAAAGACTTCCTCAAACTGAAATATACAGCAATTGTAGTGCAGTTTTAACTCGTGTGCTCATGAAGCAAGAAAACTATACAAAGCACAAATCAAAGCCACTGTTGTATTGCAAAGACAATATAGATCCTACTTCTTGATGAAGAACCAGAGATGTGACTTAAGAAGACTAATAGATGAACAACAGAAAATGCTTAAACGATACAAAGAACGGTTAAATAAATGTGTGACAATGAATAAAAAGCTGCTAATAGAAAAATCTAAACAAGAGAGGCTCGCCAGTCGAGACAAAAGTATGCAGAACCGATTGCGACTAGGACACTTCACTACAGTCCAGCATGGAGCCTCCTTCACTGAGCAATGGACAGGTGGTTATACATTGCAGAATCTTATTAAACAACAAGAGCGGATAAATACGCAACGCGAGGAAATTGAGCGACAGAGGAAGCTGCTAGCAAAATGAAAACCTACAGCCATGCTACCTACAAATAATGAACAGAAACAGAGGAAAACAATAGAGCAGAAAATGAAACGTTAACTTTAGCAAAATATCATGAACAGGAAGAAATCTTCAAATTAAGATTAGAAAAATTAAAAAATGGAAGAGGCAGAGATACAGGCAGAGCTAGAGTGATTCAAGTTCAAGTTCAAGTGAGTTTATTGTCATGTGTCCCTGATAGGACAGTGAAATTTTTGCTTTGCTTCAGCACAACAGAACACAGTAGGCATTGACTACAAAACCGATCAGTGTTTCCATATACCATTATATAAATGTATACACACATGAATAAATAAACTGATAAAGTGCAAATAACAGATAATGGGTTATTAATGTTCAGAGTTTTGTCCGAGCCAAGTTTAATAGCCTGATGGCTATGGGGAAGTAGCTATTCCTGAACCTGGTTGTTGCAGTCTTCAGGCTCCTGTACCTTCTACCTGAAGGTAGCAGGGAGATGAGTGTGTGGCCAGGATGATGTGGGTCTTTGATGATACTGCCAGCCTTTTTGAGGCAGTGACTGCAGTAAATCCCCTCGATGGAAGGAAGGTCAGAGCCAATGATGGACTGGGCAGTGCTTTCCTCTCCAGGGCGCTCAAGTTGCCAAACCAAGCCACGATGCAACCAGTCAGCAAGCTCTCTACTGTGCACCTGTAGAAGTTAGAGAGAGTCCTCCTTGACAAACCGACTCTCCGTAATCTTCTCAGGAAGTAGAGGTGCTGATTAGCCTTCTTGATAATTGCATCAGTGTTCTCGGACCAGGAAAGATCTTCAGCGATGTGCACACCCAGGAATTTGAAGCTCTTGACCCTTTAAACCATCGACCCGTTGATATAAACGGGACAGTGGGTCCTCATCCTACTCCTTCCAAAGTCCACAATCAGTTCCTTGGTTTTGCTGGTGTTGAGGGACAGGTTGTTTTGCTGGCACCATATGGACAGTCGCTCGATCTCTCTTCTGTACTCCGACTCATCCCCATCAGTGATACGTCCCACAACAGTGGTGTCGTCAGCGAACTTGATGATGGAGTTCGCATTGTGACCGGCTACGCAGTCATGAGTGTAGAGAGAGTACAGCAGGGGGCTGAGCACGCAGCCTTGAGGTGCTCCCGTGCTGATTGTTATCGAGTCTGACACATTTCCAGACTGTGGTCTGTGAATGAGGAAGTCGAGGATCCAATTGCAGAGGGATGCGCAGAGACCCAGTTCTGCGAGTTTGGTAACCAGCTTGGACGGGATGATAGTATTAAATGCCGAGCTGTAATCGATGAATAACAGCCTGACATGAGTTTTTGTTCTCCAAGTGGTCCAGAGTGGAGTGGAGGGCCAGCGAGATCGCGTCCACCGTTGATCTGTTGTGGCGGTAAGCGAACTGCAGTGGGTCCAGGATTTTGTCGAGGTAGGAGTCGATTTGCGCCATGATCAACCTGTCGAAGCACTTCATCACCACAGGTGTTAGTGCCACAGGTCGATAGTCATTGAGGCACGTTACTTTGCTCTTCTTTGGCACTGGTATAATTGATGCCCTTTTGAAGCAGGTGGGAACCTCAGACCTCAGAAGTGAGAGGTTGAAAATGTCCGTAAAAACTCCAGCCAGTTGGTCCGCACAGGCTTTTAGAACACGACCAGGTATGCCATCAGGTCCAGGCGCTTTTCGAGGGTTCACCCCTCTGAAGGATTTCCTGATGTCGGCCTCGGTGACTGATACTGAAATACCATCACAGCAAATGGGGGCTCGGGAAGGCACATCGGTGTTCTCCCTATCAAAGCGTGCGTAAAACGCATTGAGCTCATCGGGGAGTGATATTTCGCGGACATTCGAGCTGCCTCCTGTTTTCGCCTTGTAGGAGGTGATTGCATTCAGGCCCCGCCACAGCTGCCGAGTGTCTGTCTCATCCTCCAGCTTGGAGCAGAACTCCCCTTTGGCCTTTTTGATGGCCTTACCAAGGTCGTATCTAGACTTCTTGTAGACCACTGTATCATCAGACGTGAATGTCCGGTGTCTGGTCTTCAGAAGAGTGCAGATCTCAAAGTTGATCCAAGGTTTCTGATTAGGAAACACTCGGAAGGTTTTTGTTAGGGATGCAATCCTCCACACATTTCTTAATGAAGTCTGTAACGACTGTGGCGTATTCGTTCAAGTCCGTTGCCGAGTCCTTGAACATTGCCCAGTCTACAGACTCCAAACAGTCCAGTGATTAGAAAGAGTTCACAATTTACACATAAGGGAATGGAAAATGATAGCACATAAAGCAAGGTGTAATGTATTTGGTTTAAGGAAAATGGTGGAATGGAAAAAAATTACAAGTGTTTAGTTTAGAAATGGTTATTACGATTATGAGGATGTATTGTAAGACTACTTTAATAATACAATTTTGCAACAGTGTATTAATCAAATATATTTTAGGTAAAGAGCATATACCATGAAATCTGCGACTTGCTTCACTCATTCTCTGCAGTCAATGGGCTTCTGTTTGTCGGTGCCTGGGCCTGTGAGTGGTGCTGAGACTTGGTGCAGACAGCCGAGACACATCGCTCTGCGACTGTGAACGGGCAAGGTGAGTGAGTCAGTGCTTTAAGGTATTTGTCTCAATTGGAGTTTTACCTCAGGGCCCCCAGTCCCACATGTTGATCTCTGCCTCTCCAGTATTCTCTACTCGTTATGGTTAGGTTAGGGGCGGGTTGTGAATGTAGGTGATGATAGGTACTGAGTCTCGCTCCTCAAAGTCTCACCGTTTCCACCAGTGAGCTGGGAAATGCCGAGGCTGGGCACCAAACGTGACACAGAGCGGGCAGACGGAAGTGACACCAGAACAGGTACAGAGCTGGATATACACACACGCTCACAGACACACGCACGATGCTGGCTGCTGCCCTCAACGACAGCAGCTTCTCATACCGTCCCGCGAAACAGTTGCATCGTCAACGATTGACAAAACCACCTCCTCGTCCTCTTTAGTTCAATGTCCAGCCCGCCCGGGAGGGGTGCAGGCACCAAATACAGCGTGGGATTATTGGTGTGTGTGTGTGTCTCCCTCCCTGGGGCAGCTGAGCCCAGTGTCAGTAGACAGTGACGAGAGGGCATTCTGTCCCCCGTGGAAGCTGGAGAAACCTGCCTTGCCCACTACTGCTCAACCAAGCCAGTAATAGGTGCACAGGTCAAGCTAAAGGGAGTGCCCCTCTGCTCTCTGCAGGCTTGCCATAGTCTGCTCTGAACGGAAGCCACGCAAGGGGGGTAGTTTTTTGTATTTGACTTTTTCACGGGTGGAGTGGGGGCAGCATCTGATATAATCCACGTACTGTATGCGGGGCCATGGAGGAGATTCCTCCAGCTGGCTGTCTCAGCCATCCATTGTTCTCACAGAGCTGGTATTGATTTTGACAGTTCATGTGTTATTGGAGTACTTTCCTAGTTTTCATGCATTGCAGCTCTTCTGTCAGACTCGCATTTAATCATCGAGTGTAGTCTTTTAGAGGGGAGATCTGTTTTTAGCTGGTTTTAAAGGATCTGTTTTTGTAGAATTCATATTGAGTATTGTGATACTGCTCTTACACCCGGTGTGTCCTAAACAGGTGAGCAAATATTATTGTGTAATAAAACCCCCAAAACAGCTTTGAATGTGTTCTACTCTTTGCAAATGATTGACACCAGGTATGGGCGTGTTCTCCTCTTTCCCCCTCCCATCCCCGGTTATCAGTCACGATGGCGTCGCTGCTCAGAGCTGCCTCTTCTACTCTGCGCTGCCCTGTAAGTAGAACATAGTGTAGGAAGGAACTGCAGATGCTGCTTTACACCAAAGATAGACCCAAAATGCTGCCGTAACTCAGCGGGACAGGCAGCATCTCTGGAGAAAAGATGAACAGCTGATGTTTTAGGTCGGAACCCTACTTCAGACCATAGAACAGTATAGCATAGGACCAGGCCATTCGGCCCATAATGTCTGTGCCGAACATGATGCTAAGTTAAACTGATCTCGTCTGCCTGCACGTGATCCATATCCCTCCATTCCCTACATACACATGTGCCTATCTCAAAGCCTCCAATGCTACTGTCGTATCTGCCTCCACCACCACCCCCAGCAGCGTGCCCCAGGCCCCCACAACTCTGCCCCATACATCTCCTTTAAACGTTGCGCCTCTCACCTTATATTTCTACCATCTAGCCGTTGACATTTCCACCCTGGGTAAAAAAGGTTCTCACTGATAACCCTGCCTCTCATAATTTATATAAACTTCTACCAGGTCTCCCCTCAACCTCCAGTGATAGAGATAAAACAATCCAGGTTTGTCCGATCTCTGCTTGTAGCTGGTCTCCAATGTCCAGCGTTTTCTGTTACTTCAGACCTGCGGTCTTTAGCTTCATTAACTCTTCGTGTGGGGAGATGGGATGAACGGAGAAGGAACCTGAGCAAAGGAGCCAAGGCTGATTCTGAGCTACGACAAGGGTTTAAAAAGCAGACAACTGTTGGTTCTGGCTGTTAATTCAATGTCAAAAAAAGATGCAAAGTGCTGAAGCACCTCAGGCAGCATCTGTGGAGAACATGGATAGGCAATGTCTCGGGTCGGGACCCTTCCTGAGACTGATTGTGGTGGGCTAGAAGAGAGGAGAGCAGGTCAAGCCCGGCCAACTGACAACTGGACAAAGGCCAGAGAGGAAGACAAGAGGTATGAGATGGGGATAGAAGAGGTATCAATTGTGAAGCCACAGGAAGGAATATAGGTGGAAGGGGGGGGGGGGGGGGGGGGAGGAGTTGGTTTAGCTTAGACTAAAGATGCAGCGCGGAAACAGGGCCTTTCATCTCCACGCCAACCAGCGATCCCCGCACACTAACACTATCCGACACACTTTTGGCAATTTACAATCCTTACTGAAGCCAATTAACCTATAAACCTGTACCAGAATCTTCTGGAATTTTTTTGAGGATGTAACTAGGAAAATGGACAAGGGAGAGCCAGTGGATGTAGTGTACCTGGACTTTCAGAAAGCCTTTGATAAGGTCCCACATAGGAGATTAGTGGCACAATTTGAGCACATGGTATTGGGGGGTAAGACATGGATAGAAAATTGATTGGCAGACAGGAATCAAAGAGTAGGGATTAACGGGTACATTTCAGAATGGTAGGCGGTGATAGTGGGGTACCGCAAGGCTCGGTGCTGGGACCGCAACCATTTACAATATACATCAATGATTTAGATGAAGGGATTAAGAGTAACATTAGCAAATTTGCAGATGGCACAAAGCTGGGTGGCACTGAAGTGTGAGGAGGATGCAGGGCGACTTGAACAGGTTGGGTGAATGGGCAGATAGAAATGTGGAGCTGAGGTTCGAGGTTACAAACAAAATGGTTGTAATCTTATTCAATTGCATTTAATCTTATTATAGGGTGTCAGATGAGGAATTTATTCCCTGGAGCACAGGAGGCTGAGGGGGTGATTTTATAAAATCACAGAATGGGTGAATGTAGAGCTTTTGTTCGAGGTTGAGGAATCAAGAACTATGTATTTCCCCCGACGATTAACAGTCTCAAGAATCGCAACCTAAAACGTTGCCTCTCCATGTTCTCCACAGATACCGTGTGCCCCGTTGAGTTACTCCAGCACTCTGCCTTTTTGTGAACTAGCATCTGCAGTTCATTGTGTCTGCACCTTCCGGGTCCACAGTAGCACATGTCCCTCTAGTGGTCATGGAGCTCAGTGCAGACCAGAGGACAATATAGTGGCTTCCAGTGTTTTGCTGCATTGTCATATGTACCGAAACGGGACAATGAAATCCTTACTTACAGCAGCACCGCAGGTTTGTAAACACCACTCAATAGATTATTTAATTAATAAACAATAAAAAAAGTTCAATACATAAATACTAGCGCAAAACAAAGCACAACAAGCCTGTTTACCCCCGTTCATTCATCACAACTTTTGATTAGAGATCAATTGTACCCAGGTGTAACATTGAAAAATAGGTGCAGGAGTAGGCCATTCAATATGATCATGGCTGATCATCCAACTCAGTATCCCGTACCTGCCTTCTCTCCATACCCCCTGATCCCTTTAGCCACATCCAACTCCAGAGACTCACCACTCTCTGTGTAAAGAATGTTTTCCTCATCTCGGTCCTAAAGGAATTCCCCCTTATCCTTAAACTGTGACCCCTTGTTCTGGAAGTGTACTTTTCCACTTGAGAGCAGGTGACCCAAGGGTTTCAGTGGCCCAGACATTCCTATTGATCAGTTACACAGTGCTCGACTATTGGGGAAATATGATCTACTTTTGTTGGAAGTGCAGTAAAGCAGGATATAAAGGAGGAGGCTTTCTGCATGAAACTGAAGGAAATTAAGTGCTATGCTATGGGAAGTGGAAGAGGCCACAGTTGGATCAGCCATGATCTTACTGACTAGTAGCTGGCTTGAGTCGACATTGCCTTACTCTGCAGTTGATTAATAATCACTTCTCAACCACACTTCAGCTAGGAAGCCTCCAGGTGCTGCAGCATGTTTTAAGTAATGGTCAGGCAATGATATGAAGGAATAGGGCACACAGGTGTGTGGGAAGGAACTGCAGATGCTGGTTTAAACCGAAGATTTACTCCAGCTTTGAGTTTCTCAGCGGGACAGGCAGCATTTCTGGAGAGAAGGAATGAGTGATGGTCTTTGTCAACACCCTTCTTCAGACTGGTAAGGGCATGGTAAACGAGAGATATAGGCGATGATGAGAGATAAAGAACGTGGCACACAAGTTGTCATTCTGTTTGAGATGGGAAACTTGGCTCCTGCTATCTGTCATGTGATAGGACCAGAATTAGGCCATTCTGCCCATCAAGTGGGGTTGATGTCCCGCAACAACAGCTGCGTCCGCGGGACTGGAGGGCGGCAGCTTCGACCGCCCCGGGCCGCGGAGTTGAACCGGCCGCTCGCGGAGCGCGGTTTACCCGCGGGACTTATTTACATCACCCGGTGGGGTCGCAACATCGGAGGCCTGGATCGCCTCAGCGCAGAGGGAGAACAAGGAGGGAAGAGACAAAGACTAAGACTTTTGCCTTCCATCACAGTGTGTTTGGTGAACTCACTGTGGTGGATGTTAAATTTGTGTTTATTGTGTGTTTTTGTTACTTTTATTATATGTATGACTGCAGGCACGAAATTTTCGTTCAGACCGAAAGGTCTGAATGACAATAAAGGTAATCTAAATCTAAATCTAAGTCTGCTCCGCCATTCAATCATGGCTGATCTATCTCTCCCTATCAACCCCATTCTCCTGCCTTCTCCCCAACGTCTGCTACCCGTACTAATCAATAATCTATCTCTGCCTTAAATATATTCACACACTTGGCCTCCACAGACATCTGTGGCAATGAATTCCACAGATTCATCACCTTCTGACTAAATACATTTTTGCATATCTTTTTCATTTTTTCTTTATCTTTCTATATCACCGTATATATCTCTCGTTTCCCTCCCAAGAAACTGTCTGAAGAAGGTTCTCGACCCGAAACGTCTCCAAAGATGCTGCCTGACCCGCTGAGTTACTCCAGCCATTTGTGTCAGCAAGAGTGTTATGCCATGGTGATAAGTAAAGTGCAGAGCCCACATGAGAGTATCATTGCTACAAACGGAGCAAACTAGTAAACTGTCTGCGTAGAGTGCCTTTCAGAATGTCCCATGACACTTTACAATCCGTAAAGTGATTTTAAATGCCGGTAACGTTGGAAGCTGAGCCACTAAAACGCAGACTGCGGCTCCAACAAGCAATGAGGTGATGTCCAGTTAATATGCTTTAGTGGTCTTGATGGAGGATAAATATTTGTCTCGGATCTAAATAGTCATGGGATCATTTAGCATTATGCCCCTGTCCCACTTAGGAAACCTGAACGGAAACCTCTTGAGACTTTGCGCCCCACCCAAGGTTTCCGTGCGGTTCCCGGAGGTTTTTGTCCTCCGGCAACCACCTTCAACTAGCATCGCAACCGGCTTCGACTGAAAAATTACCGATTTTTAAAACGGAAACCACTTTCGACCATTAGGGAGACTGTCAAAAACCTCCAGGAACAGCACGGAAACCTTGGGTGGGGCGCAAAGTTTCCAGAGGTTTCCGTTCAGGTTTCCTAAGTGGGACAGGGGCATTAAGCTACTGGGTGGGATGGGGAGTTGCTGACAGACGCACACTTCATTCTTCACCAGACATCAAAGGTCCAGAGGAGAGGTCGACCTTTGATGTACAGGAAGGAACCGCAGACGCTGATTTATTACTGAAGACAGGCACACAATGTTGGAGGAACTCAGCGGGTCAGGCAGCATCTCTGGGGAAAAGGAATAGGTGACGTTTTGGGTCGGGACCCTTCTTCAGATTCTGGACCTTTGCTGTTTGTAATACACCTCGATGGTCCACGGACAAGTTAGCACATGATAAACAGCAGTGATCTGGAGTGAGATGGCTGGTCGCCATCCAGAGAACAAAAATGGGCAAAGGAATGGCAGATGCCATTTAATCCTGAAAAATCGTGGCATTCTGGTAGAAAGAATACAGGTTAAATGGTGGCATTGAGCATTGAAGAAGTGACAACTTGGTTTACAAGTGGCGCACTAGTCGAGCGGCTGCCTCGCAGCACCAGAGACCCGGGTTCAATCCTGACCTCAGGTGCTCTCTGTGTGGAGTTTCCACGATATCCCTGTGCATGTATGGGATGCTCTGGTTTCTTCCCCCATCCCAAAGGCCTGCAGGATTGTAGGCCAATTGGGTTGTAAATCACACCTGGTGAGCAGGCAGTGGATGAGAAAGTGGGATCACAGGACTAGTGTGAATGGCTGATGGACACAAAGAGCTGGAGTAACTCAGCGGGACAGGCAGCATCCCTGGAGGGAAGGAACGGGTGACGTTTCGGGTCGAGGCCCCTCTTCGGAATGAATGTCACGGGAAAGGGATACGGGAGACATAGACAATGATGTCGAGAGATAAGGAACAATGAGTGAAAGATATGCAAAAAAGTGACCACCAAACAGGCCATTGTCAGCTGTTTTGTTGGGTGAGAACGGCTAATGACAGTCAGCATGGAGTAATTGATCTGATCTTGAGCAGGGTCTCGACCCAAAACATCACCCATTCCTTCTCTCCAGAGATGCTGCCAGTCGTAAGGAGTTACTCCAGCATTTTGTGTCTATCTTCTGACCTTGAGAGAAGTGGTTTAGAAGTCCCAGCGGCGTCTGAGACACAGCTGCTGCAAGTACTCACCTTCCTCCAGGCAGTCAATCTTACTTCCTCAACATTTCCGCCTCAACATTTGTAGCAAATAAAAAAGCATAAATACATGTGAAAAAATAACTAATTTATTGAATTTCCCCCCTGAAACAATCCTGGTTTGCTGCTAGTATCCATGGAAAAGAATAATATACAACAGAATTAAGAGATTCCCTGAAAAAAAAAAAAATCAACACATTTGTTACAGGCAACATCGTAATGTGAACAAATCTGACAGAAAACTAACATTTAAATAGAGAGCGAGAGACTCCATCATTCATAACTTACATAAATAAGTACAAAACCAAAGTACAACAGGAGGGTTATTGGTTATTCTGCAAAGGCTTCAGTGATAAGTTCATAAACAGGTGAAGGCTCCATCCCTCTCACACCCATTGTTCAAGCAGAGGTCAGTGAGCAATACCACTACACCAGGGTGCCAGGGTCAGCTACAACCATGATTTCAGGACATACAAACTCTCCCCCGGAGCTTCGGCCACCAACAACCTGGGGGGGGGGGGGGGGGGGCAGTGGCAGCGCAGAGACCGGGTCTGTACAGGTGGGAGATGCCCAGGTGGACACACCTGTACATTGGCCGTTGCACACCATCACAGCGCCCCACAACCTGCACATTTAACCTTGATTATCTGTCACTTTTACACTATCATACATGGAGAAAGGGCCAGAACTCTGCTATCGCTGTAGGGCTAAACTCAATTCATCCAGGTTCAGGAACCGTGCCAGTGGCAACTCGTTAAAAGAGTGCCAAGTGTTGACTAGGGTCAGGTTCTGGATCTGTGGATCAGGACCTGCTCCCTCCTGCTGTCTCTCCCCCCCCCCCCCCCCCCCCAAGTGGCCAGACCCAGAGAAGAGCAGAGCCGGGAGATTCAGACAGAGAACGCACCCACCCCAACCCGCCATCGCAGTTAGATCTGAGCTAATGGGCTTCTCAACTTGTCAATTGGCAAAGGTGCCTGAAAGAGAAGCTGGATAGGTCTGATGGAGGACTTACGGACAAGCAACAGAGGCTGCTACTGTGACGGGCAAACACTTCACACTTGCTGGGATGATTGCACACATTTAGAGTTCTGTAGTATATTTCCCTTGCCCTTTGCTCCAGCCAGTCTCACGCCAGCTCGGAAAAAGGTGCCTACAAGCAGGCAGTTCTCCAAGGCACTGGAGGACAAGGGTCCACCCTCATTCCTCTACCCTTCCCCAAAGGCCCATGTCAAAGACCACATCAAGGGCAATGTTTAAGAAGGAACTGCAGATACTGGAAGATCGAAGGTAGGCAAAAATGCTGGAGAAACTCAGCGGGTGAGGCAGCATCTATGGAGCGAAGGAATAGGTGACGTTTCGGGTCTCAACCGAAGGGTCCAGACCAGCAGTTTTGTCTATTATCAACAGTGCTGATCTATTTGAAATAAAAAGAGTGATGGAGAGTTTTTGATCAGGTCACAAATTTTGCACCTTTGATGTTTCTGTATTCCCTTGTTCTTGAGTTTAAGTTTTTATCCATTGTTCAGGTGAGTGTTGTCGCCTTTTTCCTTCGCTCCATAGATGCTGCCTCACCCACTGAGTTTCTCCAGCATTTTTGTCTAACATCAAGGGCAATGAGGGCTTTGCACATTGTAAAACTGCCCTTCAGGGAGGTGGGGTGTCTATAATGCACAAGTGTAAAGCCATATTTATAAAGGTCCCTGTAGTCACTGGCAGGGCAGCAGGTACTTGGTACATGTGGAGCACTCACCCTGCAAGACTCAGCAGCATCCAACACACACAATAAACAACGCATCGCACTGCACAAGTGACCATAAAGCATCATCATCAGTTATACTGGGGCCAGACTGCAGCCTCGGGGCCAGAGGACAAAGAGCCGAGCGACTGCGTGTCACCGAGACCCACACAGAGACAAGGGATGAGCCGTACAATCCAAATTAAACATTTCACACAAACAAGGACACTCCGTGTAGTTGATGTTAGTTACGAAGGTAAAAACTATTGACATTTCTTTATGCAGACTAGTTTAGGGAAGAGTTAGGCATCTTGCAGGAAATAAAGAGTGAAGAGAGGGAGGGAGGGAGAGGGGCAGGGACACCGCAGCACCTTCAGACCCACGACTGGGCTTCATAGAGAGAGAGCCGCCAGCCAGCAGCTGGAGAGTGGAGAAGCAGGAAGGGGGCAGCGATGCTTCAGAGCGGCACCAGTACATGGTCCTGGTCTGGCCAAGTGGGGGGGGGGGGGGGGGAGGAGGTGAATCTAGGCATCCTGAGCACCAGGGGTGGACGCTGTCAGAGTGGCGACAGTGGCCGTTTCATCAGCCAAACATGCCATGCAGGAGTGACGAGGCCAGACTATACAAGGCCTTGCAGTCCGTACCGTGTGGGTGCTGCAGCAGCAGCCGATGCGGGGGAGCTGCAGCCAACCTCAAGATCATCGGTGATGGATGTGTGTCCCCTCCCCCAGTAACTCAACGCCATCCACCATAGGCGCAGGAAGGTCTCTGAAGGTGGTGTGTGTGTGGGGCTGGGCAGGTGGTTTCAGCGGCCAGCACTGTAGAGGGAACCATGGCCACACCCAGAGCCAGATCCTCACTCATACACACAGCACACATGCATCCTGGAGCTACTAACCACCTCTGCACCAACTCATTCCCAACCAGAATAAAACTAACCCTTGGAGATTAGAGCAGGGGGTACTCTAGAGCTCGTGTCTTCCCTACTCCCTGCATCACCAAGTTACAGCTCCCAGCTAACTACTCCTCAATATCTCACAAGAGTTTCACTTGGATAACCATTGATTGAACGGCATTTGGCTCCCGTGGCTTTCTGATAAGCCAGGAAGCAGTTTATTTGTCTTTTGCCCTCTTCCGACACGCATCAACCCATTTATTTAATCTTCCATTAAAACTGGTTCATTACAAATGGGGTTACCAATTCGACAGCACAAGGCTTCAGTAAAGGACATGGCCGAGCATTCACTACCATCAATATTTGTCTGAAAAATCTGTGTCCGGCAGGCAGCACCTGTGGAGAACATGGATAGTGACGTTTCACAGAGTGCTGGAGTAACTCAACGGGCCAGGCAGCATTTGTGGAGAACATGGATCCTTCTTCCAAAATGACTGTGCTTGGGGGAAGGAAGAAAACTGGAAGGGTCCCGACCTGAAACGTCACCTGTCCATGTTCTACAGGGATGCTGCCTGACCCGCTGAGTTACTCCAGCACTCTGTGAAACGTCACCTATCCATGTTCTACAATGATGCTGCCTGACCCGCTGAGTTACTCCAGCACTCTGAGAAATGTCACACATCCATGTTCTCCACAGATGCTGCCTGACCCGCTGAGTAAGCCTTCACCTGCAGTTCCTCATGTCTCCACAAGCAGATCGATCCCCTGATCGTAGCTGAACTCAGGATATAATGAAGAGCTAACCAGCTGTGACCCAGGGTTCTGTACACAGTTAACTCAAGACTTGGATCCTAGTGACACGTCACTGGTCCACTGAATAGCCAGGCGAGTGGAGTCGAGGGGAGAGAGGGGACACCGCCTCTCTGCTTGGGAACTCCTTTTGCAAGGTGATCTCTTTTGAGCATTGCACAACTCAATGTTGCTGCTTGCCCTTTGATGTACCAGCTACACAACCTGCACCATTGTGCATTTGAAAGCCTCCAGAAACTTTTGGTTCTGAAGTCCCAAAGGCCATTGAACTCAACTTCAGTCAGGAAAACCTCGGGGGGAGAATCAGTGATGTTGAGGATAGAGGGGAAGGGGGAGGTGCACTGGTGGGGAAGATGCAATGGCATCCGATAGGGGGGTGCTGCCAGCATTACAAGAATGCAGCAGAGATGATTGTACAAGTTGGAGCTGTTTCATTTGAGGAAATAGAATGACCAATCCCCCTTTGTAGTTAAAACCCAGGCAGCAGGGAGAGAGGATGTGGGGGTGGAAGGATTAAAGGAGAGAGATATTTACGCCAGAGTCTGTTCAATTAGGGTATTGAACTCACTGACGGAGACCCTGCCCTCATTTCAACAGACTTGCATGTGGAGCGGAGCTGAGACAGGCAGGGTTCCGAGCCCCGTACTCATAGGTGGGGTTAGGGTGAAGGACTCCCTCAACCAGCCCACACACACACAATGGATCAAATGCACTCCGGTGATGCTGGCTTTTTGTGATACAGAAGGGACTCAGCTAGGCAACTTGTTTAAGAAAGAACTGCAGATGCTGGAAAAATCGAAGGTAGGCAAAAAAATGCTGGAGAAACTCAGCGACGAGAGGCAGCATCTGTGGAGCAAAGGAATAGGTGACGTTTCGGGTCGAGACCCGGAAGGGACCAGACCTGAAACGTCACCTATTCCTTCGCTCCATAGAAGCTGCCTCACCCTCTGAGTTTCCAGAAGGGTCTCGACCTGAAACTTCACTCATTCCTTCGCTCCACAAATGCTGCCTCACCCGCCGAGTTTCTCCAGAATTTTTGTCCATCTGGGCAACTTGGTCAGCATGGACGAGGAGGTGCCGAAGAGCCTCCTCTGTCTGCGACGGATAATGCTGACTTCTGGGTCCAATGCCCAATGGGTGGCAACAGCCACCCGTCGAAGGGTATCAGCTGTTCTGCTTATGTCCAGGGTGGTGTGGGGTGCAAGGATGGGGAAAGAGACAGTCCAAAGCAATCCCACCCCCATCCCAGCTCATTAAATTAAATGACTATATTACAACAAAGCTAAACTGCTGTGCCTAATAAATACAACCATCGCAACAAGGGGCATTCACTTGCCCATCTCCCCCACATCACACACAGGGTTCACCACCCGCACTGGAATCCACACAGATCCGATCAGCGATCATGACCTGGCATTAACCGACTCTCTCTCCCTCTTTTCACTGGCTCCCTGATCTGAACATTTCCAGCAGTATCTACCTCTGTCCCCAGCAGGCGAGAGAATCTCACACAACCCAGGGCCTTGCAGTGGACATTAAATTAACCACAACTTGCCAACCTTCTCAGCCGTCGCCATCAGTGACTCTCGCCCCAAATCTCAAACGTATGCAGCCACTTTATTCGGTAGTTGTACCTAAATAAGAATAAATGCCCTTCTTAATTTTTTAAGGGAAATATTCAGGCAGGATCGCACACAGCTTATAGATTGTGTGTGTACTGTGCAGAGCAGCGGGTGCTTTCAGCCTTGCATCATTTAGATTCAATAATATTGTTGAGTAATAAGGGAGTCTGGATCGGAGACAGACCACGATATTGGCCACGACCACAATCGCCCACATGCTCCAAACCGCCACCACCACCTCTACACGCACTCACACGCGCGCACACACACACACACGCATGTACACACATGCAGGTACACACACCGCGCATGTACACGCGCGCACACACATACACGCGCATGCACTCTTCACCCGAGGGACATGACGGGCATGTGGACATTTGCTGATTTCCCAGCTGTGGCCAATCTATCAACTCAATGTATAAAGCTCTTGTCACCGACACTTCCTGGGATATTTCTCCATCTTAACTGACCTGCAGCCGCCAGATTTGCAAGATATTTTCCAAAACAAGAAGGTGCAATTGTCAGTCATCTATTTTTGTTGTTTTTTTTAAAAAGCCAGCGTTGCTGCTTTTACGGTGAGCGTTTGCGAGTTCAGTGCCAGGCCGGGCGGTGGGTTCGGCAGTGGGGCTCACTTCTTCTTGCTACCCTTCTTCTTGTCCGGCTTGCCCTGCTGGGAGATGAGTGTGTGAGGCATGACCAGCATGCTGCCGTCGTTGGCGTATTGCAGGGTGTACTGGCTGGGGCAATAGGGCCTCCCGTCCTCATCGCGCAGGCGGTCAAACACCTCCTGGTAAAGGCCCTGCAGCTTCTGCTTCATCTGCCGCAGGGACTTGACAAAGTCCACCTTCTCCCTCAGCAGCCGGGCCTTCTGCTTCTTCAGCTGCTCCACGTCCTGGTCCAGGTTGAGAATGGTGTCCAGCTTGCGCTTGCGGCAGTTCTGAGCGGCCAGCTTGTTCTTGCCCCTGCGCCGGATGTCACGGATCAGGGCGAGCTGGGGCTCCGTCAGGTGGGACTTCTTCAGCAGCTCGTTGAACTCGTCCACGGGCAGGTTGATGATCTTGTCGTTGGTGAAGGGGATCTTCAGCGCCCTGGCGCGGCGCTCATCGCGCCCCACGTGCAGGTCGATGCTGCTGCAATGGGTATCCTTGAACCCCGCTTTGTAGCCGGGGCTGGGGGGGGAGTGAGGGCCGGAGACGGAGGCTCCAGGCAGGAGGTTGTAGGTGTGGTTGTGATGGATCTGATCCAGGTAGGGCAGAGAGTGGAAGTAGCTGGGGTTCTGGTAACTCATGCGGCAGAATTTGCTGAACTCCGGCTGGTAGCCTCCCACCGCACCCTGGCCCTCCTCCGAATCCGTGTCCTCCGAATCGGAGCTGTAGCCCACCGCTCCCTCCTCGGACAGAGACAGGGAGGAGGATGAGGAGGAGGAGGAGGAGGAGGAGGAGGTGGAGGATGAGGAGGACTCCGAGCTGCTGGGGGAAACCGGGCTCTGGCTGGAGTCAAGCGACAGGCCCGAGTCGGAATCGAGCTCCTCTTCAATCTGCGAGGTCTCCATTGGGCCGAAACCTTCCTCCATGGCCAGGTCCATCAGGCTGATCTCATCCAGCATGGCGTCGTCCAGCAGCCCCGTCAGGGGGTCCGCCATGGCCGAACTGCACGTCTCGTTGCTGGTCCCGTTGATGCGGTGAGGGAAGAGAAGCCTGGTGAAGTTGGTGGGGCTGAAGGTGGTGCCAAAGTCGGTGGAGTTGGTGGAGGCCAGAGGCTGGAGGCTGGGGCGGCTGCCCACTGCCACGTTGTCCAGGTTGGCATTGAAGAAGGCAGGGAAATCCTGGCCACACAGAGGCAAGGTAGCGTCATGGAGGCTGACATCCTGGTTGATGGCGGTGGTGGGAGGCTGGGTGTAGCTAATGGGCAGGTCAGCATTGCCGTTGCTAGTATCGTCACTAAACGAGGCTGCACTGTCGCCCATGTCCATGTCCTGTGTGTGGGATGAGAAAGACCATTTTAAACATATTACCTACATACAGTTCATACGTTCATAAGTGATTGGAGCAGTATTCGGCCGTTCGGCCCATCAAGCCTACTCCGCCATTCAATCATGGCTGATCTATCTTCCCCTTGCAACCCCATTCTCCTGCCTTCTCCCCATAAACCCTGACACCCATATAATCATGAATCTGTCAACCTCCATCTTAAATATATCCACTGACTTGGCCACCACAGCCATCTGTGGCAAAGAATTCCACAGGTTCACCACCCTCTGACTAAAGAAATTCCTCCTCATCTTCCTAAAGGAACGTCCTTTAATTCTGACTTTGGTCCTAGACTCTCCCACTTTGGTGCTGACTATGGGAGCTGTCTGTGGCAGTGACCAACTGGGGAGCAGCTGATGGAGACCCAGGAGTAGGTGCAGAGCCTGGAGCCAGGGCTGGCATTGGAGCCCACTGGGAAGGCCCACCGCATGCTTACAGCAGCAGTGCATGCTGCAGCCTGGGTTAACCTGCTCTCCCCGTGGCCGTGCAAGACTAGGTGGCGAGGGTGATGCAGGTTTGGGCAGAGTGCACCCCTCATGCCCATCTCCACACAGACACATGAGTGGGAATGACAGGAGACAGGAGCACGGGGTGTGTCAGTTAACACTGCAGCCACATCAGCCCAACTCATGCCGGCCGGCTTTAGCAGCAGAAAATGCTTCAAACAATCCACAGGTCGGCAGCATCTGTGGAGAAGGAAACAGATACATCGCAGGTCAACGGATCAGTCACGATGTAATGTCAACTGTGGCTCTCTCTCGCTCTCTACACATGCAACCCAAGCTGCAGAGTATTGCAGCAGGTACGCAGTGTGTGCTCGTGGCTGCTGGCATCCTCACTCAGTGATACGTAAGGCACAGTTTATACCTGCAAGGCAGGCAGGCAGACCTGGCGTGCACGACTTATACCCGTCAGTGGTTTGCAGCAGATGGAGCATTAAGTTAAAGCAAAGCCTAGACAAGGTACCTAGACACAAAGCAAAGAGAACAAAGGTGCAAAGTGCCCACCTGGAGGTCCATGAGGGACAGGAGATCCTGCCACTGCTGCTCTAGGTCTAAAGGAGTGTCCTGCGGCGTGAGGAGGGGTGGATGGAGGGTGGTCTGTGAGGATGCAGGCAGGCTGTCACTGGTACTGGCCAGAGCACTGTCTAAAGCCTCATTCAGCTCTGAAGACACGGCTGCTGGAAACTGATAACAGAAGACAGGGCATTCAGTCTTGTGCGGTGCTCCATCAATGTATCCCAGCAGCTTCCTGCGCACCAAGTGCCCACGGTGTGTGCCAACACAACAGGAGGCATTACGCACACACACCATTCAACGCACGCAGTGGCTGCTCAGCATGTCACGCCACTCAGAGGCCCAGCGCTGGCTGCTTGACCATGCCGTACAATAGAGAGACAACGGACTTCTCTCTCTCTCACTCTGTTCGACTCGATGGTTGGTGGCTGAGTGATTTGCAGCGAGCAGATGCAGTGTCCTGATACCCGGCTAATGAGAACCATCAATACATTCTACACAACATTCCAGCCAGACTACATGGCTAATCTGGAGAAACTCAGCTGGTCAGGCAGCATGGAGGGACTAGATAGGTAACATTTCACCCGTCGGCACAACGGTAGAGTTACTGCCTCACAGCGCCTGAGACCCGGGTTCCATCCTGACTACGGGTGCTGTCTGCACGGAGTTTGGACCTTCTCCCTGTGATTGCGTGGGTTTTCTCCGGGTGCTCACTCTCAAAAAAGTACAGGTTTGTAGGTTATTTGGCCTCGGTAAAAATTGTGAATCCCTAGTGTGTGTAGGATAGGGTTAGCATACGGGGATCGCTGGTCAGCAAGGGACTGTTTCTGCGCCGTTTCTCTAAACTAAACATTTTGGATAGTAGTCCTTCTTCATTCTGGGTACCAACCCAAAAAGTGGCCTGCCCATTGCCTCCACAGATGCTGCCTGACCCGGTGAGTTGGTCCAGCTGTTCGCTTAGCTCAAGGTTCCAGGCATCTAGTGTCTTGTGTCTACACTGGGGATGTGCAGGCTTCAGTGAATAGCTGGGAATACCACCCCAACTAATCCATTAATCGGGCCCCCTCATCTCACTCTCAACACGTCCAAGCTTCCTGCCCCTATTCTTCCCGCTGGAGATGGGTTGGCAGTGCCCAGCGTGCAGCCTGCATCAGTCTTCGATTCCCCCAGCTTCCCCTCTCCCAAACCGAACCTGAACTTTGGAGACACAAGGTACTGCAGACGCCGCAATCCTGAGCAAAGCACAGAGAGCTGGAGAAACTCAGCCGGTCAGGCTACATTTTTGTGGAGGGAACGAACAGACGACATCGAGTCTGAAGGGTCCCAAACCCGAACCGTTGTCTGACCGTTCCCTCCACGGACGCTGCCTGACCCGCCGATTTCGTCCAGCACTGGGTTTTGAACCAGAACTTCAATGCCCTCACAAATCGGCGTAGCTCACCTGCATTCCAGACCTGCTATTCACACGAGGCTCACAATGACAGTGACTGCTTGATACCATGGCTCGGGGTCAACACACCGCTACGGGGAAATCCACATCCTCACCCGCAGCTCTGTTCATTCCTCACACTCCCAACCTCAGCCGTTCCCCGGGGCACCGGAATGCATGCACTGCTCCAAGTGCAGCCTCCCGGATACCCCACATTACAACACCCCGACAGTCACAGTATGTTTCCAGCTGTTTACGAAGGAACTGTAGATGCTGGAAAATCGAAGGTACACAAAAATGCTGGAGAAACTCAGCGGGTGCAGCAGCATCTATGGAGCAAATGAAATAGGCAACGTTTCGTGTCGAAACCCGGAAGGAAATATGCAACGTTTCGGGCCAAAACCAGGAAGGAAATGGGCAACGTTTCGGGCCGGAAACCCGGAAAGAAATAGGCAACGTTTCGGGCCGAAACTTCGAAGGGTTTCGGCCCGAAACGTTGCCTATTTTCTTCGCTCCATAGATGCTGCTGCACGCGCTGAGTTTCTCCAGCATTTTTGTAAATTTCCAGCTGCCTTGCTCTTCGAGCTCTGGAATGCCATCCAAGCATCCCCTTTGTCAATTTTGTTTGTGACTTGCGTGTGATAACACTTTTGGAGTAAACAGCAATATAGTGTCATACAGCATGGAAACGGGCCATTCAGCCCAGCTCGTCCATGCCGAACAAGATGCCTCTTCTAAACTCATCCCATTTGGCCCATATCCCTTCCACTCTTTCCGATCATGCACTGATCCAAGTTCCTTTTAAATGACGGTGTCGTACCTGCCTCAACTATGTACAGGAAGATAGACAAAAAATACTGGAGCAACTCAACGGGACAGGCAGCATCTCTGGAGAGAAGGAATAGGCGACGATTCGGGTCGAGACCCTTCTTCCGACAGTCTCGACCGGAAACGTCACCCTATTCCTTCTCTCCAGAGATGCTGCCGGTCCCGCTGAGTCACTCCAGCATTTTGTGTCTATCTTCGATTTAAACCAGCATCTGCAGTTCCTTCCTACGCATTTCAACTAGGTACAAACTCCGTACAGACAGCACCCATAGTCAGAATCAAAGCCGGGCCTCTGGGTTCTGTGAGGCAGCAACTCTACTCCTGCCACCATGACAACCCTTGTTTTCAGACTCCTTCCCCCACAGGTTAAAACTCAGGTCCAGCAACCTGTTGGTAATTAACCTGTCAGTGCAGCCTCTTGTGAAGTTCACAAGTTATAGGAGTAGAATGAGACCATTCGGCCCATCACGTCTACTCCGCATTCATTCATTATTGATGTCTGTCATTTAATCCCATTATCCTGCCTTCTCCCCACAACCATTGACACCGGTCTAATCAAGAACTTGTCTATCTCTGCCTTAAAAATACCCCCTGACTTGGCCTCCACAGCCCTCTGTGGCAGTGAGTTGCACAGATTAACTACACTCTGACTAACAAAGTTCCTCCTCACCTCCTTTCAGAAGAGCGCCTTTAATTTTGAGGCCATGACCTCTGGTCCTAGACTCTCACCAGGGGAAACATCCTCTCCACATCCACTCTATCTTTGCCTATCATTATTCTGTACGTTTCAATGTTAGCTGACAGCATTTCCAATGTAGGGAAACATCAGGTTTCACAGTTCCCAGAACTGATGTGACCAGGGGAAGAGTCTACACTTATATGTAATTAGCATCTGGTCACTGAATTTTGCTGTAAAGAATTTGTCCTGTTCCAGAGATAGACACAAAAAGCTGGAGCAACTCAGCGGGACAGGCGACATCTCTGGAGAGAAGGAATAGGTAACGTTTCGGGTTGGGTCTGAAGAAGGGTCTCGACCTGAAACGTCACCCATTCCTACCCTCCAGAGATGCTGCCTGTCCCGCTGAGTTACTCCAGCATTATGTGTCTCACACGGAAGTTCTGCTCACAGGGAAATTATCATAATGTCTGTGCACTAATCCTTAGCCATGTCCCAGCCATGCCGAACACTTACTTTGGGAAGCACCACCCCCCCCCCCCCCCCCCCCCCCCCCCCCCCCCCCCCCCGCTGAGGTAAAGAAGAGGAGCGACTACTGGCTGCCCACTTCTAGATAACCTGGACAGAGGACCTTGCAGTGTCCTCACACGGTCAGCGAGCCTTGGGTCAATGTCACAAGTGGTTTACCTCAGAATCCTCAGCAAAAGGGAACGTTTCCTCCAGGAGACGGAGACATTCCTCAAAGGAAGGCGTCTGGTCCACCAACTCCGGCACCTGCAAAACACCAGTGGTCAACACAGGCCAAAGCTGCACGAGCAGACAGTCACAGAACCAACGCAACGCTCAGATTCAACTTCAGCACCCAACTTTAGTTTAGTTCCTTGTCACATGTACTAATGAAAGGCTTTTGTTGCGTTCTGTTGCCAGTCAGCGGAAAGACATTACTTTATAACAATTGAGCCCTCGGCAGTGTGCAGAATCAAGGGAGGAAAGTGAATAATATTTCATGCAAGATAAAGTCTGATCCGATAGCCCAAGGGTCACCAATGAGGTAGAGAGTAGTTCAGGACCGCTCTCTAGTTGTTGGTAGGATGGTTCAGTTGCTCAACAGTCGGGAAGAACCTATCCCTGAATCTGGAGGTGTGTGCGTTTTCACACTTCTGTACCTCTTGCCCGGTGAGAGAGAGGAGAAGATGGAGTGGCGGGCTTGTTAGGTTTTGGTTGGCAAGGATGCTAAGAGAATTGAGGTGGTCAAGGTACAGGCCGGATGCAGTCTAATTAAACCACGGGATCAGAAGAGATGACAAGCACCCTCTCATTCCATGATGTATGTACAACAGCTGGAGTTAAAGTAATGGACACACACTGCTGGAGTAACTCAGCAGGACAGGCAGCATCTCTGGGGAGAAGGAATGGGTGACCTTTTGGTTTGACACCCTTCTTCAGTTTGAACTTCAGACTTCAGTCTGAAGAAGGGTGTCGACCCGAACGTACTCCAGCTTTTTGTGTCTATCTTCTGTTTAAACCAGCATCTGCAGTTCCTTCCCAATGCACCCCGCTGTTGCCAAATGAGCTTCAAAATAATGCCATCTCCCTTTCTACCTCAGGGAAATATCCAGCTAGTACATTTAAAAGTCAGAATACAGCCACAGCATTGAGTTCAAACTAATGATGTCAGGTTGCCTTTTGTGTTTCTATACCTTTTACACAACACTACAGCTGATCAATGTTGCGTGTTTGGAAGCATAAACATGAAGGTGTAGCTGCTCCTGCCAGTGCTGCAGTTGGAATGAGTCATTCAACTTTGACACCGTTACGCAATGAAGAGTGTTTGAGGTTACTCCCATGCTCCCCGTTCCCCCTCCCTGCCCTTGGCAAAGGGGCACACCGTCCCATTTGAATGCAAGAGTGACTGTCCCACACACAAACCTTTCCAACGCCTAAACTCAAACCTCCCCCAGGATCCACAGAGGTAACGCAGACTCTGATTACAAGGAGTCTCAGAACCACACCCTCATTCCAGGCCAGAACGAGGCCCATTTTCCAATTTTCTTTTTTTTTTATAAATATAAATAAAAATCATCAAGCAGAAACTGAAGCAGATTAATTTTCAGGACATCTGTGAACAACACAAAAGGCAAGGCTGTGGAGCAAATAGCAAAGCCCTGTAGAGCTGTGCGTTAACCCCACAGATACCAGGCCCACGTTGCATTGTTGAACAAGCAATGGCTTTTGTCTCAAACTGCTAACCGAGCAAAATAAAAACACACCCCAGTGATAAACGTCCCCAACCCCTCCCCACCCACCCCCAGAACCCTCCCCCTTCCTCAGAACAAGGACATTTGTTTCCAGAGAACACACAGTATTGTGTGGAGATAATAGTTTGTTCAGGATTGCTTACAAAGGAAAATTCATTAGAAAGGATACTTCCCCACTGAACATGTAGCAATGTATCACAGTTAGCTTCATCAGTGAGGATCCATTGGATGCAGGCATTGTGGGTGGAGAGAAATATATAGTTGTGTAAAGACCTTATTCCATCACATTCATTTGCCAGACTTCAGACAAATGTGTGCAAATGCTCAAATACAATTTAAAAAGGGGATGCTGGAAAACCTCACATCAGCCAGCACTTGCAAAAAGAAAAGCTGATACCGTTTCAGCTCAGAGACACAGAGAAAAACAAAGTCAGTTTCCTTAAAGCTGCACCTGCGCTGGGCTGGAGTGTGGCCAGGGTCAGGAGTCTGGCTGGGCTCAGGAACATCAGCGGTTAGGATGTGACTTATGATATTTTATGCTCCCTTTAAACTTACCAGGTTCACTGGAAAAGTTTAAGAAGGAACTGCAGATGCTGGAAAAAATCGAAGGTAGATAAAAATGCTGGAGAAACTCAGTGGGTGAGGCAGAGTCTCGAACCTTCGATCCATAGATGCTGCCTCACCCGCTGAGATTCTCCAGCATTTTTACCGACCTTTGATTTTTCAAGCATCTGCAGTTCCTTCTTAAACATTAAGGTTCACTGAAGTGTCACGATTTATACAATAAGGTTCACTGAAGTGTTTAGTTATTCATAAGACTAGCAACCAATTGTTTGGAAAATCTTCTAATCCATCAGTGATAGGAGCAGAATTAGGCCATTCGGCCCATCAAGTGTACTCTGCCTTTAAGTCGTAGCTGATCTATCTCCCCCTCTCAACCCCATTCTCCTGCCTTCTCCCCAAAACCCCTGATCAAGAATCTATCTATCTCTGCCTTAAAAATCACCAATGACTTGGACTCCACACAGGCTCCTGCGCCAATGAATTCCACAGATTCACCACCCTCTGTCTAAAGAAACCCCCAAAGTGCCAGATTGTTTACCAAACTCCAAGCTGGTTAACAAACTCGCAGAACTGGGTCTCTGTGTATCCCTCTGCAATTGGACCCTCGACTTCCTCATTCACAGACCACAGTCTGTTCGTATTGGTGGAAATGTGTCAGACTCGATAACAATCAGCACGGGAGCACCTCAAGGCTGCGTGCTCAGCCCCCTGCTGTACTCACTCTATACTCATGACTGCGTAGCCGGTCATAGTGCAAACTCCATCATCAAGTTCGCTGACGACACCACTGTTGTGGGACGTATCACTGATGGGGATGAGTCAGAGTATAGAAGAGAGATCGAGCGACTGTCCATATGGTGCCAGCACATAAACGTGGCCCTCAACACCAGCAAAACCAAGGAACTGATTGTGGACTTTGGAAGGAGTAGGATGGGGACCCCCAGTCCTGTTTATATCAACAGGTCGATGGTTGAAAGGGTCAAGAGCTTCAAATTCCTGGGCGTGCACATCTCTGAAGATCTTTCCTGGTCCGAGAACACAGATGCAATTATTAAGAAAGCTCATCAGCGCCTCTACTTCCTGAGAAGATTACGGAGAGTCGGTCTGTCAAGGTGGACTCTAACATCTACAGGTGCACAGTAGAGAGCTTGCTGACCGGTTGCATCGTGGCTTGATTCAGCAACTTGAGCACCCTGGAGAGGAAAATACTACAAAAAGTAGTAAATACTGCCCAGTCCATCATCGGCTCTGACCTTCCTTCCATCGAGGGGATCTATCACAGTCGCTGCCTCAAAAAGGTTGGCAGCATCATCAAGGACCCACACCATCCTGGCCACACACTTTTATCTCCCTGCTACCTTTGGGTAGAAGGTACAGGAGCCCGAGGACTGCAACGACCAAGTTCAGGAATAGCTACTTCACCACAGCCATCAGGCTATTAAACGTGGCTCGGACAAAACGCTGAACATTAATACTCTTTTATCTGTTATTTGCACTTTATCAATTTATTTATTCATGTGTGTATTTACATTTATAATGGTATTTGGACGCACTGATCTGTTTTGTAGTCAATGCCTACTATGTTCTGTTGTGCTAAGCAAAGAAAGAATGTCATTGTCCTGTCAGGGACACATGACAATAAACTCTTTTGACTCTTATTAGTTTTATTAGTCACATTTCCAACATATGTAGATTTTATGATACATAAATGTGATTTTTTTTCAGAAGTAGAAACAAGGAACTGCAGATGCTGGTTTACAAAGAAAAGACAAAAACTAGGAAACTCAGCAGATCAGGCAGTATTTCTGGAGAACATGGACAGGTGACATTTCGAGTTGGCACCCTTCAGTCTGAAGGGACCCGACACATCATGTTCCCCAGAGATGCCGCCTGACCCGCTGAGTTACTCCAGCACATTGCGTCTTTTTTTGCCTTTTTTTTTTAAAGTAGCTTTGAGTCTTATTGCATTGGTGCTGAAACTCTGGGCCTGGATGGAGCATTGATGCACGGGTGCCAGGCAACATCATCTCCAACAACCGTGTGCAACCATCTCCAACATGGTCGTCAGCAGATCATACATTCTGAGCGCCACTACTAACTGGAAGTAAACCTGAGCAACTCCATGTATACCGAGAGTGCCGGGGATCAGAGGCTGGATATCCTATGGTGAACGGCCAACTGCTTGATGCCCAAAGGCTTTCAGTTACCAATAATGCACTTTTGCAGGATGGTAGCGCAGAAGCAGGACCATGATGCCCATCCATGCTAATCCCAGTCGTCTGCAACATGCCTTCCCTATCCAAGCACCGGCCCAAACGTTGTAAATATTTCAAATGTACCCTCCTCTATCACTTCCTCTGACAGCCTGCTCCATGTAACGACCACCCTGTGTGAGCAACATAACCAGCAGGTCTTACACTTTTGCCGTCTCATGTTAAGTGACTGTGTGCCCTTTAGTTCTACCCACCTCTCCCTTGGAGGGGATCAAACACCACCTCCACCGCCAAATTGAGATTTAAAAGAATATGTCAATAGGACCCGTGGGAAATGGGATAGGGAATGCAGTGATAGGACAGTCTGGAGTATATATAGCTAGACACAAAATGTCACCGATTCCTTCTCTCCATAGATGATGCCACACCCACTGAGTTCCTCCGGCATTTTATGTCTACCTTTCATTTTACCAGCATTTGCAGCTTTCTTATACGAGGGAGAGAGCGCGCGAGCGAGAGCAAAGCAGTGAAGGGGCTATGATTAGATAGCTGCTTTAAGAGCTGGCGCGGAGCCACTGTGCAAATATCCACGGTGTATGCTGTTTGAGTAGGGGTAGGCATACAGTCAGGGGTAGGCATGCTGTGGATGGGGTAAGCTATAGGCCTAAGCTATAAAGCTGTACCTGAGCCGGAATGCTTTCTCCAGTCTCCCCATCCACGTGACCAGTTCCCTGCAGCAAACCACTCCTCCCGCTTGCACAGTTCTCTTCAGTCTTCTTCCTCTGATCTTCCTCCCCTTGTCCGTTCTCCTTCTGCTTGGAACTGAGGTCGAACACCTCTCTGCCAGCGCCCAGATCTATGTCCTGTCTCCATAGGATATCAATCAGATCAATGTCCTGGAACCAGAGAATTCCAATCACTCCATCTGCAGCCAATCATGACATCAATAACATTCTCACCAGCAACTGTAAAACAGGCATCAGGCAGCCGCGCAGAGCCAGTGGGGCTGACCCAGCCGACTGTCGGGCAAAGGGAGTCTGTGTCTATTGTGGGCAAACAGGAGGCCATTCAGACCAAGGCTATTCTATTTGTCCATTAGAGCCAAATACGGCCTGATCCACACCTAAATTCCATCTACACTTTGTAATCTTTCATATAATTATCCATGAAAATTGGTGATATCTCCAGCCTCAACAACCATTTGGGCTTTGGACAAGGGAAGAAGGAGGAAGTTACGGAAGGGTGAGGGGGAGTGAGAGGACAGTTGGGATAAAGCCTTCCAGATTGCCACTCCACTTTGTGGTGTTCCTCTTAAACCACCTGCATATAACCCGGGTACAATCATTATATTTCCTGTTCTATCCCCTCCGATCAGAGGAAACTGTACCCATGTCCACTCTGCCCTTCTCAGTCAAATCTAGAATTTTAAAAACGTCTCTTAACTTACAATACATAAAAGGAATACAAATCGAGACAATGCAGAACCAATTGCCAAAGTTGTATTCATGGTAAACTGCAAAGTAACTCAGCGGGTCAGGCAGCACCTCTGGAGAGCATGGATAGGTGACATTTCAAATAGGGCCTCCAATCAGAGGGAAGGGTTCCGACCCAAAACATCACCGATCCATGTCCTCCAGAGATACTGCCTGACCCGCTCAATTACTCCAGCACTGTCCATTTTATCCTCTCCCCCAGGATTCAAATATTTGTTCAATTGGCTTGTTATTGTTTAGTTCCCCAAAATTAATTTCCCACTTTCTATACATGCCGGCACTAATCTTTTCTTCGTTTGACATACTTGTCCAGTTTTCCAAGACTTTGTTCAGTATCAATCTACTTCCAACTGCTCCCAGTCCACAGGCAAGCGGCTTTTCCTACTTTACATGCCATCTCTTTGCATCCAGTGTAATCCTTGACAACTTTTGTTTGCCATGGTTGGGTCGCCATTTCTTTTATATTTTACCCCACAAAGGAATGCAAGGTTATTGCAAGCCCTTTATTTGTTCCCCAAATGTCTGCCAGTGCCCATTACTGCACAACCACTTACTACAACTTTATTATGTAATAATGCATTCATTACTGAAGTGAAACTTAACTGGGCCAGTCACCAAGGCAGCTGGGGAATTTATAAAACGCCAGGTCGAGAAAAGAACAAACAACGACTCAGCAAAACTTTAATGTCCTTCAAGGCAGACAATAACTTGGAGGTAAACATAGACAGGCTGATAAGTAAGTTTGCAGATGACACCAAGATTGCTGGGGTCACAGACTGTGATGTAGGCTGTCAAGGTGTACAGTGGGATATAGAGCAGCTACAGGGATGGGCAGTGCAATGGCAGATGAAATTTAATCCAGCAATCACAAGGTGGTGCATTTTGGGAGGTCAATGCAAGGGGAAAATGGCATGACTTTTAACAGCATTGATGTGCAGAGATCTCTTGGGGGTCCAAGTCCATAGTTCCCTGAAAGTGGCAGCACAAGTACAGGCGGCATATGGTATTGCTTGCCTTCATTTGTATTAAGGGCCTGTCCCACTTACGCAATATTTTCGGCGACTTGCCGGCACCCATCATTGTCACAGCAGGCACGCCAACAGTTTCCAGAAAAAGGTACGACTCTTTGGGTCCCTCACGGCCATACAGGCGTCACAGGACAGCACCTTCGCATCCACTGGAGGCGTTGCCACAGGCAGACGGCCTCCATCACCAATGAATCCCCATACTCCGGCCCATGCCCTCTCCTTGCTTCTACTATCAGGTCAAGTCCCACGCCACGAGCTTCAGGAACAGCTGTTTTTTACAACCATCAGGTTCTTGAACCAACCGGAAGAACCCTACTTTGGCACCAGAACACCCCGGACCACCTTTACCACCACATGCAACTGTTGTCTAAGTGCATTTTGCAGGCGTTTGCTTTTCACTGCTTTCAGGAATTTCTGTAGCTAATGTATGTAGAATTTATGTTGTTGTATGTTGTCGGAGCCTGTGTGGCTGCGATGCTGCTGAAAGCAAGATTGTCATTGAGCAGTACCTCACTGTCACCGGACTCAGGCATGAGAGTGTACCCAACTCCATGCTCAGACACCAAGCTGACTCGCTGGGCTCCAGGTGAAGTATTGAATGCTTAAAACTTTAGCTAAAGGAAGAGTGAAGGATGTTCAGGAAGGGTGAAGGAGATGGACATGATCAGCAAGTTTACAGTTCATCGTGTTAGCAGATAATGACACCCTGCCATGACCTTGCATTCAGCTATTGCTGAAACACGACAGGAATAAAAGCTCAAGGCAGACTGAATTCCCAAAACTGAGCCACTAAACCGGCAACATCCCTTGCAGCCCAACCGCCCTGCTCCCTCTGGCAATGGAGAACATTCTATCCAATGTTCAAAGTGAGAAACACACACAGTCCCATTGGAGTGTAGCTCAGTTCCACTGGCCTCTATTTTATTGGGCTTTCAAATAGATATAGATCGATTCAAATCTGAGGCACGCCAGAGTGGATTTGTTCTTTATTCTGCACTCTATGCACTGAGAAATATCAGGTACTGTGACATCCCACCATACTATTGATTATTAAAAACCAACAGGCTATACAGTTACTTTTGCCAGTGGTCAAAAGAGAATGGTTCAATTATGCAACAAAGGTTTCCTACTCATCTGATACACGAGATATTTACATAGAACATGCGGTAGTACAGCACAGGAACAGGCCCTTCGTGCTGAACATGATGCCATGCTCAAATCTTATCTACCTGCACATAATCATATCCCTCCATTCCCTGTCTCTTAAATGCCACTATTGTGTCTGCCTCCACCACCACCCCAGGCACTCACCACCATACGAGTAAGAAAACTTGCCCCGCACATCTCCTTCAATCCCCACACCTTAAAAACATCTCAAACTTATGGGAAGGGATTAACATAGAGCCTCCAGTCAATATTTATTCCCCCAACCAGCACAAAACAGATTTGATCAATTGCTGATATTGTTATAAAGCAATATGCTGCGTCCAGAGCGACTTTAAATGTAGTACACTCTTCATTGCAAATCTTTAGATTCTGTGAAGTATCTTGAGACAGGTTGTTAGGAACTGAAAACCATTTATCGTTATTGGTCTGCTTTATAACTTCATGCTGGTCTTCAGAAATCAGCAACATTACAAAAAGCCACATACAATTTTGATTCCAGGATCCAAACCCCAGCATAGTATGCTGGATAAATGACCTTGCATCATGTCAGAGACACCCAGAATCAGTGGGAGACAAGCAGATTATAGAGACCCTAAACTTACTGTGACACACACAGGCTCAGACATTGACTTTGTTGCTTCCAGATGCATCAACTTCAACATGTGATTATTTTTCAGATCAATTCCAAATGGGTTTATTCCTGCAACCAGTTATTTTACATGGGTCTGCAAGATTGTAATCTTCAGTCTGTGGGGTATTTAACTGTGGCCTTCCTTTGCCCAACCTCAGAAACAGATGCCGCCATCTGACCCTCCCCCACACAGACACATATACCATCACCCTCATACACACATACACATGATGCAAGTGTTGCAGGTCACTGTACAACAGAGTCTTTTAGATGATACTAGACCAAGGGGGACCCGTTGGGTCCCGTCCCCTCAACGTGCGGCTGCAGGGGTGGAGGGGGCCTGCGGCATCACACACACACACTAACCACCCCCCACACACACGGGGGGAGAGTGGGGGGGGGAGAGAGGGGAGATGAGAGGGGGGGGAGAGGAGAGGGGGGAGAGGAGAGGGGGGAGAGGAGAGGGGGGAGAGGAGAGGGGGGAGGAGGAGAGGGGGGAGAGGAGAGGGGGGAGAGGAGAGGGGGGAGAGGAGAGAGGAGAGGGGGGAGAGGAGAGGGGGGAGAGGAGAGGGGGGGAGAGGGGGGGGGAGAGGAGCGGGGGGGAGAGGAGCGGGGGGGAGGAGGAGGGGGGGGGAGAGGAGAGGGAGGGGGGAGGAGGGGGAGAGGAGATGGATGCGAGACGGAGGGGAAGGGGGAGGGGTAGGGGAGGGAGAGGGGGAAGGGGGAGAGAGGAGGGGGAAGGGGAAGAGGGGGATGGGATTAATACCCATACATTTTTATTTCTTCTACTGCTTTGCTGATCAACCCCCTCCCACACTGCAGCACGATACAATGGCCATTTTAAAGGATAAAGAAACACCACCGCTTGAAGTCAGTAAGTATTCAGTCATCTGAGAGGCACATGGACTGTCTCAGATCCAATCACATGCTCGGTTGACAGATCGTATGTTTCATACAATTAGGATGCAGATGATTTTGAGTAAGAGTTTATTTATAGGGTCAACAAACCCATAAAACAGACTCTCACCGCGTAGCCCAGCAGGGACGAATGTAAACAAGCAATGCTTTCCCCACTAGTGTAGAATCATCCATATGCAATTCGGTGTAAATGAAGGTATAGATTGCAGGTTTAACACTTTCAGTGAAATATGGGTGGCACAAGGTAGAGAAATGCCAAGTTTCTTAACATTTGACAACTCCAGGAGAAGTATTTGCATGATGCACAGCTCTTGTGCAGAGCACTGGGATATGTAACGGCGTGAAAGGCAAAAGGAGACTGGTGCAATTGGGTATCATCAAAATCATCAACAAGTACGCTGTTATGAATAGCAATAGTGCAGACAAAGTGTCCAAAAGAAAGTACAGATTTTGGAGTAGGTAGAAAATAACTCAATCTTATACCGGATCAATCACTGAAAGAACAGCTAATCAGAGTCATGCAGCACGGAAAACAGGCCCTTCGGCCCAACTCATCCATGCTGACCACGGTGCACCATCTACGTTGGTCCTAACTGCATCTAAACCTTTCCTATCCATGTACCTGCCAAATGTCTTATCAATGCTGTGGTAGTGCGTGCCTCAACTACCTCCTCTGGCAGCTTGTTCCAAATACCCATCACCCTTGGTCGATACATTTGCCCCTCTGTTTCCTATTAAATCTTTCCCCTTTCACCCTAAACCCATGCCTTCTGGCTCTTGATTCCCCTACTCTTGGGTAAAAGACTCCTGACTCTATACACTTCTATGAGATCACCGCTCATCCTCATGCACACCATGGAATAAAATCCTAGCCTACCCCAGCCTCTTCTCGTAGCTCAGACTCGCGAGTCCTGGCCACATTCTCATAAATCTTCTCTGCACTCTGACCAGCTAAAAAAAAAAAAATCAAAATCAAAATTGCATTCACTGCAGGGAGAAAAAGATAAGAGTTAATAAAAAAGCGAAAAATTTGGCAAATCTCAATTTTAAGGTTAAAGTCCACAGGATGCAAAGTAGTTACTGAATGTAAGACATTTGACTTTGAGACGACATGCTGTAAGATGCCGCACAAGGCTAAAGCACCAACTGGGAGCTTATGCGATTTAGTATAACATTAACATGGACCAAGGTCTGGTTAACAGACAAAACAGAAAGGATGAAATATCACTTTCAGATAAGTATGGTGCCATTAAGATCAGTACTTGGTCTAAACCATTTGCAAAATATTATGGACTTGGTTCATTATCAAAGCTGGCTAAAGATTAAAAAGCTAGATAGGAAAGTAACGCAGGAACGCGCTAAGAGGCTGCAGAAAATATATACGACTATAGCCAATGGAGTAGAAAATTAAAACTAAATAAAGAAATGTGAAATTATCCACAAAGTGAGATAACAAAAGGAGAATATTTAAATGTTGAAAGTTTGGTTATATTGGACCTGGATATGTTTTCAGTATAGTTACAAAGATACAGCGTGGAAACTGGCTCTTCGGCCCAAAATTAACATGCAGTTACAGGAAACATTACCTGTTGTACCTGCATGGTTTGACTGTACTCGTGTATGGTATAACTTGCCGGGATGGCACGCAAACAAAGTCTTTCACTGGAATTCAGTGCACGTGACAAGAATCCAAGACCAAAGGGTACATTAACCCTCATGACCAACATTGTGCACATTTGGCCTCTCTATGCCACACACCATGCTGACGTGGAAATATACTGCCACCGTAGACCTCCCTACCCACCCAAGAGTATTTTGGGAGGGCTGCAGTCATTCAAGTCAGCCTAACCCCCATCCTCTCAAGGAAATCAAACTCTGACATTAACAACATTAACCACACCCTGGAAAAATATCTCCCAAGTTACGGAGCATTGAACCATGAGTCACAGACCAAATTACAATGCATTTGTGGCCCAGATAAGGAGCAATGTCTTTACTCTAAAGATTAAGATTTTTCCCCTCTTCAATTTTCTACCTCAAATGGCTGCAGATGTTCAGTTGTTGAACATTTTCAAGGTTGATGCAGATGTCTAAATTCCAACAGAAATAAGGAATGTGGATCCCATTCCAGGAAGATGGAGGTGACATCAGTAGAGCAGAACTACGCGGCCAAATGTCTTCCACCTGCGATCACCATGAAGGGCTATCAGGGTGGGCCGTATACATTGGATACCAGTCACTTGCTCTCCCTTGAACCGACCGCCCACATGGCAATCACTGAAGGGTCCTGACCCGAAACGTCATCTATCCACGTTCTTCACAGATGCAGCCTGACCTACCAAGTTATTCCAGCATTTTATGCCTATTATTTTTAAACCAACAGGTGCAATCCCTGTTGCTCAACAAACAGGGCAGTCCTTAACCTCCCTTTGAAACAGCTGCCTTGGAGCAAGTTCTTTCATTTTGTTCTCAAGTGATTTTCCAGCCACACCTGGAGTCAAGTCGCACCCAGGGCCAGGCTGCGGTGACGTGTTTGTACTCAGCCAGTGTAAGATCGGCACTTGCCACAGTTGTTTAGCAGTGATTAGACTGCAGGCTTTCAGCACTGGATCTTACAACTTTCTCAGCATTGGAACAGATAGATAATAAGGGGAAAACAATCCTAGAAGGCCATTTTAAGAAGAGAAGACAAAATGAAACCTCACCTGTGGTCTTTTGAAAATTGAATTGCACATCTACAGATTTCCTCTATCACTCTCAAAGAGTTGAGAACATTTATCATATTCAACTCACTTCCATGAAACGACATTAATTAAGTTTGATTATATTTAGCGATTTTTACAGTTATTTCCTCATATTCACAAAAACGTCTTCATATATTCACAAAAACAAAATAAGTTTTCTCGAAAAATCAATCTTTCTGATGAGCTGTAAGTGTGTTGATGCTGGAAGCTAAACACAGTTCTCCAACCTACTACAAAGCCCTCGACGCTTAGCATGAGTTATCTTTCAATTTAATATTATTCTCAGCCTCCTTGTTAACCACAGAGTGGGCCACCTTTCCATCAGCTTGTACTCGCTAGAATTTAGAAGATTGAGGGGTGATCTAATAGAAACGTACAAAATTCTTAAGGGGGACAGACGAGATGCAGGAAGATTGTTCCCGTTGTTGGGGAAGTCCAGAACAAGGGGGTCACAGTTTAAGGATAAGAGGGAAGTCTTTTAGGACCGAGATGAGAAAAACATTTTTCACACAGAGAGTGGTGAATCTGTGGAATTCTCTGCCACAGAAGGTAGTTGAGGCCAGTTCATTGGCTATATTTAAGAGGGAGTTAGATGTGGCCCTTCTGGCTAAAGGGATCAGAGGGTATGGAGAGAAGGCAGGTATAGGATACTGAGTTGAATGATCAGCCATGATATTGAATGGCGGTGCACGCTCGAAGGGCCGAATGGCCTACTCCTGCACCTATTTTCTATGTTTCTATTTCGAAAGCTGTACCTGTTGCAAAATTGCACAAATAGATTTAGCAGAGTTGAGATGAAGGAGACTCAAGTGGAACATAAACGTCAGCATAGATTGGTTGGGTCAGGTGGGATGTTGCTGTGATAAAAACAAAATGCTCAGCTGGTCAAACAGCTTCTGTGTAAAGAGCAACAATGTCAAATAGGAAAAAAAAGTGCTGGAGAAACTCAGCAGGCGAGGTAGCATCTATGGAGGGAACGGGCAGACGATGTTTTGGGTTGGTACTATGCTTCAGACTGAGGGGGAAGAAAGGAGGTATCCTGTTGCCTGCCACTAATTCTTCATCCCATCTGACCTTTCTCTATCCCCTACACCATTATGGTTTAAGCCCAAAGTAACCTCTAGTAATAACACCCGATCTTCCACCTATCCCAGCCGCAGTCTTCTGCACTCAATCCAAAAACAATTGAAGAGGTTAAACCCAGGATTGTAGAAATCTTTAAAACCATGTGCTGCACCATCAGCAGGTCAGGCAGCATTTGTGGATAAATAATGGTTTTAATATTTTAGATCAGACACTCTTCCTCAGAATTAGTCTTTTACCTAGCAACCACATGACCTCATTTGTAGTTCATCCTCAGGACAACGCCAATCTTGCCAAATCGGAGATATGCCACCTTATCCTTCCCTCACTGAAACTTATTTCTCTCCTTCAGTGAAGAAGCGTCTTCAGCCTGAAACGTTAACCCTTTCCACAGATTCACTCAATCATTTAAACAGGTGCATTTTTTTTAATTTTGTATTTTCTAATAGCGATTTTTCTTTTTTGCCCTGTGGAAAATGTATTTGTATTTACGATCAGTACCCGTAGAGACAAATGAGAGGGGCAAAATGTGGATCAACATACTGCATTGAACAGGAGTGTTGTTAACACAAGTGTGGTGGGACAGTGTGCAGCTACTATAGCTCACAATTCCATGATCCACCTCCACATTTCACATGAAGATCCCTTGTGCATCATTCCCTCTTCCCCCCCTAGTCTGAAGAGAGGTCTCAACCTGAAACCTCACCCATTCCTTCTCTCCAGGGGTGCTGCCTGCCCCGCTGAGTTACTCCAGCATTTTGTGTCCCTCTTTCTTACCCTGATGGACTGATCTATGGGGAAAGTTTAATATTGAGGAAACAGCCAGGACATTCAGCCAGAGGTCAAAATGAGATCAGCCATGACAGTAAACAGCGGAGCCGTAATCAAGGACTGTTTGTTTACTCCTTGTTCCTCCATTCTCGGCACAGCCACAGCCTTGGACAGTGGCTGGGTGTGGAAATCCCAACAAAAATCCTGGCGACAGAAATAGACCTGCTCCAGATGGAGTTACTGACAAGCCTGCATGAGCTTTCACCACGCAATACTGGAACAGTTATTTTTAATCAGTCTAGGAACAAAATGTTGACGACATATACAGTAATCTTTTAGAGGGGTAAAAACAACTTGACTGGCAGATGCCTGAACTCTATGGTTTAAAAACAGCTAAACATTTGAAGAAATCCTAACCAGCTCTACCACAAAGCCCTTACACAACGCATACCAGGAAACTAAACTTTCAATTATTTCCCCCAATTTCCTCCTCGTGCTAAGATAGTCAGTTGTCTTCTACGTGAAACATTAACTCTTTCCACAGATAAACTTATTGTTGTATGCATCTGCAGTTTTTCAGTTGTGCACTTCAAGTAGTGAATTTTACATTTTCCCCCTGTAAATAACTGATTTATAATCAGCACCCGGAAACAACCACAGCAAGAGAGGAACCATCAGCGTTAACACCACGAGTCCCAAGGACAACTATCCCTGGGTGGACAAAAAGCTGGAGTAACTCAGAGGGACAGGCAGCTTCTCTGGAGAGAAAGAATGGGTGGTGTTTCCTGTCGAGTCCCTTTTCGACCCGAAACGTCACCCATTCCTTCTCTCCAGAGATGCTGCCTGTCCCGCTGAGTTGCTCCAGCTTTTTGTGTCTATCTTTGGTTTAAACCAGCATCTGTAATTCCTTCCCACACAACTATCCCAGGGTATTTTTAAGGCAAAGATTGACAAATACTTGATTAGTAAGGGTGCCTAGGGTAATAGGGAGAAGACAGGAGAATGGGGTTGAGAGGGAAGGTTGGATCAGCCATGATTGAATGGTGGGGTAGTCGATGGGCCGAATGGTCGAATTCTGCTCCTATGAAATGTTCTTTCAAAGAACAGTGCTTTATGCGAAAAATGTCCTCTCCCCGAATTACCAATCTTGTCATGGATAAATGTGTTTTCTTTTTAATTCGTGTACAGCAATCAATAAAATAGGTATATTACTGGCAAATACTGGCAATACTCAATATCTGCTTCCTACACAGAGGGCAAGACCCCGAGCTGATGTTGTCTCGTTCATAAAGATTACAGACAGTAGTAATGCGCAAGGGGGGGGGAGGAAGGGAGGGGAGAGAGGGGGAGAGAGAGAGAGAAGGGGGGGGGAGAGAGGGAGAGAGAAAGGAGAGAGAGAGAGAGAGAGAAGAGAGAAGAGAGAGAGAAAGGGTGAGAGAGAGGGAGAGAGAGAGAGGGAGAGAGAGAGAGAAGGGGGAGGAGAGAGAGAGAAAGGGAGAGAGAGAGAGAGGAAGGGGGAGAGAGAGAGAGGGGGAGAGAGAGAGAGAAAGGGAGAGAGAGAGTCCATGTTTGTGGCAGGGTCAAAGTTGGAGATTGGAGATTCAGGGGGAGCCAACAGCATCTCATGTTGATCAGTGAACAGAGCACTTAGAGGGCCTTCATTAATATCTACATGCTCCTTGTGCATCCAATGGTATACACAAATCCACTGCCAAGGCTACAGCTGGGGAAAATGACCTCAGTTCAGCTCCTTGCAGCTGCCCGGCTCTTACATTAACAAGCATCACACTATCAATAGTAAAAGGCTCGGATAGAGTGGATGTGGAGAGGAGACTAAGAGGAATTTCTTTAGTCAGAGGGTGGTGAATCTGTGGAATTCTTTGCCACAGACAGCTGTGGGAGTCAAGTCAATAAAAATGTAATAATGGAGATTGACAGATTCTTGATTAGCAATGGTGTCGGGGGGTTATGGGGAGAAGGCAGGAGAATGGGGTTGAAGGGGAAAGATAGTTCTGCCATGATTGAATGGCGGAGTAGATTTGATGGGCCAAATGACTAATTCTGCTCCTAGAATTTATGAACAAATAAACCCGACTTGTTACGACAGAATTAATTATGGAAATGACTTGTCTCCTCCCTAACCTCCGGTTATATAAGTAACAACCAGACACAGCACTCAGTGCAACTTTCCATTGTGGCTGGGGAGGAGACGGATCTGGGTGGCAGTATTGCATCAAAATCAGAACAAATGCATCACTGCTTCCTGTGCAACACCCTAAACAGTAAAAGAATCCCACAAAGTATAATCAGAAACCAAGAACACAAGGGGACCCAAAAGATTTCTTTAATGAGTGATTTAAAGATAAATTAGCGATGTAATAATTTCAAGGAGTCTGACGTATCTGGCAGAACAGACAAGAGCTTTGTACTGGATAGTCCGACGATAAAGGGTTAACAATTATGGATTAGGGATTGGCCTCCTGTATATAGCCCAACCAACATAAACCTGAGCTGAACAGAGGGTAGATACAAAATACTGGAGTAACTCAGTGGGACAGGTAGCATTGCTGGAGAGAAGGAGTGGGTGACGTTTCGGGTCGAGACTCTTGAAAGCACCAACCCAGGTGTCCAGCAGTTGGGCAGCAACGCTACCATTCTGCCACTGTGCTGCCCCAAGTTCTTGCTCTTCCAGCAAAGGTAAATCCCATTGTGGCTTACAATGCACAACGCTTAACCCCGCAGCTAAAATGAACCATTCTACATTTCTTTATCATCCGTCTAGTTTAATCTGTCATTTTCACACTTTACCCTTCCATATCTCTACACCCTCTCCCGACTTATCAGTCTGAAGAAGGGTCTCGACCCGAAACATCACCCATTCCTTCTCTGCAGAGATGCTGCCTGTCCTGCTGAGTTAGTCCATCGTTTTGTGTCTATCTTCCATGGTTTTACCAGGTCCACAAACCAAGAGAACTCTGCACTTCAATGTACATTGCAACCCTTTGCAAAGCCGCCTGAACAGTGTTAATCTACCCAGCAAAAACTTGCACTGATGTAACATCATTAAAACAGCAATGCCATCCACGCTATTTCGCAGGAGTACCATCAAATAATGGCACTAAACCACACCATGTGACCAAGTAGAGGCTGAAATACACAAGTTGTTTCAAGGAATACTGCAAATGGTGGAAAAGTGGAGAAATTCAGATAAAGAATTCCAGAGTTCAAAACCTAAGCAGTTGAGGGAGGACACAACTGCTAAACTGGGGAACAAATGGGGAAGTTCAAGAAGGCAGGACTAGAGAAAGATCTAAACATGCCTCAGGAGGACATTTGGTCCATTATGTAGCTGTGGGCTAAAATGAAAAGATGCTCAGCCCAATGCAGTCTTACAACATTAGAGTTGCAGCCCATTAAGTCAACATTTCTCCATACACACATCCAGGTACTTTTTTTTAAAAATATGAAAAAAGTGCTTCTAGCATCACTGCTCTTTCAGGCAGCAAGTTCCAGACACCTACCCCCGCTCGATGAAACGATTTTGACCATGTCCCCTCAAGTAAATGGTAGAGGTTTCAATGCAATCTGGACACAGTCCCCCTCCATTATGAGGTGTAATGGATTAATGAAAAGCAGAAACAAAGATTTGCAGATGTCGGTTGATACACAAAAGAACACAATAGACAATAGGTGCAGGATGCCATTCGGCCCTTCGAGCCAGCACCGCCATTCAATGTGATCATGGCTGATCATCCACAATCAGTACCCCGTTCCTGCCTTCTCCCCATATCCCCTGACTCCGCTACCTTTAAGAGCCCTATCTAGTTCTCTTGAAAGTATCCGGAGAACAGAGAAGACTAAGTGGGGAAATAACCCCACAGGCCAGGCAGCATCTCTGGAGAACATGGATAGTGGACTGATTATTAAGGGTGTCAGGGGTTATGGGGAGAAGGCAGGAGAATGGGGTTGAAGAAAAGATAGATCAGCCATGATTGAATGGGGGAGAAGACTTGATGGGCCGAATGGCTTAGGAACTTTTTGGGTGAAGGAGGACTTGACCTAAAATGTCACCTATCCGTGTTCTCCAGAGACAATGCCTGACTGCTGAGTTACTCCAGCACTTTGTGTCTTGTTTGGAGAAAAGCAGGACTGGACGAGATTACAGATAGCCTGGAAATGTGAGGGGAGCGACGAGGACATTAGGGAAGGTAGACAAAAATGCTAGAGGTACTCAACAGGTGAGGCAGCAACTATGGAGAGAAGGAATAGGTGACATTTCAGGTCAAGACCCCTTGGTTCTCGACCCGAAATGTCGCCTATTCCTTCTCAGTTCGCTCACAATAGACAATCGGCAATAGGTGCAGGAGTAGGCCATTCCCCTGACTCTCCCCATATCCCCTGACTCTGCTTTTTTTTTTTAAAGAGCCCTATCTAGCTCTCTCTTGAAAGCATCTAGAGAACCTGTCTCCACCGCCCTCTGAGGCAGAGAATTCCAGATTCACCATTCTCTGTGAGAAAAAGTGTTTCCTCATCTCCGTTCTAAATGGGTTACTCCTTATTCTTAAACTGTTCTGGACTCCCCCAACATCGGGAACATGTTTCCTGCCTCTAGCGTGCGAGTCTGGCGTCTATTCCTTCTGAGTCTGCTCACCGGCTGAGTTCCTCCAGCATTTTGGTCTACCTTCGATTTTTCCAGCATCTGCAGTTCTTTCTTAAAGAGGGCATTTAGGGAAGATGTTTTTTTTTAAATATAATTGAACCTGATGCAATGCTGTCCAGCAGCCATACCCAGTGTCACGTGATCATCGGTAAGTCCAGCCGCACTGTCCTACTGTCGTTGGTCTCCACTCGTGACCAACACAGCTGCTGTGGGAAGTTTGACTGGAATTCAAAGCGCGTTACATTCCTTTGTGAAGTCCAGTGTGGAAAGAACATGATTATTTATAGCACCTTTTTAGCCTCGCAACATGCCATGGCAGGAACAGAAAGGGTAAACAGGCAACAAAAACAAAAATGATTCTGGGGTGAATTTTCAGGAAAGGTAGGAGACACCAAGAGTCATAAGAGTCTTACAGCGTGGAAACAGGCCCTCTGGCCCAACGTGCCCGCACCGGCTAACATGCCCCATCCACATTCGTCCCACCGGCCTGTGTTTGCCCCATTTTCCCTCCAAACCTGTCCTGTGTTGAACAAGTTCAAGGAGATCTATAGTTTCAATCCCAAGATGGCATTGTGGCATTGCTTTAAGTTACTGTCTCAAATGGCCTACTCCTGCACCTATTTTCTATGTTACATTTATTGTCACATGCACCAACTGGTACAGTGAGATTTGAGTTACCAAACAGCCACACAAATAAAAAGAACACAATAGAATTTAACATGAACACAAGAAATTCCTAGAGTTAAAGGGCGATCACTGGCAAATGGATTCCAGAATGATGCAGAGGAGGGGGCTTGGAAATAGTGAACTGGTGTGCTCTAAGTGAGCAACAGGTTGGTTGGCAAGGGCACAGTTGTTCGAGGAGATTCGTCACATCTAAGATTCCACCGACTCATCAAATGTCATCCTCAAATCTAGCACTAGCTTTATGGACTAGCTCTTAGTGTATGCTCCGGAATTATCAATTTGCAGTAGCAAGCCCAAAATACTGGTCAAGGACCTGCAAAATGTTCCACATAGTCCACTAATTAGAGCCAAAAATATGCGGGGAGAAAGCATGAAGTACTGAATATCAATGACCAGGGCTGAAAGGATAACTACATATTTACTACTGACAGGATAGGAAAAATATTGTCATTCTATCCCAAGAATATATCTGTGACAAGAAGAGGCTGGGGCACTGATCATCACTTGCCATTGGTGCAGATGACATCTACACACTCCTGTGACCAGACCCCAACGCAAGCTGGCTACTTGGAGCTCCATCACTGCAAGGAACTTTCAGCAAGGCAGAGGGACTGTTTCCAGGACATCCTCAAAGCCCTCCCCCCCCCCCCCAGTGGAAAAGTCCTGAGCCGAGATTGTTCACACAACCTCCTTCCCAACAGAAGCAGAAAGGGAAGGTCCACAGAAGGTCATCGTTACCCTCAAACTCCACCTATGGCAGATGCTGTGCTTCCAGCATGGAATTCCTACTCATCGTAAAACCCACCAAACTGAGAGGATGCTAAAGGGTTGGAGAGGTTTCCTTTGGTGTGGGGGAAGGGAGGGTGTTCACCAAAAGGACAAGGCTTTTATGTTATTTGTAGATCAGAGGGAGGAGCAAAGACTGCACTGCAGGAATAGGATTAGAGAAGTGAAAGTTAAGAGGGGAATGCGCAAGAGCAGGTTTCAGTTCTGGGAATGAGAGCAGAGTAGGCAGGTCCGTTATAGCAGAACATTCTGGGTCTTGATAGTGAAACTTAAATGTTTGCTCAGATGGAATTATGCCAGAACCCATAGAGCAAGGTGCTTCAAGAAGAGTCTGATAGATTTAATGGGCACATCAACCCTGTAGTTTCAGTTTTCCATATCTTCCTACATCCTTCCCCTTTCATGTGGAGAAGCAAATAAATGACCTTCATTTGACAAAGATCTCGGGAGGCCTTGAAATATGAGACTCATTGTATAACGGGCACAAGAGACCCACGCTCTGCAGAAACATATTTCATACTCCTTTTAAATTATTGCAGATAGAAGCCAGAGAGATTAAGGAGGATGCTGGTGTACAGAAGACCACATTTAACTCTATAGAACACTACTTGTACAGAAGACCACATTGCACACTACTTGTACAGACGACCACATTTAATTTTAAATATAATCAGGGAATTGTTAAAGTTACAACCCAATGAGAGTTTAATGAACGTCACTGATAATCCAAAATTGTCACACTGTGTAATGAACTGGATTTGATAAGGGAATTCAAGGTGAAGGAACCATTAGGAGGTAGTGACCATACTATGATAAATTTTGATCTGCAATTTGAGAGGGAGAAGGTAAAATCAAAAGTTTCAGTATTGCAGTTGAATAAAGGGGACTATAGAGGCTTGAGGGAGGAGCTGGCCAAAGTTGACTGGAAAGGGACCCGCGCAGGGATGATGGTGGAACAGCAATTGCAGATATTTCTGGGAATAATACAGAAAGTGCAGGATCAGGTCATTTCAAAGAGGAAGAAAGATTCTAAGGGGAGTAATAGGCAACTGTGGCTGACAAAAGAAGTCAAGGACAATGTAAAAATAAAAGAGAAGACTTACAACATAGCAAAGATGAGATGGAAGCCAGAGCATTGGGTGACTTTTAAAGATCAACTGAAGGTAACTAAAAAGGCAATACGGGGAGAAAAGATGAAGTATGAAGTTAAGATAGCCAAGAATATAATAAAAGATTATTTAGGTATGTAGAGAGGAAAACATTGCTAAGACAAATGTGGGTCCTTTGAAGACAGAAACTGGAGAATTTATTATGGGGTACAAGGACAATGGCAGACAAGTTGAACATGTACTTTGGTGCTGTTTTCACCAAGGAAGACAAACAATCTCCCAGATAGACGTACTTGGGGACAGAGGAACTGAAGGAAATTCACATTAGTCAGGAAATGGTGTTGGCTAGACTGATAGGACTGAAGGCTGATAAATCCCCAGGGCCTGATGGTCTGCATCCCAGGGGTAATCAAGGTGGCGGCTATAGAAATCGTGGACGCTTTGCAGATCATTTTGAATGAATAAGTTTAAGATTCATTCATTTTCCAATGTTCTATAGATTCTGGATCAGTTCCTGTGGATTAGAGGGTAGCTAATGTTATCCCACTTTTTAAGAAGGGAGGGAGAGAGAAATCAGGGAATTATAGATCAGTTAGCCTGACATCGGTGGTGGGAAGATGCTGGAGTCGATTATTAAAGGTGTAATAGCGGCACATTTGGACAGCAGTAACAGGATCGGTCCGAGTCAGCATGGATTTACGAAGGGGAAATCATGCTTGCAAATCTTCTGGAATTCTTTAAGGATGTAACGAGGAAAATGGTTAAGGGCATAGCCAGTGGGTGTAGTGTACCTGGACTTTTAGAAAGCCTTTGATAAGGTCCCACAGATTAGTGGGCAAAATTAGAACACATGGTATTGAGGGTAGGGTATTGACATGGATAGAAAATTGGTTGGCAGACAAGAAATAAAGTGTAGGGATTAACTGGTCCCTTTCAGAATGGCAGGCATTGACTAGTGGGGTACCGCAAGGCTCGATGCTGGGACCGCAGCTATTTACAATATACATTAATGATTTAGATGAAGGAATTAAAAGCAACATTAGCAAATTTGCAGATGACACAAAGCTGAGTGGCAGTGTGAACTATGAAGAGGATGCTGGGTGACTTGGACAGGTTGGGTGAGTGGGCAGATGCAAGGCAGATGCAGTACAATGGGGATAAATGTGAGGTTATCCACTTTCGTGGCGAGAACGGGAAGGCAGATTATTATCTGGATGGTGTCAGGTTAGGGAAAGGGAAAGTACAACAAGATCTGGATGTCCTTGTACATCAGTCAATGAAACTAAACATGCAGGTACAGCAGGCAGTGGAAAAAGCTAATGGCATGTTGGCCTTCATATTGAGAGGAGTTGAGTATAGGAGCAAAGAGGTCCTTCTGCAGTTGTACAGGGCCCTTGTGAGACCACACCTGGAGTATTATGTGCAGTTTTCGTCCCCTAATTTGAGGAAGTACATTCTTGCTATTGAGGGAGTGCAGCGTAGGTTTATGAGGTAAACTCCCAGGATGGCAGGACTGTCATATGATGAAAGAATGGAGTGACTGGGCTTGTATTCACTGGAATGTAGAAGGATGAGAGGATATCTTATAGAAATATTATATTTAAGGGATTGGACACAATAGATGCAGGAAACATGTTCCCAATGTTGGGGGAGTCTAGAACCAGGGGCCACAGATTAAGAATATGGGGTAGGTCATTTGGAACTGAGATGAGGAAAAACTTTTTCACGGAGAGTTGTGAATTTGTGGAACGCTTTGCCTCAGAAGGCAGTGGAGGCCAGTTCAATGGATGCTTTCAAAAGAGTTATAGAGCTCTTAGAGTTAGCGGAATCGAGGGATATGGGGAGAAGGCGTGAATGAGATACTGATTGTGGATGAATCAAAATATTGATAACAGGCACATCTGCAAGTTATCAATATCTGCAGTTTTCTCAATGCGCATCAGCAACTTACATAATCCAAAAAGCCATCCAATGAGATCAATCAACAGGCGGATCAGAGGCCGGCCTGTTCCCTGTGCCCACGGGCTACCCTCCCATTTGACACTAGGCCCAGCAAAGAGGTTAAACTGAATTCCTCACTTTGTTCTCAATTTCCTATGACCTCCACTCAATCTCTAAACTGTGCTAGTCTCTTGATCATCCATTTCAGTCTCTCCACTGCAGACCAACCTCTCAACCTTCTGAAATGGCTGGATTTCCAACCCAGATTGGGCTATTTTATCATTGATGATCTTGCATTTGTGGCAGCTATTGGGGCAGCTATTTTTCATTCCTTTAAACGCCGTCATCCGCCACCCGATCAACTGGTAGCAAGCTAATACACTTTCATCAGAGTAAGGTCTTCCCCCCCCCAGAGTCAGAGAACACAGGTGTATGGATGGTGATGGCTATGTGGAATGAGCTGCCAGATAATATATTTGAGGCAGGTCCAATAATATTTAAAAGACACTTGAACAGATACAGAGAAGGGGCCTACTGTGGGATCTCGACCGAGGTGTTGGGCGAAATGACCAGTATGTGTGTTGTATGGCATTATGGTGCAACAAGCTAGGATCTCTCGCGGCTCAAGAGTCCAGATTAGTTGCCACACACAGTAAGCAAGATGGATGGGAACATGTACTGTTCTGTATATTAAACGGTGCAAGTGTGATTGCGAGCACTTTTTGTGGAAGGCTCGATTTGTTCAAAACGGCTCAGCACAGAAGGGTTGAAATACCTCCTTGGTCAAGTCGCTGCTCATTGGCAACCCGACAGCTCCCAGACTTTCCTCCACCTGCTCGGATGAGCCATTGGCCCTGTCGCTGTTCTCCGCGACCGCTCCCTCGTTCACTCCGCTCGTGTTGTCCAAGGGCAAACTGGGCTGCGAGGCGGGCACCGAGCCGTCCGCCTCCCGGCTGCTGCCACTGTGCACCAGCCAGGCGCTGAGCTCGGTGCTGGGCACCAGCAGCCGGTCCAGGCCCCTCACGTCGTTGAGCAGCCGCCGCGCCGTGAAGTAGTAGTCCAGGTCCACACTCTTGGGGTGAAGGTCGTAGCCGCCCAGCGTGTTCCTCCAGTTGTGAAACTGGGTCTGGGTGTAAGCCGAGCTCTGGCCCAGGATGATTTCCCGCAGTGGAGGCAGCTGAGCGTTCAGGTAAGTGTCCACGTCCACCCGGACCCCCATCAGGCTAAGCAGGATGGTGAACTGGATGAGCCCCTCGGTGAAGTACTTCTTCAGGGGGAGCATCTTCCCACCCACGACCTAGCGGGCTGATTGCGGGTTAGAGCGGAGGGCGGGCACCGGCCGCCCACAGGCTCCGCTCTCTCCTCAAGGCACAAAGGAACTCGTCTCAGGCGGCCGGCCACTCCCTGCTTGTGTTCCTCTCTCTCTGTGTGCCTACTGTGTGCTTCGACGCCCTTTGCTCCTTCCCCGCCTTGTAGCAGCGCGGCGGGCGGGCGGGCGGCCTTCACTCGGCCCGGCTAGGCCCGAGGCTGGGCGAGTCTGCTTGGACTTCACGGTCACTCTGCCGGTCTGGGCCCGCCTTGTGTTGTGACTCGGGCCGCCGGCTGCTGGTGAACTCCAACGTGTTCGACTGGAGACTAAATAAAAGAGCAGGAAGCGGCTCCTCCTCAGCAGCGCCGCCGCTTCCGCTTCATGCTGGCCCCGCCCACTCCGCGTCACCCGCCCGCCTGACTGACGCGCCGCCTGGCCACTCACCGCCCGCCATCTCACAGCATCCGGCTCCGCACCGGGGGGCGGGACCTGTTGCTATGCGGCAAGCGGCCTAGGCCCCAGGCGCCGGCGGCCAGCAGCCGGCCGGCATCACCATTCTGGCTCTTCGCTGCCTTTACACACATATGTATGTTGGGAAGGGACATGTTGGCCCTCCTCTTTACAGTGGACGTCTAATGAGTGCAGCGCGGTCGCTTGCGCACCCAAACGCACCGATTGTCGGGGACTTAGGGACCGAGCGGCCGCCGCCGCCACCCCCTCCCCTCAAGGGTGGGCGACGGATGCCACCATGACTTGCACTTCTACGGCGCATGTGCGGTTCGCCTGCGAGTGTTTGTTTTCCCCACCACCACCACGTGACTTTAAATAAACAATCCCTAAGGCGCCATGTTGGGGAGGGCGTCCACGTGATATCATGTGCCCCACCAGCGCCGCCATGTTGGGGAGGTCGTCTGAAGAAGGGTCTCGACCCGAAACGTCGCCTATCTCCTTCGCTCCTTAGATGCTGCTGCACCCGCTGAGTTTCTCCAGCTTTTTGTGTACCCTTAAAAAAAAAATGTTGGGGAGGTCGTTGGCCCGCGGTAGCTGCCAAAGTGGCGCCATGTTGGGCAGGGCGTCCACGTGACATCAAGTGGCCCGCCAGTGCCGCCATGTTGAGCAGGTCAGGCTAGGCTAGGCCAGGCCAACAGACTCAAGTCAAGTCAAGTCTATTCGTCACATACGCATACTAGATGTGCAGTGAAATGAAAAGTGGCAATGCTCGCAGACTATGTGCAAACAAACAAACAACCTACAGACCCAGGGCTTTTTCCTCCCAGCGCAGCTTCAAGGAGGCAAAAGCGAGGGCGCGGCCGGGTAAAAACCTCTTGGGTTCATTTATTTTTAGCAACAGTGAACCATATATTACAAGCGTCTCATTTTTTGAAAGAGGTGAGGGAGTATGGCATTCGTCCCATTTTCAGGGATGCTGCCTGACCTGCTGAATTACTCCGACACTTTGTGCCTCCTTTTTGTGAAACAGCATCTACAATTCTTTGTTTCACTATCTCCCTATGATGCCACTTTCAAGCTACGATACACCTGTGCTCCTAGATCCCTATGCTCTACAACACCTTAATGTACAAGGAGATTCACAAAATCACTGTATCAAATCTCTCGTCATCCCAGAACTGCCATGAAACAAGACAAAATAACGGTCTCTTCATCGTCAACTGGCTAAATTTCAATAAACTTTGCTGCCAATATTCCCTTTACCCAAGGACGATAAGGGAATGGAATATGTTACCACCCAACACACGTGCTGCTCCCGATGTTAAGTCATTTAAAAAGGGGATTGAGCAACTAGATCTCCTCAACTTGGTCAAAAGGTCCCACTTCAAAATTTAATCACTACTCTACTCACTCTGACCTGCGCAAGATAACAACTGATGAGGTGTTTGCGCAGTAATTAACCAGAACCAGAACCTTCTAGGGCCTTGCCATGCACTGTGAAGATTCTGCTAGGTTTGACTTCCCAATACCTGCGCTTATCTGCATTAAACTCCATTAACCATTCCTCAACTCATTTGCCAAGCTGATCACAGATCCTGCTGTGATTTTTGATAACTATATTCGCTGTCTACATGATACCACCCACTTTAGTGTCATCTGCAAGTTTAATAGCCAGGATTAGTCTGGTTGGTGGAATGGCTGCACATTCACAGAGGTTGGGGAAGCCAAGAGTCACATAGAGTGTTTAACTGTCATGTACCAACAACAGAGCAGTGAAATTCTTACTTTCAGCAGCATAACTCACCTGTAAACACAATAAACATAGACAATATATAATATTTAATAAATTAATAAGCTAGTGCAAAATAAATCCATGAGTGTACCCAAAGTCAGTCCATAGGAGTTCATAGTTCAGGTGCGTGATGTTGTGTTCAAGAAGCCTGATGGTTGCTGGGCAGAAGCTATTCTTGGACCTGATGTTCACGATGTTTTAAGACTCCTGTATCTTCTTCCCGATGGTCAGAGTGAAATGAGAAGGTCGAAAGGATGGCGTTTAATTGTCATGAGTACCAAAACGGAACAATGAAATCCTTATTTGCAGCAGCAAACAGGCCTGTAAACACAGTACTCAATCGGTAACATAATAAGCAAACCAAAAAAAGCGTTCAATAAATAAAAATAATTATATTAGTGCAAAACAAAACAAAGGGCCAAAGTCCCTAGTGCAACCAAGGCAGTCCATAGTTTAAAGTTTAGTTGGTGCTTGCTGTGTTCAATAGCCTGATGGTTCCTGAGCTTGCAGGTCACAGTTTTCAAACGATAGTGATGATGCTTTGATGACGGGTGTCAAGGGTTATGAGGAGAAGGCAGGAGAATGGGGTTGAGAGGGAAAGATAGATCAGCCATGATTGAATAGCGGAGTAGACTTGATGGGCTGAGTGGCATAATTCTGCTCCTATAATTTATGATGCTGGCTGACTTTATGAGCCAACACCTCCCATAGATCCCTTCAATGGTGGGGAGATCAGTACGCCAGTGTCCACCACTTTCTGTAATCTTCATTCTTGGGCGTTCGAATTGCTGAACCAGGCCATGATGCAACCAGATCACAAACCCCCTGCTGGACCCCTTGCAGTTTGCAAACCGGGCAAATAGATCAGTGGATGACGCAGTCAACCTAGGCCTGCACTTCAACCTCCAGCACCTAGACCACCAGGGACCAATGCAAGGATTTTGTTTGTGGATTAAAGCTCTGCATTTAACACCATTGTGCCGGAGCTACTACACTCCAAACCTTTCCAGTTTTTTTTTTTTTTTTTTCAACCTTTCCAGTTGACTGTGCCTGAACCCCTCTGTCAGTGGATCATCAACTTCCTGACAGACAGGAAACAGCATGTGAGGCTGGGAAAGCACATCTCAGACCCTATGACCCTCGGCATTGGAGCACCACAAGGCTGCGTACTCTCCCCTCTCCTTTTCTCTCTACACCAACGACTGCACTTTGGATTCCTCTGTCAAGCTTCTCAAGTTTGCGGACGACACAACCCTGATTGGACTGATCCAGGATGGGGAGGAATCTGCCCTCAGACAGGAAGTGACACAGCTGGCGGCCTGGTGCCATCGCAACAACCTGGAAATAAATGCTAAGACCGTGGAATAGACTGTAGACTTCAGAGAATTCCCCCTCCCCTCCCTCCACTCAGCATCAACAACACCACGGGCACATTTGTGGTGTAATTTAAGTTCCTTGCAACCATCATCTCCAAGGACCTTAAATGGGAGGCCAACATCGACTCCACAGTCAAAAAGGCCCAACAGAGGATGTACTTCCTGCGGCAGCTGAGAAAACACAATCTGCCACAGGCAATGATGGTCCAATTTTATACTGCCATCATAGAGTCTGTCCTCACCTTCTCCATCATGGTCTGGTTTGGTTCAGCCACCAAGCATGACATCCGGAGACTGCAGCGCATCATTCGATCAGCCGAGAAGGTTGTTGGCTGCAACCATCCCCCCCTGTCGACGAACTGTACACTGCAAGGGCCAGGAAGAGAGCAGGTTAGATCATCTCTGACCCCCTCTTATCCTGGCCACAAACTCTTTGAAGCACTTCCCTCTGGAAGGCGACTCCGGACTGTCAAAGCTGCCACAGCCAGACATAATTCCACGAGCAGTAGCTCTATTCAACAACCAAAAGTTTTTGGCCTCCTTTTGCTCTGGTATTGTATTTCATTCTTCACATGTTTAAATTATAATGTTTTATTTTTAATTGCCTACTGTATATCGTGCTGTTACTTGTGAGCAAAGCTCTGTCAAATTCCTTGTATGTATACATATTTGGCTAATGAAATGTATTCAATTCAATTCAGTTAGACTGGAATACAAAGGTTTTTTTTTTTTAATTTCAAAATATACTTTATTCAAGTGATAAATATATACAATGAACCTTGCGGAAAATCCATCCGACATTTTCGGAGGCTGTACAAATTGATCAATACAGTTTAGACATTTTCTTTTCCCCAAATTTCCACAAATCAGTCCCCCACTCATGCCACTCATGTGGCACAATGGCGTGGGATACCTTCCCTTATATTGAGGGGCGTCTCCACCATACCGTACCCCCCATGTCCAGCAGCGGAAGGACCTTAGACTGTGGCCCTCCCCCACCGAGCCTTGGCGTTGGCTGCACCGAGCTTCAGTGCGTCCCTCAGCACGTACTCCTGCAGTCTGCAGCGGGCCAGTCGGCAACATTCCCTGACGGACATCGCGCTCTGCTGGGTGGTGAACAATGCTCGGGCAGACCAAAGGGCGTCTTTTACCGAGTTGATAACCCTCCAGCAGCACTCGATGTCAGCCTCTGAATGTGTCCCTGGGAACAGTCCGTAAATCACCGAGTCCTCTGTGACAGAGCTGTTCGGGATAAAGCGTACCAGGGACCCTTGCATTTTTCTCCAGACTCTTTTAGCAAAACTACACTCTGTAAAGAGGTGGGCAACCGTCTCCTCTCCATAGCAGCCGTCCCGAGGGCAGCGTGCGCTGGCAGTGAAGTTCCGACGGCACAGGAAGGATCTGACTGGGAGGGCTCCCCTCACCACCAGCCAAGCCAGGTCTTGGTGCTTGTTGGTGAGTTCTGGCGATGAGGCATTTTGCCAGACAAGCTGGGCAGTCTGCTCAGGGAACCATAGAGTCCTTTCCCTGCAGTGCCTGCAGGACATTCTGTGCTGACCACTGCCCGATGGACATGTGGTCAAAGGTGTTGGTCCGGAAGAACCCTTCCACAGATGACAGATGGGGCGGCAATGTCCAGCTGACTGGCACATTGCGTGGCACCTGCGCCAGGCCATCCTTCGCAACACCGGGGACAGGTAGAACCTCAGCAGGTAGTGACACATGGTGCCCACGTGCCTTGGCTCTACACTCCGCCTGATGCAGCCACACACGAAGGTGGCCATCAGAATGAGGGCGACGTTGGGCACGCTTTTACCCTCGTTGTCTGCTGACGTACATTGTGGCCCGTCGCACCCGGTCCATCCTCGGCCCCCAGATGAACTGGAAGATGGCCCGGGTGATCCCTGTGGCGTAGGAGGGAGGGACAGGCCACACTTGTGCCAAGTACAGCAGCCCCGAGAGCACCTCACACCTGATGACTAAATTATTTCCCGTTATGGAGAGGGAGCGTTGCCTCCACAGCTCCAGCTTCCTCCCCACCCTGGCTATCCGCTGCAGCCAATTTTTGTTACATGCCTCAGCCCCCCCGAACCAGATCCCCAGCATCTTCAAGATGTCAGGATTGATGGTGAAGGGGACGGAAGATCTGTCGGTCCAGTTGCCAAAGAGCATGGCCTCTCTCTTCCTGCGGTTCACCCTGGCTCCCGTGGCCGACTCAAACTGGTCGCAGATACTAATCAGTCTGCGGACCGACCCTGGATCCGAGCAGAAGACAGCGATATCGTCCATGTACAGGGAGGTCTTTACTTGAATGCCCCCACTGCCTGGCAATGTCACTCCTCTTATGCTCGCATCCTTCCTGATGGATTCGGCAAAGGGTTCAATACAGCAGACAAACAAGACGAGAGAGAGGGCAACCCTGCCTGACTCCAGACCTTACAGGGAAACTGTCTGATTCCCACCCATTGATTTGGACTGCACTACGGATGTTGGTGTAGAGCAGTTTGATCCAATTCCTGATTCCCTCCCCAAAACCCATGTACGTGTGCGAAATCCTGTCGAAGGCCTTCTCCTGGTCCAAGCTGACTAGGCTGGTATCCACCTGTCTGTCCTGCACGTAGGCGATGGTATCTCTCAGCAGCGCTAGGCTGTCTGAGATTTTCCTGACAGGTACAGCACAGGTTTGGTCCGGGTGGATCACCTGTCCCAGAGCAGACTTGACCCGGTTGGCGATGGCCTTAGACAGGATCTTGTAGTCAACATTCAATAGTGTTATGGGTCTCCAATTCTTTATGTGATGTTGCCCTTCCTCATAGAGTCTGACATGCTGCCAGCTAGAAGTATGTCGTTGTACACTTCTAGCAGGTCCGGGCCCATCCAGTCCCACAGAGCTGAATACAACTCGACCGGTAAGCCATCGCTTCCGGGAGTTTTATTCGAGTCAAAGGAACGGATGGAGCCAGTCAGCTCCTCTAGGGTCAGTGGTTGGTCCATACTCTCCCGCTTGCTGTCCTCCAAGACCTCCGTGATTGAGGACAGGAAGTTCTGGGAGGAGGTACTGTCTGTGGTCTTTTGGTCATACAAATCTGTGTAAAAGGATTTGCAGATCCTCAGCATGTCTGTCTGTGAGGATGCTACCGAGCCGTCCTCCTCCCTAAGGCTGTTCATCACAGAGCTCCCCCTGTGAACCTTATGGAAGAAGAAACGTGAGTACGTCTCATCCTGCTCCACATGGCGGACCCTGGATCGGAAGATGATCTTGGAGGATTCAGAGGTGAAGAGCTGAGCTTGCCGGTCCTTCAACTCTAAGTTCCTCCCTCACATCCACCCCGCTCGACTGCAGAAGGGCAGTTGTTGCAAATCTGTCTGGAGTTGGCACAATTCCCTCTGACTCTGTCTTGCTCTCTGAACCCCTTTAATTATGAAGAACCTCTTAATGTTCTCCTTGGTTGCTTCCCACCAGAGTGTGGGGGAGTCAAAGAGGGGCTTCACTGTTCTCCAACATGCGTAGTCCCTCTTTAGCTCCTTGACATTCTCTGGGGTCAACAGCTTCATGTTTAACTTCCATGTCCCTCTGCCTGCCTTCCGGTCCTCCTGTAGGTGACAGGAAGCCTGAAGGAGGCAGTGGTCAGAGAAGAACACCGGCGTGAGGTCAGTGTGTCTCACCGTGACGGCCTTCGTCGTGAAGACAAAGTCTATCCGAGATCGGGCTAAACCGTCCGATCTCGACCAGGTGAACCGCGGCTGGGACCCGCCTGCAGGGTCGCTGAAGGCGTCACGCAGCTTTGCGCCTTTTACCATCTCCATCAGGAACTTGGATGTGCTGTCCAGTCTGCTGTCGGCACTGCCAGATCGTCCAGCCGCATCAATGATACAGTTGAAGTCATCGGCCAGAACGAGCTGCCGGGACGTGGCCAGCAGCACTGGGAGCTGCTGGAGAACGGCCAGCCGCTCGCTCTGCGTGGGTGAGGCATACACATTTATCAGCCGGAGCGGAGAGCCACGGTACATATCATCCACCACGAGGAGACGCCCTCCAACCACTTCCCTGACCTCAGTGATGGCAAAGTTCCCTCCCCGCAGCAAAATCCCCAGGCCGGAAGCACGACAGTCATTGCCCCCCAACCACACAGACAGTCCGTGGGGCCACCATTGCGACCACCTCCGATAGCAGCGGAGGTGTGGCAGCCCGCACTCCTGAAGAAAAGTCACATCTGCCTTGGCCAGGTACTGTAAGGCATTATCACATCGTGCAGTGCTCTTTATACTGCGCACGTTTAAAGATGCCAGTTTGAGCTCCATTGTCTTTAGAGTCACTGACCATTTCCATGTCCCCTCATTCCCACCGCTTCGGTGAATTGCCTCAGCTTTCCTGGGCTCAGGAATCCAGCGGTGAGTGTCGTGGGGGGGGGGGGTTTCAGATGGCATGCCGCTTCCTCTGTCTCCTGTAGCTGGAGCCCAATGGCCTCTGCGCTGCTCCCAGTCGCCCGGAGCTGGGGCCCATGCGCCGTTACGCTGCTCCAGGTCGCCCGGAGCTGGGGCCCACTGGCCGCTGTGATGATCCCTGTCTCCAGGGGCTGGAGCCCTTTGACCGCTGCACTGCTCCCGATGTCCTGGGGCTGGAGCCCCTCGGCCACTTCTCTGCTCTCGGTCTCCTGAGGGTGGGAGGTGATCATCGTAGCCTCTCTCTTTTCTTCCCTCGTTTTCTTCCTCTGCCTCCATCGTTGGGACTTCCCGGTTGCCTCATCCTCCGATGAGGAGGAGAGGTTGCTGCCTTCTGTAAGAGAAAGACACTTTTTTTGGGGTTTACTTTTTGACTTACCGCTGCTTTCCGGCGTTCGGCTCCTTGGGCTGACCCCTCTTCTTGTACTTCACCGTTGTCCATTTCTCCTGCTGTTCCCCCTCCTCCATCGACTCTCCCTCCTGGGCAGGATGCTGGGGGTCTCCTTCTGCCACTTGGGGCTGGGCTGGTGGTTGGGCTGTCCTCATCCGTGTTCCCTCTTTCTGCTGGGGTCTTGGCAGTGGTGGGGGGGTGCCTCGCCCCCGTTTGGGGTGCTGGCAGCAGCCCCTCTTGTCGCCTGTGCATAGGTGCAGGCTCTTTTAGGGCAAGCCCTGTCAAGGTGGTCTGCCTCCCCGCACAGGTTGCAGTTCTTGCTGGCCTGACAGCCCTTTGTCTCATGGCCCTCCGTCTTGCAATTTTTGCAGACAACTGCAGTGCATTGGGCCATCACATGCCCAGACTTGTTGCATTTCCTGCACAGCCTGGGTTGCCCTACATAGCTCAAGTATCCTTGGTTTTCTCCAATCGCGAAAACCGAGGGGGGGTGGACGATTTCTCCATCCTTGTCCACCCTCAGCTTTACCTTAACTTGCCGCTTGCTGGTCCAAATCCCGTGTATGTCCTTCACGTCCACACAGTTTCCTGTTCCCTCAACGTAGCGAGCAAGGAAGGTGAGGACATCCACTACGGGCACATGTGGGTTGAACATGTGCACCGTAATGAACCTTTCCTTCTGGGTGGAGAGGGTGAAGAGCGGCTGCACTTTCAGCAGCGACAGCGGAGCTTCATTTCCCCTCTCCCGGAAGACTTCCATCACCTTCTGCCATACCGTTGGATACTTGAAGGTAATGTCAAAATATATCCGTTACCCGGAAAATCCTGGAGGCAGTAGATGTCCTTGGCCTCAAATTTGCAGGCCTCTAGCAAGACCTTCTTCATGAACAGGTCTCGTGAGAAGGGGGTCCCCTTGCTGAGGTCCTTGATGCTTATTTGCAGGGTATTCCGAATAGCCTGCACTCCTGCTCCTGCTGACATTGTGGCTGAATAAGGTGTTAGGTTGGTTTCCCAACCAGCATGGATCCACCTCTAAGCCCGCAGCCGACCGACTCCTCAACGATTTCGCTCCGCAATCCCCGGCCCTTGTCCCGGCCAGAACTGTTCTAATAAGAACAGATAGTCTCTTTCACTCAGAACAGATAAGAACAGATACTACACTTGATCTTAGCCAAAAGGCCGAGAAGCGATACTACAAGTCTGGTGATCTCTGAAGCAAAAGGCCGAGAAGATCAGAATGGAGAGAAGGCAGGTATGAGATACTGATTTGGATGATCAGCCATGATCATATTGAAGTCTCGAAGGGCTGAATGGCCTACTCCTGCACCTAATTTCTATGTTTCTATGTTTCTATGACCTGAAACGTCACCTTTTCCTTCGCTCCATGGATGGGGTGGAAGATTGCAACCTTCACGTGGTCCGCCCTGTTTCGATGAATGCAATCAACCCGGCGTGCACAATCAAATAAGATCAAATAGAACAAGTTGTCCTACAACTTTAGCCTGTGCACGCCATACGTAAGAAGAAGAAGAGCTCCATAGATGCTGCCTCACCCGCTGAGTTTCTCCAGCATTTATGTCTACCATCAAGTTAAACAAATGAGTGGGAGGGGATGAGTAACGTATAAACAACATTAACAAGTTCAACTTGTTCCACAGGATCACAAAGAAGTTACAACATGGTTTCAACAGTCTGCTCAGTTAGTACAGGCAGAGGCTACATTCTTGAAAAGCAGTGCGTGATTCAAAAATGTGTAAATTAAACACACAACAACACCACCAGGTGTAAATAAGAGCGCTTTATTCCTAAAATACGAGCACATAAATCAAACTGTGGTATTAAAGGAACAAGCACGTTATTTAAAAAACGTATAAATCAAACACGTGCAAAACACGAGGTGGCTGTAGTGACCAGTTGGCATCAATCCTTCATCCTTTCACAAGCCCTCTACGCTGTTTGTCCATTTAGATACTAATGCATTTAGCTCCCTTTTGAACTTTTTAAAATCTAATCTACTCCCACTACACCTCCTGTCAGTGCATTACAAAACACGTTGATATTTCTGTTTAAGAAGGAACTGCAGATGCTGGAAAAATCGAAGGTAGATAAAAATGCTGGAGAATCTCAGCGGGTGAGGCAGCATCTATGGAGCGAAGGTATAGGTGACGTTTCGGGTCCAGACCCTTCTTCAGACTGATGTGGGGGGGGGGGCGGGAAGAAGAAAGGAAGAGGCAGAGACAGTGGGCTGGGGGAGAGCTGGGAAGAGGAGGGGAAAGAGGGAGAAAGCAAGGGCTACTTGTTGATGTTTTTTATGAAAGTTCTCCGTTGTCCTTGGTCTTCTCCTGTACTACCAGTAACCAAACCATACACATACCAATGATGAAAATGACCAAAATACATCCCAATTATAATTTTTTTTAAATGATACTTTAGGTTTCATGTGTTTTTTGAGCCACGTGCAATGAGCAATGGAATAAATAACATGCAGACCTCTTAAAAGCTTTGATTGCCCACGTTTTTTTCTGACAAATTGAAAGATACAACGTGGAAATAGTCGCTGTGGCCCACCGAGTCCATGCTGACGATTGAACACACTAGTTCTATGTCACCCATTTTCGCATCCACCCCTTCCACACTAGGGAACATTTAACTGAGGCCAATTAACCTACAAACCTGCACATCTTTAGGATGTGGGGGGAAACCGGAGCACCTGGAGAATGTGCAAACTCCACACAGACAGCACCCGAGGTCAGGATTGAACCTGGGTCTCAGGTGCTGGGAGTCAACTGCACGACTGTACATGAAGGCAGATTAAACTGAAAGCTAGGATTTATTTTTAAGGGCACCAGCCAGTCCTAATAACAATTCATGATTTATGTAAAATGTTATATAATATGTATAACAATGTATAATTTACGTACAGTTTGTTTTCATAAATTTTCTGAATCTATGAGCCAATGCTGCTGCTGCAACCAAGATTTTTATTGTAGCTGTATATTGGGAGATGTCATTCGATATGGATGAATGTGATACAATGCTGGAGAGAGTTGTTTACTAGCAATTAAGGACTCTAATAATGGAACTAAAATGTGCACAACGAGCTATCACAAACAGCAATTGAAATAATAAAACCAGATTTTTGTGTGATAATCTTGGCTCGGGGATAAATCCAACAATCCTAATTCATCTTCAAAATGGAACATTTTACGATCAGCTGAGAAAGAGACTGAGCCTCCCTCACTTTATAAAGTCATCACATCCCACTCTCTCAATATAATATCAGGATTGTCAGGCAAGATTTTGTGCTCACATCCTTAAGACACAGAGGTGAAAATGCCACTGATAGGGGATGTAATGCTGAAGGCTTTATAAAACACTGGTCAGACAGCATCTAGAGCTTTGGGCCCCATATCTGAGGAAGGATGTGGTGATGGTAGAGAGGGTCCAGAGAATGATCCCAGGAATTGTTTGACGACACTGGGCCTGTACTCGCTGGAGTTTAAACGGATGAGGGGGAACCTCATTGAAACTAACCGAACATTGAAAGGCTGTGGAGGCCAAGTCAATGGATATTTTTAAGGCGGAGATTGACAAATTCTTGATTAGTATGGATGTGGAGAGGATGTTTCCACTAGTGGAAAAGTCTAGGACCAGAGGTCATGGCCTCAGCATTAAAGGACATTCCTTTAGGAAGATGAGGAACAAAATTCTTTAGTCAGAGGGTGGCATATCTGTGGAATTCATTGCCAGGCTGTGGAGGCCAAGTCAATGGATATTTTTAAGGCGGAGATTGACAAATTCTTGATTAGTATGGTTGTCAGGGGTTATGGGGAGAAGGCAGGAGAATGCAGTCAAGTGGGAAAGATGGATCACCCATGATTGAATGGTGGAGTAGACTTGATGGCCGAGAATGGCCTGGAACTTATGAATATGCTCAAATACGGTGAAAAACTGCTAGTGCAAGAGGTGGTCAGTTCAAGAACGTCATGGTTGAAGGAAAGCTGTACCTTAGTGGCGCTGTGGCACTTCAGGTTTCTGTACCTCCTGTCTGATCGTAGCAGTTAGAAGAGTAACCAGGATGGTGGGGATCCTTGATGATAGATGCCATCTTCTTGAGGCAGCGCCTCCTGTAGATGCTTTTTATAACGGGGAGGAATGTGCTCATGGTGGACTGGGCTGAGTCCGCCACTCTGCAGCCTCTCGTGTTCCAAGTGCTTTGGAATTGCCGCACCAGACCATAATGCAACCAATTCTAATCCAACTTTATTCATTACTTCTCTTTTCCCTAAACTTAACAAATTGCAACTCTTTATCCTTTGTGGCTCATGGTTGTCTCTTCATCTCTGGCCTTCGGCCAACAATTTGCCTCTCAAATAACCCTCTCGTCTGTGTTCCCCTGTTACTTTGACCATGTTCTGTGCTGCCCTTCCTCCCAGCTCCTCTCCCACCTCCCTATTATCTATCTGAAGAAAGGTTCTGACCTGAAACGTCACCTATCCATGTTCTCCAGAGATGCTGCCTGACCCACTGAGTTACTCCAGCACTTTGTAGCTATCTGTGATGCAACCAGTCAGGATACTTTCCACAATGTATTTGTAATAACCTGCAAGAGTATTTGATGACTTGCTGAATCTCTTTAAACATCAAAGAAAGTAGAGATGCTGGCACGCCTTCTTCTAACATAAAAATTAGTTGCAGGAGTAGGCCATTCGGCCCTTTGAACCAGCCATTCAATATGCTCATTGCAGATCATTCAAATTTAGTATCCCGTTCCTGCTTTCTCCCCATATCCTTTGATTCCGTTAGCCCTAAGAGCTAAATCTAACTCTCTCTTGAAAACATCCCTCAAATTGACCTCCACTGCCTTCTGTGGCAAAGAATTCCACAGATTCTAGATTACATCTATGTGCTGGGTCCAGGACAGGTCATCTGACATGTTGACATCCAGTAATTTGAACCTGCTAACTCTCCGAGTTAGAAATAGCAGGAACAGGGTACTGATTTTGGATGATCAGCCATGAATATTGAATATTGAATGGCGGTGCTGGTTCGAATAGCCTACTCCTGCACCGATTTTCTATGTCTCTCCGCTGCCAACCCACCATTGTAAACTGGTATGTAGTATACAATATCGTGTACATGCATACAGAATTTGGGTTTAATTCTACAGGAGCTTCTGGAGGCTAAAGAGCGGTGATGTGAACCAAGCATCTATTGCCAGATCGTTAATGGCAAACAAGATATACTGCACTGACCATGGATAAAAAACAGCTTAGGACTTGGGTCTGTTGTAAAAGCAAATAATTGGGTGAGATGTTTAAGAAGGAACTGCAGATGCTGGAAAATCAAAGGTAGAAAAAAATGCTGGAGAAACTAATGCTAGGTGAGGCAGCATCTGTGGAGCAAAGAAAATAGGCGACGTTTCGGGTCGAAACGTTGCCTATTTCTGAAGGGTTTCGACCCGAAATGTTGCCTGTTTCCTTCGCTGCGTAGATGCTGCCTCACCCGCTGAGTTTCTCCAGCATTTTTGTCAACCTTACTGGGTGAGATGTCAGGAGAGTTTTCTTTCCACAGAGATTCTTCGCTCTATAGAAAACTTTCTCTAATGATTTCCTCATCCTATTAATCTATATAATTAAAAGTCTCATCTTGACCTCTTCCTGTTTGAACTGTGCTTTGATTTTTAGAAAAAACGCTACCACATATGGCTGTGATTTTTTCGCCATCTTACTCAGAGTCCTCCTCCGCTGCGCAGACAATGAATGGAAAGGATTATGCCATTTATGATTTCTGACAATAAAGGACAACGAGATGAGATTTGATCCAAGTAGAGATTTAATTTAGTTTAGAGATACAGTGCGGAAACAGGCCCTTTGGCATATTGGGTCTGCGCAGACCAGCGATCCCTGCAAATTAACAGTATCCTACACACTAGGGACAAGTTACAATTTTACCAAGCCTATTTACCTACATACCTGTACGTCTTTGGAGTGTGGGAGGAAACCGAAGATCTCAGAGAAATCCCAGGCGCTCATGGGCAGAACGTACATCTTCGAGCCAGCACCGCCATTCGATATGATCCTGGCTGATCATCTAAAATCAGTACCCTGTTTCACCTTTTTCCCCATATCCCTTGATTCCTTTAGCCCTAAGAGCTAAATCTAACTCCCTCTTGTACAGGCAGCACCCGTAGTCTGGATCGAACCCGGGTCTCCGATGCTGTAAGGCAGCAACTTCCTCCACCCTATATTGCTGTAATTTTGATAAACTCACAAGCTGCTAGAGGAAGTCAGTGCATCTGGCAGCATCTGGAGAGGGAATGTTCCTCAAGCACTTTGTGTTTTGATCCAATTGGATTTAGCAGGGAGATAATTATGGAAAGGGGTTTCATCCATTAGCATTCCTTATAAAATAAGTCAGTTCATAGACCATAGGAGTAGGTTGAGGCCATTCGGCCCATAAAGTCTACTCCGCCATTCAATCATGGCTGATCTATCTCCCTCCTAACCCCATTCTGTTGCCTTCTCCCCATAACCTTTGACACCTGTACTAATCAAGAATCTATATATATCTGCCTTAAATATATCCACCAACTTGACCTCCACAGCCTTCTGTGACAAAGAATTCCACAGATTCACCACCCTCTGACTGAATAAATTCATCCTCATCTGCTTCCTAAAATAACTTCCTTTCATTCTGAGGCTATAACCTCTAGTCCTAGACCCTCCCACTCATTAAGTCAATGGATTTAATAGATTTTCCCTAACTGAGAATCTGATGAAGTGTTTAGAAAAGCTTGCTTTTTTGGAGTTATTCCTTACTGAATGATGGAACATATCAAAGTCCTCTTGCACCGCTGTTAAACATTTAGAGGTTGATCTCTTGGAATACAGGAACTTCCTCACCCAGTCTCACAAACTGCGTCTGACGAACATCGATCACCATCTGCGGTTCCCGATGTAGCCTCCTCTACATTGGCGAGACTGAACATACACTAGGTGACTGTTTAGCCAAACACTTGCACTCTGCCAGGGCCTGCTGAGGCTCCCGGTTGCTAGCCATTTCAACACGCCTCCCCATTCCCATACTGACTTATGGGCCGAATGGCCGAATTCTACTCCTATCCCCTTGGCCTGCTTCATGGCAGAGTAAGGTCACACGCAAACTGGATGAACAGCACCAGTGGCTGGAAGAAGCATCACCTACCTAGTCCCTCCACAGATGCTGCCTGACCTGCTGAGTTACTCCAGAAATTTGTGTTTTGCTCAAGATTCCAGCAATTGCAAATCCTCGTGTCACCATATGAACGCAATTCCTCCATTTTCTACATATGTTCCCACCAAGCCATGGGGTTGATCCCAGCAACTTTCTGCACCAATAAAGTGCCAAGTTTGTCTACTGTTCCGATATCCCAGAAATGAATTTAATGTTAGTCCCTGTGAACCTGTGTGTTTTATCATGATGTTGGAGCAGAGATTGGTACCATCCAGTAGCCTGATTCTCAACATGAGGTGGGCTGCAGTTATTCACTGAGATTTATCTTCTGGATCTGTTGCCCACATATGAATTGCCGTATTTAATCGAAATAATACCTTTTTTTTCTGACGTTTGCTTAATCAAGAGAATGTGAATGTCACTATAACCTGTTTCACAAGAGTTGCAAATGAATTGTTGCTTGGCAACCTGAGATTTGCAAGGTTGGCAGCTTCTCAGCTCGTACTGAGCGACTGACTTGGACGCTTGGTGTTTACAACAAGGCTTCGCCTCAAGTTGTGATCCTTCACAACGTTCACTGCAAACTCCCGGAGGAAAGGACAACCTGCATTTACATAGCACCTTTGCAGATCTTGGAGCAGCCAAGGGATTCGATCCAAAATGGAGTCGCCTCGCTAATGTTGGGGACAGCAGCAAAAAGTGTGCACAGTAAGATGGCTCTGGGATCCATGACCACTTTGGTGTTGGCTGAGGGAGGAATATTTACCCTGAATGTTGGGAGTAACTATATTAACTGTGAAATTGTGACATCTAATCTTTTCCCGTAGAGGGCAGACATAGAACAGCACAGGAACGGGCCCTTTAGCTCACAATGTCCGTGCCAAGCATGATGTTGGGTAAAACTAATCGCCTCTGCCTGCATGTGATCCACATCCCTCCAGTTCTCGCATATCCACGTGCCTATCATAAAGCCTCTGAAATGCCACTATTGTATCTGCCTCCACCACCACACCATGCTCCAGTCCTCCACCATTCTCTGCGTAAAAACTTGTCCACATACCTCCTTTAAACTTGCCCTCTCATCTTAAAGCTATGCCCGTGTAGCATTTGACAGTTCCACCTTGGGGATAGGATTCTGTCTGTCTATCCGATCTATGCCTCTTATAATTTTATACAGGTCTAACATGTCTCCCCTCAGCCTCCAACGCTTCAGAAACAAAATTCCAAGTTTGTCCATCTTCTCCTCATGGCTAATACCCTATAATCTAGGCCCTAGATTGTCTGAGGTTCAGGAAAAGTTCCCATCTCATGGTCAAGTCTAGAGGAGGTCCCCAACCCAACCTTATAGTTCTAACAGAGGTTCCTTTGGATTATCTCAGTCTCCCTTTCTGGTCTGTGTGGCTGATCAACCAACTGGAGATACAATGAATTTACTACAGCTGTGGAATGGGGAAACTGTCCAAAAGATTACTGCCAAAGGAATTTTACTGAAGAATGACACCAACTTTACCTGATGGTTTACAGAGATGTAGGGCAGCTGAATGTGTGGCTGGGAAATTGGTGCATGGGGCAGTGGTTTAGTTTTCTCGGCCGTGGGATCTCTTCTGGAGCAGGGGTGACCTGTACAAAAGGGATGGGTTGCATTTTAACTGGAGGGGGACCAACATTCTGGCAGGCAGGTTTGCTCATGCGACACGGGTGGGTTTAAACTAAATAGTGGTGGGGCGGGGTCAACAACGTGGAAGGGTATGCGTGGAGTAAACGGGAAAGAGAGTGCAGGAAAGGTCACGGAAGTCTTCAGAAATAACAGGACCGAAAGTTTAAAAAGGGAGCAGAGATTAAGGTCGGGTAAAATCGGGATGGTTGTGAGAGGAGGTCAACACCGAATTGAAGGTATATTTGAATGCACGTAGCATAAGGAACAAAGTGGATGAGCTTGTAGCACAGTTGCAAACTGGCCAGTATGATGTTGGCATTACGGAGACGTGGCTGCAGGAGGATCGGAGCTGGGAGCTGAATATTCAGGGTTATGCGTCCTATTGGAAAGACGGAAAGGTGGGCAGAGGGGGTGGGGTAGCTCTGTTGGTTAGGAATGAAATTCAGTCCTTAGCGAGGGGTGACATAGGATCAGAAGATGTAGAGTCATTGTGGATAGAGCTGAGGAATTATACGGGTAAAAAGACTCTAATGGGAGTTATTTACAGGCCCCCAAATAGTAGCCAGCATATAGGGTACATGTTCCATAAGGAGATGAAATTGGCATGTGAAAAAGGCAATGCTACGGTGGTTATGGGAGATTTCAATATGCAGGTAGACTGGGAAAATCAGGTTGGTACTGGACCCCAAGAAAGGGAATTTGTGGAGTGCCTCCGAGATGGATTCTTAGAGCAGCTTGTCGTGGAGCCTACCGGGGTAAAGGCAATTATGGATTTAGTGTTGTATAATGAACCCGATTTGATAAGGGACCTCAAGGTAAAGGAACCATGAGACCAAGTGCTCCAGTTTCCTCCCACATCCCAAAGATGTGTGGACTTGTATGTTAATTGGCCCTCTGTAAATTGCCCCAGATGTGTAGGGATTGGATGAGGAAGTGGAATAGTGTAGAACTAGTGTGAACAGGTGATCAATGGACAGCTTGGGTTTGTTGGGCTGAAGGGCCTGTTTCCATGCTGCATCTCTAAAAAAACTAAACATTTGTAAAAATTGGGTCCTCGTACTTCTGTCCTACAATCTGCATAATGGGAAAGTAAAAGCCTGCGATTATGCAGCACCAGCCTTGGTTCTTCGGAGGTGGTTTACACCAACTAACAAGTTTTGAAGTGTTACTTCTGTTGTAATGTAGCACTCACATGGTAAACAAATGCAGGTTGGTTCAAAGAATATTGACTGAAAAAAATCCATTCTGCATTGTGTACAGACAGTCAATGAGGACACAAGGAACTGCAGATGCAGGTTTACAAAAAAAGACACAAAGTGCTGCAGTAACTCAGAGGGTCAGGCAGCATCTCTGGAGAACATGGAGAGGTGGTGTTTCGGGTCTGGATCTTTCTTCAGACTGTTTGTGGTGGGGCGGGGTTGGAAAGCTGGAAGAGAGGTTAGGACAGGACAAAGCTTGGCAAGTGCTAGGTGGATGCAGGTGAGGGGTCTTTGATTGGGAGATGGTTGGACAAAGGCCAGAGATGAAAAGAGAAGAAGTTAATGAATGTGGATCAAGCTTCCCTGCTGGGTTAACCCTTTTCTACTAAATGTTGCTGGATGATGTGGATAGTGCTCAGGGTTTGCTACTAGCTTGGAAACTGCAATTCACACTGGTCATGTTCACACAGGGACCCTTGTGCCCCCTGCCTTTGGCATCAAACCAGCTTATCCGACCTTGCATCACCTGCCCAGGCTCAAACGCTAGTTGAACGAGAGTCAAGGCCTTGTCCTGGGAGAATGGTTCTGCCGTAGGTCAACGTGACCTCATCACGGCTGCAAGCTCAGGAGCTGGAAAGCTGTAGCAGTGTGTCTGCATTGGGAGCCGTGGGAACTCGCCAGTTAGCATTGTTTTTAAACATGAGGCGAGTGCGGTGATGTACGGATTACATCTTCGTGCCTCAAGATTTTTAATCTGAAACATCTCTGCAGGATTTTCCCAGCTAGGAGCCTGAGAAGGTGAGAAGAGGGCTCCCAGTATTCAGATCAAAACCCAATGAGAGGTACGTTAAACACAATAAGCTGGAGTAACTCAGCGGGTCAGGCAGCATCTGTGGAGAACATGGATAGGTGACGTTTCACAGAGTGCTGGAGTAACTCAGCGGGTCAGGCAGCGTCTGTGGAGAACATGGATAGGTGACGTTTCACAGAGTGCTGGAGTAACTCTGGGGAGAAGGAATTGGGTGATAATTCAGGTCGAGACCGTTCTTCGGACTGAGAGTCAGGTGCGAGGGAAATCGAGAGATATGAAAAGGAACAAATTAATGAAAGATATGCAAAAAGACAGATCAAAGCCAGCAACGATGATCAGGAAAAGGTGGAGCCCATTGTGGTCCATTGTTGGCTTTGGAGATGGTGGCAATGAGTAATACAAACAGTGAAACTCAGCAGGACGACAGTGAAACTAGTACAAAGGTAGACACAGAATGCTGGAGTAGCTCAGCGGGACAGGCAGCATCTCTGGAGAGGAGGAATGGGTGGCGTTTCGGGTCGAGATCTTTCTTCAGACTGAAGACAGAAGAAGAAGGGTCTCAAACTGAATCATCACCCATTCCTTCTCTCTGGAAATGCTGCCTGTCCTGTTGAGTTACTCCAGCATTTTGTGTCTACTTTCGATTTAAACCAGCGTCTACAATTTTACTTCGGAGTCATGTGAGTGACTACGTGAAGACCCCGCCAGCACGCATGAGCGACATATCGTCGAACGCATTGCGGAAGCGACAGTGGGGAGGAGCGTTGCTCCTCCAGCGTAAGTTAAACAAGCCGGAGGTAAGTACTTACCATTCTGGTAGAGTTTTGTGGCGACTCTGTGTGGTGTGTTTTACAGTGGAAGAAAGAACCGCACCATGGAGTCCAGGAAATCGCGGAGAGCATCGGCAAAAATCGCTGCTGTGGAAAGCAGCCAGCAGCGTGCCGACTCTCCAGAGCTGCAGGTACATCCAGCAGCCCCCGACTTCTCGCCGCAACAGACCGCAGGTGCGCCGGGGTCCGGCGGCAAAACCACCCGGAAGTCGGACAGGTCCGTTGACTCGGCTGGGTCCGGACCTGAGGACACCCCGTTCGCGGATAGCGACGGCTGTCGTCTTACCCGCATGGAGAGGATGGTGGAACAATTTCTCCAGCGTGACCTGCTTTTGCAGGGGCAGAGTCACAGTGGGTCTCTTCGCAGACCCACGGCAGCATCCTATCAAGGACTGCCAAATGTCTCACCCTCTTCGCAGGGGAGCATTGGGGGTCAGAGCTGGGCTGACCCTGAAGAAGGGGACCTGGCTGAAGACTCACCTGTGTCAGGGGTGCCGCAAGAAGAATTACTGGGTATGGTCAACAAATTCGCTATGCCTACCCAAAAAGGGCTTCCATTGCATCCTAAGCTGGCAGCCAGTATAAATTACATGGCAACAAACCAGCTGCAGGAACAAGCAATAAACAATACGGCAGAAAAATATCTTGCGCCAGAGAATTGTATTTCTCTAAATGTGCCTGCTGTCAACAACCCCATTTGGGGCAACATGAGCCCGACCATAAGGAGCCAGGACGTGAAACTCCAAAGAAGCCTCAAGCTGCTGGCTGCTGGGATTACGGCAGTAGCCAGAACAGTTGATGGGGTTGAGATGCCTGAAGAGCTGCAAGACGCTCTAGCACTCCTGTGCAATACACTATTTGAAATTAACAGCTACAGGAAGAGCATCATAAAGCCTGCACTCAATCCCAAATTTGCGGGATTATGCAGGCCCCGCAGTGCACAGCCACCAACATTGCTGTTTGGGGACAACCTCCCAAAGCAGGTAAAAGACCTGGATGGGGAGGCCAAGGAAATCGGCATGATAAAGGTGCCAACCACCTCCAAAACCCCATATCAGCAGTGGCAGCACCCCTACACATCCACCAGGCACCGTTACAACGAGAGACCATCTGGTGGTGAAAGCTCGAAGGCCGGCCCACCTGCACAACGGTCTTTTTTTAGACCATGGCCCAGCCCGGCCTTCTTGGAAAATGCGCCATCCCCACACCACAGCAACACAACAGACCAAGAAGCAAGGACAGAGACAACCAACACAGCACCGCCGGTAACCTTGGAGGTAGGTGGGTCTGGTTGCCTCGAAAACATTGCATGTCTAGACTCATCACGGGTTGGGGGACGGTTGCACTTGTTTCGTCATGTGTAGAGCACTTCTACCTTACATATTCGGAAGTATTCAGGGATACAAAATTGAATTTGTTTACGAGCTCCCCATCCCATTTCAGCATACACCTAGCCGAAAGTTTACACTTTCACAAAAAGAGAGAACAGAAGGCCATGCTGAACTTTTAAGATTAAACGCAAAAGGGGTAATTGAGAAGACAAACAGAGAATCTCAAGAGTTCGTATCAAACATTTTTACCAAAAACAAAAAAGACGGCAGATGCCGCATCATTATAGATTTGACCAAACTGAATAGTTTCAGTCAGTATGCCCTTTTCAAAATGGACATGTTTGTCACAGCCAAACAGCTAATCACTGACAGGTACCACATGGCTTGCAACGACCTAAAGGATGCATACTATTCAGTACCAATACACAAGGATCATCGTAAATATCTGAAATTTGTCTGGATGGGACAGCTTTGGCAGTATAAGGCCTTACCCAATGTGTTATCATCGGCACCCAGGCTGTTTACCAAATTGTTAAAACCAGCTTTAGCATGTAAAAGCCTCACTAGCATCAGAAAACCATCCATTCGGCAAGTAGCCAGAGTAATTGGGAAACTAGTGGCTGCATTTCCAGCAGCACAATTTGGACCAGTCCATTACCAAAATCTACAAAGAGCAAAAATATTAGCTCTTAAAACTCATGCAGGCCATTTTGATAGGCCTATGGAACTACCAGGGAAAGCAAAATTAGAGTTAAATTGGTGGATAGACAATATTCAGCATTGTTCTAACCCCATCACTATCATGAATCCCTCGGTTACATTACAGGCGGATGCCAGTGCAAAAGGTTGGGGAGCAACTAATACCACCTCTAGTTGTGGTGGCCGATGGAGTGCACAAGAATTAACCCTGTTTAGAGCACTAGGGATTAATTATCTAGAAATGCTGGGAGCATTTCATGGACTCCGGGCCTACTGCTCAGACATGCACCATTTGCATGTACAATTACAGATTGATAATACCACTGTGGTGGCCTATGTTAATCATATAGGTGGAATAAAGTCAATATCATGTGATGAATTGGTTAATAATATCTGGCACTGATGTCTGGAAAGGAATATTTGGATCTCAGCCACTTACCTTCCAGGTAAGCTAAATACAGTGGCGGACACCAGGTCACGCAAATTCAACGACAACACCGAATGGATGTTGGATCGGAAAGTGTTTGTCGATATAGAACGGTATGGGACACCGGATATCGACCTTTTTGCATCCAGATTAAATCACCAGCTACCAACATACATTGCTTGGGAACCAGACCCTGGGGCAGCAGCGATGGACGCTTTCTCGCTGCATTGGGGGGATTTGTTTTGCTATGCATTTCCCCCCTTCTGCCTCATCAGTCGGGTCTTACAAAAAATCAAACAAGACTCTGAAACGGGTATTTTGGTTGTTCCCGACTGGCCTACCCAACCATGGTTCCCAGTAGTACAAAATATGGCCGCAGAACCCTGCATTCAGATCAACAAACGTCCGAGCCTTTTGGCACACCCAGTGACGGGAAAGTCATCCGTGCCATGACCGAATAAACCTGTTGGTTTGCAGATTCTGAACAGGACATTTCTGGACTACGGACTCTCCGACAGGACGATAAATGTCATCACAGCGTCGTACAGGGAGTCCACCAGAAGACAATATCTAACATGTGTGAAGAAATGGGATGTGTTCTGCACCAGAACGAACACTTCATACGACACAGCCACCATCACTGAAGTGCTGGAGTTCCTGGCTACCCTCCATTTTGATGAGGGATTGAGCTACAGCGCCATTAATTGTGCCCGTAGTGCCCTATCCAATTATCTGGGCCGAGGGTGTGATCACCTGGCTGTGGGATCACACCCACTGGTATGTAAACTGATGAGGGGTATATTTAATTATACCCCCCCAGGCCCAGATACACCCATACATGGGACATAGGCATAGTGCTGACTATGCTTCGAGGATGGACACCCATATCGGGACTCACACTGGATAAATTAACCTATAAAATGGTTGTTAATGGCACTTGTAACCACTTGGACGCCATGTATATCATTAATGGCAAGATTACCTTCCTTATACAGGGGTTACTTAAACAGGATAGACCCGGATCCACTGGCCAAAAATTAGAATTTCTGGCCTATCCTGCAGATTGTCGGCTCTGCATCGTGACATATATATTGCGATATATAGAGGTCACCAAGAGTCTCAGGGGCACGGAGAGGGCTTTACTCATTAGTCACAAACGCCCTCACTATAAGGTCACATTACAAACCATTTCCAGATGGTTAAGGGTGGTATTGGGTGCAGCGGGGGTGGACACTAATATTTTTAAATCTCACTCCACCAGGGCTGCATCCACATCGGCGGCAAGGATGATGGAAGTTCCAATGGACCACATCCTTGCAACAGCAGGTTGGAGTAATGAACGGACTTTTCAGCACTTCTATAATAAACCCGTGGCCACTCCCGAGACATTTGTGGCAAAAAGTTTAAGTTCTGTTTCATGATTTACCCCAATGTAGGGGCATTATTATTTTTAGATATGAAACAAATACCTTTTTGTTTTTCAGCACAGTTTTATGTCTGAAATACGTTACATCCTCCATTTCCTAGCATGGCAGTGTGTGAGCATGGACTCGTTCCAGGGCATGAAATCACATAGCTTTGAAATCTTCACGTAGTCACTCACGTGACTCCGAAGTAAAATAGTAAGATTAAATTAGAACTTACCAGTTTGAAGTTTGATCTTTATTTTATGAGGCGTTACGATGAGGGATTACGTGCCCTCCGCTCCCAAACCCTCTATTATAAAGGTCAACTGGTATATAAAGTTCTCTCTTATCTTACTATGTTAGTCTACTCTGGTATCTGTGATTTCACACCACTGCTTTGAAGAATGTTGTGCATGTGTGCTGGCGGGGTCTTCACGTAATCCAACTAGGGTGGGAGAGGGATGGAGAGAGAGAGGGGGTGCAAAAGATTAAGCCCTTCAAAATATTCTTGTATACTTTGAAGCAAGATGCAAAATAAAATTATGTCTCAAAGACTAACTCATCTCAGCTTGTTACACTAAATATTGTAGGATTACCTTGTAAACATCTAGAGTCATATTAGATTAAACATGTAAACCCAACTAAAGTCAAGAACAAGATAATACACTTGTTCTTAAGATAGACACAAAGTGCTGGACTAACTCAGCGGGTCAGGTAGCATCTCTGGAGAAGAAGGGATGGGTGACGTTTCAGGCATGAAGAAGGGTCTCGACCCAAATTTTGTCACCCATCCTTTTTCTCCAGAGATGCTGCCTGACCCCTTGAATTACTCCAGCACTTTGTGTCTAAAGCAGCATCTGCAGTTCTTTATTTCTACTCTTGTTCTTAACTTTATTTGGGTTTAGCCCAGCAATCCTTGTTCTTCCATCATACCCTACAATTGACTGCAGTCAATATTAAAATGAACCACCTTAGACCATCATGGACTGCATTCTCCTGTTTTAATCTCCTACTGTACATCAAAGGTCCAAAGGTCTGTTTATCGTCACATGCACCAATTAAGGTACAGTGAAACTCGAATTACCATCCAGCCATACTAAAAATAAGCAACAAGACACATAACTACATAAAAGTTAACATAACCATCCACCACAGCAGATTCCCCACGTTCCTCACTCTGATGGAAGGCAATAAAGTCCAATCTTCCTCCTCTTTATTCTCTCTCGTGCGGGGCAGTTGAACCATCTGCAGTCGGGACGGTCGAAGCTCCTGCAGCCTGGAGCTCCAAGGTGGATCCCCGACAGGGATCGCCAGCTCCATGATGTTAAGTCCGCAGGCTCCTGCGGTCGGAGCTCCAGAAGTCGATCTCCAGCAACTCCACGATGTTAGGCCGCAGTGCTGACGGAGATACGATACAGAAAAAAATCGCATCTCCGTCGAGGTATGAGATTAAAAAAAGTTTCCCCCTCCCCCCCACATAAAAAAAGCTAAAGAACACTAAAACATGCATTTAACACATACTATAAAATAACAAAGAAGGAAGGGACAAGACAGACTGTTGGCGAGGCAGCCATTGTGGGCGCCACCCGGTGATTTAGATAACCCCCAATTACACCAAAAAAATTAATCTGGATCTCACCTTCATCCATTCTAGCCACCACCCCCCATCTCAAAACTCTTCCATCAACCTCCATTTTATACAACCATTGATCGCCAAACTTTACCAACAGCTACCTGTTAAGATTCCAAATCCTTTATCTCTGGTGGTGACCAAATGGTCTTTAAACTATAGAGATACAGTGCGCAAACAGGCGCTTTGGCCCACCGAGTCCGTGCCGACCAGTAATCACCCTGTATACTAACACTATCCTACACACTAGGGACCATTTACCATTTTACCAAAGTCGATTAACTTATAAACCTTAGAATGTGGGAGGAAACTGGAGCAACTGGAGAAAACCCACATAGGTCACAGGGGGAAAGTACAAACTCCTTACAGACTGCACCCGTGGTCAGGATCGAACCCGGCTCTCTAGCACTGTAAGATAGCATTTTATTGTATCACATTCCTCATCAACCTCATACATATTATCCCTACTTATACCACGCATTGTAATTCACTTGAATCGTGTCGGTTTGTAGGTTAATTAGTCTCTGTAACTTGCCCGTAATGTGTAGGGAGTGGATGTAAAAGTGGGATAACATAGAACTAGAATGAATGGTCAATGTGGGCTCATTGGGCTGAAAGACCTGTTTCCATGCTGTATTTTTCAATCAATACACGCTACCCTGAACCTGTGTCCTGCCCCTGTACACTAGAAAGGAGGAATTTATTTAGAAAGGAGATGAGGAATTTCTTTAGACAGAGGGTGGTGGATCTGTGGAAATCATTGCCACAGACAGCTATGGAGGCAACGTCGATGGATATTTTTAAGGTGCAGATTGTGGAGATGCTATTTTCCACTGATGCTGTCTGACCCGCTGAGTTACTCCAGGTTTTTGTGTCTATCTTCGGTTTCAATCAGCATCTGCAGTTCCATCCGACACATGTCCCCTACCACAGCTTTAGTACAGCAAGATGTCCCAAGTAGCTTACAGTACAACATAGAAACGTAGAAACATAGAAAATAGGTGCAGGAGGAGGCCATTCGGCCCTTCGAGCCAGCACCACCATTCATTGTGATCATAGCTGATCGTCCGCTATCAATAACCCGTGCCTGCCTTCTCCCCATATCCCTTGACTCCACTAGCCCCTAGAGCTCTATCCAACTCTCTCTTAAATCCATCCAGTGATTTGGCCTCCACTGCCAATCAATCACAAGGATGTCCTTCCTCAAATTGTGAGACCAAAACTGTACACAATACTCCAGATGTGGTCTCACCCAGAGCCCTATACAACTGCAGAAGAACCTCTTTACTCCTGTACTGAAATCCTCTTGTTATGAATGAAATCCTCTTGTTATGACCAAACAAAGCAAAATCTGACTTTAAACCAGAGAGAGAATTTCTTTAGTCAGAGGGTGGTGAATCTGTGGAATTCATTGCCGCAGACGGCTGGGGAGGCCAAGTCAGTGGTGGAGATTGACAGATTCTTGATTAGTAAGGCTGTCAGGGGAGAAGGCAGGAGAATGGGGTTGAGAGGGAGAGATAGATCAGCTATGATTGAATGGTGGAGTCGACTTGATGAGCCAAATGGCCTAATTCTGTTCCTAGAACTCATGGACTTACACCTATACAGTACCTAATACACCAGGTACAGTACCTAGGTAAACCTTTATTCTCGCCACGTGTACCGGGGTACAGTGAAAAGCTTTGCTTTGCACACTATCCAATCCGAGCAGAAATACTACTATAAACGTAATCAAGTACAATAGGTAGAGGAAAGAGGAAGACACAGGGTGCCGAATGTATCTCTGAGCATTGTAGCACGTCGGTTCTATGTCCTTGTGAACCGCACACGGCCACAGGGGGGAACGTGCCAACTCCACACAGACAGCACTGGAGGTCAGGAGCCGTGAGGCTCGCAGCTCTGCCCCCGCCTTGCACACCGTGTGTTCGTTGCCACACGAGAGTCCTGTGCGCGCCCGTTGCCAACTCCTCACTCAAACCCCGCAACGCCTCTGGGACCAGCCCATAAATAAGAAAGTAGCAGGAACTAGGAGTCATCCAGAATCCCGTCAGCCACCGTTGCATCCTAAATAAACCCTCCTATGGTGACGGAGCCAGTCAGAGAGGCTGGGAGTGGAGACGAGATTTGTCCACGTCGGCACAGCTGCTGCTGCAACATGGATCCTGCTGCACTGGTACGCCGTGTGTAGTAACATTTTCCAGCTTTCTTTTTCGCCCCTCTTTAGGTCATGTCAGCCGCGGCGGTTGTTGCTCCTGTTGAAACAAGACTGTGAACCTGGTGAAACTGTCCTCTCCTGCACCCCAAGCTAACATTTTGCTTTCATTCTGTGCTGGTTAAAGATTCATTTTTTTCCATGTGAACGCGTTGCAGAGTCTGGAATCCACAACTCCGCCTGGGGAGGGAGGAGGAGGAGGGGGATGGGATGGGGGTGGATTCCGATCTAGGAATTAGTCGCTGTATATTTAAAATATTCTTCATAAGGCAAAACCACAAAGTTGAAGAACATTCTGCCTACGACTGTCTACCTGCGTCGAGTAAAGTTGTAAGATAGATATATGGGCGTCACAGTTTGTGTGAAAACTGGATGGAAATGTTGATGTAACAATTTGCTACTTCGTCTTGTTACTTTTCGTAAAACAGCTGTGTGTCGGTATCGCGTCGAGATATATAAGCATGAGAAAGATTTCTTCTTCTAGCTTTTTTCATATCTTAGTAAGTAATTTTGGAAATCTGCCGGCTGATATTATCTCCGAGTTGCTTTGAAGATCGACCCAGGTCTCTCAAGGCAAAGGTTCTGTCATACACTTTGGCTCTGTCGCTGGGAAGTCAGTGCATGACAGAACTTTGTCTTGGGATGATCCCAACTGCTCAGCGGCTTCTAAGCACAAGGACTCTCTCTCAAATTTTTTTTAAAAAAAAATACACGCAAAGTTTGTTGCCATGTTTTACACGAACAAGAAGAAGTTAATTACAACGTTCGTCCTTTCAAGTGTGCGGGGGGATTGTGAATATAAAGTATCGAGTTTTACTTCTCCGGCGAGTTTGTGTGTGCGTGGAGCTATGGTGATCTTGTAGATTCAGTCTGTGATGTGGCGCTCGTAGAGACACGTGTAACACTCCCGGAAACCTGCTTGGTGTGAATTGTAGGTAAAATGACTGGCGCAGCTGCCGCCCTCCACCCTCACCTACCACCGCCGCCTTCGCTTTCGTTTCTTCCCTCCAGACTGCAGAGGGATATTCGGTTTTGTGGCAGCTCTTTCAAATTGCAAAAGCCTCCAGGGCCGGTGTTTCCATATGTCACGGTCAGTGCTGCATGTGATGTAACATTGAGCAGTGTTACATTGCCAAGCATGCAGGCACCGATTGCCCCACCGACACACAGACAGACAGACAGACAGAGAGACAGACAGTCAGTGAGTGGGCTGCAACTAAGTTCAAACCTTAGTTTGTATTTTTCCTAAATTCTCTTCCGCAAACTCACACTCTGACTAGGAGCAGAACAATGTGTAGGAAGGAACTGCAGAGGCTGGTTTAAACTGAAGATTGACGCAAAATGCTGGGGTAACTCAGCTGGACAGGCAGCATCTCTGGAGGGAAGGAATGGGTGACGTTTCAGGTCGAGACCCTTCTTCAGACCCAACCCGAAACGTTACCTATTCCTTCTCTCCAGAGATGCTGCCTGTCCCGCTGAGTTGCTCCAGCTTTTTGTGTCTATCTCTGGAACAGGACAAATTCTTTACAGCAAAATTCAGCGACCAGATGCTAATTACATATATTCCGTGATAATAACTTGCAGCAATAATTGACGGGAAATGAGCCAAATATCTGCAGGCTTTCTGGGAAGACCAGTGTGGTTCTATGCAACCTTGTGTGAACAGAAAAGATCTGGGTATAAGACACAGCAGTGGGTAGAAAAACACACATTGGGATTCTATCCCCTTTCTATCAACATGTGTCCCTTATTTCCCCTCTCCCCTGTCTGAAGAAGGATCTTGACCCAAAACGTCACCCATTCCTTTCTTCCACTGAAGCTGCCTGACCCGCTGAGTTACTCCAGGGTTTTGTGTCTATCTTCGGTTTCAATCAGCACCCGCAGTTCCTTCCGACACATGTCCCCTACCACAGCTTTAGTACAGCAAGATGTCCCAAGCAGCTTACAGTACAACCAAATCAAAATCTGACTTTAAACCAGAGAGAGAATTTCTTTAGTCAGAGGGTGGTGAATCTGTGGAATTCATTGCCACAGACGGCTGTGGAGGCCAAGTCAGTGGGTATTTTTAAGTTGGAGATTGACAGATTCTTGATGAGCAAGGGTGTCAGGAGAGAAGGCAGGAGAATGGGGCTGGGAGGGAAAGATAGATCAGCCATGAGAAACATAGAAAATAGGTGCAGGAGGAGGCCATTTGGCCCTTCGAGCCAGTAGCGCCATTCATTGTGATCATGGCTGATCGTCTGCTATCAATACCCCACACTAGATGAGCCAAATGGCCTAAATATGCTCCTCGAACTTATGAGAAGAGAGGAATTTGTTGAGGACAGGTGAATGGTCTAGTTGAGAGGCAGTAATGTATGAGGGGAGAGCACTGACGGCTGAAGACACAGCTGCTATGGGTACTGTCTCACTGCAGAGCCCTCGAGGTTAGAATAGGAAGACAACGGAGATCATGAACGATTCTGAAGCAGCAGGTTGGAGATTGTGTGTGTGTGTGTGTGTGTGTGTGTGTGTGTGTGGGGGGGGGAGGCTTTAGAACATTAGGATAATGGTTCTAAACCAAGCAACATCGGGGCAACTAATGTGAGCAGAAGCAGGGGCAGAAGGAGATGAGTACTCGTGTCCTCATGCATGATGAATGCAGATCGAACTTGGGCATTAACCCTGGCAACCCAACCTAATCAACCTCTCCCCTCTCTCAATGACAAGATGCACCTGATAGCAAACTATTTAACCTTCAATTCCGCTTGCAATTGCTGGCTGACTGCGGCGGATTTTCAGCAGTTGCTATTTTTGATTGAGATTTGAGATGTTTTTTTGGGGATGGCGCAGTGGTAGAGTTGCTGCCTCACAGCACTAGAGACCCGGGTTCGATCCTCACCACGGGTGCTGTCTGTATGGAGTTTGTACGTTCTCCCTGTGACCCTGTGGGTTTTCTCCGAGTTCTCCGGTTTCCTCCCACACTCCAAAGAATTGCAGGTTTGTTGGCTAATTGGTTTCTGTAAATTGTAAATTGTCCCTAGTGTGTCGGCTAGTGTTGGTGTACAGGATGATCGCTGATCAGCGGGGGCCAAAGGGCCTGTTCCCACACTGCATCTCCAAAGTAATTCCCAATATTATGTTAGCAATTCACTGCTGCCTCCTCCTTGGGATTTCTGTTGGGAAGTGTGCAGACCAGAGGCAGCCCAGTCATTATCACTGTTCACTATCCAGCACTGCACTAACACGCTGGCAATGTGTGTCACCAAGACATTCTGTCACCAGTTAACACGAGTCTCCTGTCAACAGCCCCATATGTTAGCACATTGTCACCTCTGCATACAATCTCTGTGGAAACACATCCTGAAACTGAGGCTCTTCTAACCTGTTACGTCATAGGAGCAGAAGCAGGCCATTTGGCCCATCGAGTCTACTCAATCTATTCAATCCTGGCTGATCAATTTTCCCCTCTCAACCCAATTTTCCTGCATTCTCCCCATAACACTTGACACCCTTACCAAGTTTGGAGTCCGGCCCTCTATAAATGGTAAATGAAGAGGCAGTCTGGTCTAAAATGCTTATCAATGATTTAATGCAGAGCTCATTTTCCTGTACTGATTAGCAAACTTGTGCTCCAAATAAAATTAAGCAGCACGAGCTGACACTGGGAGCAATTAGAGTTTAGAGATGCAGCACAAAACCAGGCCATTCGGCCCACCGAAACAGTGCTGACCAGCGATCACCTCATGCGCTAACACTATCCTACACACTGGGGACAATTTACAATTAACCAAAGCCAATTAACATTCAACCCTGTACGTCTTTGGAGTGTGGGAGGAAACCGGAGCTCCCGGAGAAGACCCACACCGCCACGGGGAGAACGTGCAAACTCCATACAGACAGCACCCATAGTCGGAATTGAGCCCAGGTCTCTGGCGCCGTGAGGCAGCAACTCTACGCTGTGCCGCCCTTAATGATGGCCTGAGCCTGGAACATGGGCCCAGTCAAACCTTTCAGGAAGACAGGCTAGTTGCCCAGTGTGTCGGGACTTGTGTGATGATTACCTGCTGTAACAGCAGGAGAAAGAACAAAATAGTCTCACTTCAGCTCTTCATGTTCCAATCAAGCTGATTGGCAAAAACCCATCTGTGCTTGCAGCTAAAGACATAAAGTGCTGAAGGACTCATCAGGTCAGGGAACGTCAGTGGAGGGAATCGACAGGTGGCGTTCTGGGTCGGGATCTTTCTTCAGCTCTATGGTATGGTGGGGGGGGGGGGGGGGGGGGGTGGATGGGTGAGGGGAAATGGTGGGGCAAGTGCGTCATCCGTCTGAAAAAGGGACCCCGGCCCAAAACGTCACCTGTCCAATCCCTCCACAGATACTGCCTGACTTGCAGAGTTCCTCCAGCACTTTGTGTTTTGCTTAAGATCCCATTGTTGGCAAGTCCTTGTTACTCCTGCAGACCCACCTACACTATTATCATTTTCCAATGCCTTGCCTGCAGCTCCCTGGGCCACAGCAATTCCAGTTCTTGTCCATGTAAGTGAAATGTCGTGAGAATTCCTGCCTCCATCCCTCACTGAAACAGTGCCATCAAATTCCAACCATTCTCTGGATGAAAACATAGTTCCTCGTATAAGTTCATGTCATAGGAGGAGAAGTAGGCCAGTCGACCCATCGAGTCTACTCCGCCATTCAATCATGGTTGATCTATCTCTTCCTCTCAACCCCATTCTCCTGCCTTCTCCCCATAACTCCTGACACCCGCGCTAATCAAGAATCTGTCAATCTCCACCTTAAATGACCTGGCCTCCACACCCGTCTGTGCCAAGATGAATTGCAAGGATTCACCATTCTCTGAGTAAAGAAATGACTCCTCCACTTTCTGAAGGTATGTCCCTTTTATTCTGACCCTGTGCCCTCTGCTCCGACACTCTCCCTCCAATGGAAACATCCTCTCCAAAACTGCTCACAATACTACAATTCTCCTTTTGGGTCGGGACACTTCCTCTGACCGGTGGAGTAAGGGGAGATAGCCGGAAGAGAGGTCGGGGTGGGGTAAGTCTGGCAAGTGATGGGCGCATACAGGCGAGGGTGGGGGGGTGACGGGCAGCTAAGTGGAGTAAGTGATAACGGTTAGAGGTGAAAAAGAGGCATAAGTTGTCGGATAAGGAAAGAAGATGTGAAATGTAAAACTGGAGGGAGGGATATGGGTGGAAGGGGATGGTGGGGGGGGGTGATAAATGGCAAATGGGGGGATTCAAAGATGGGGGGGGAATTGCGACCCCACACTTTGCTTTCTGTACCGCGGTTGCTGGCTGGGCTTGTGGTCTTGGGTTTCTGGAGTGGGGCTTGTCCCTGTAACTGGACATGTGTGACGGAGAAGGAGACATGGCGGAGAAGAAGACCTGCGATGGCCGGACTTCCGTATGAACAAAGACTGGATAGACTCCACTTGTACTCGCTGGAATTTAGGAGATTGAGGGGGGATCTTATAGAGACTTACAAAATTCTATAGGGGTTGGACAGGCTAGATGCAGGAAGATTGTTCCCGATGTTGGGGAGGTCCAGAACAAGGGGTCACAGTTTAAGGATAAGGGGGAAGTCTTTTATGACCGAGATGAGAAGATCATTTTTCACACAGAGAGTGGTGAGTCTGTGGAATTCTCTGCCACAGAAGGTAGTTGAGGCCAGTTCATTGGCTACATTTAAGAGGGAGTTAGATGTGGCCTTTGTGGCTAAAGGGATCAGGGGGTATGGAGAGAAGGCAGGTGCGGGATACTGAGTTGGATGATCAGCCATGATCATATTGAATGGCGGTGCAGGCTCGAAGGGCCGAATGGCCTACTCCTGCACCTATTTTCTATCAGACTGAGGTAGCCACGCCCGTCCGTTGCATTCCCCATCCCTTCATTGCTGCATTTCCTGCAGGAAGCTAACATGGTTCTTGGCAAAAGCACCAGCAACATGTGCAAGATGGTGCCCCTCTGCCCGACGACACTTTGTGAGGTGCGCCTGCAATCGCGCATTACAATCGCTGCACCCTGATCTGTAACGGCTCGACTGCAATCATGTGGTGGAGAAACACGGAGAAGGAAATAGGCAACGTTTCTCCAGCACTTTTGTCTACCTTCGATTTTCCAGCATCTGAAATTCCTTCTTAAGGACTGTAATCATGTATTGTCTTTCCGCAGACTGGCTAACACGCTACAAAAAAAAATGTGTTTCGCTGCACCTCAGTACACGTGACAATAAACTGAACTAAACATGAACATGTTAAGGGCCTGTCCCACTATACCAGTTTACACAAGAGCTCTCCAAAATCAAACTTGTGGTATGTACGTAACGGGTACGTCAGAGCTCGGGACGTCTCTTAGCGGCTCGTAACGCCAACAGCAGGTACTCGGGGAAACGCGGTAAGCTCGTGAATTTTTTTTTTCAACATGTTGAAAAATGTCCACGAGAGCCCCGTGCACCGACGAGCGGCTGTTACCGTAATTCTCCCAGTTCGAATCGGGGGAAACTCGGGAGAACTCTTGACTTACCTCGTACAGCGGGACAGGCCCTTTAACCTATCACGAGCGTTCGTCGGCCCTGGGCCTGTACTCGCTGGAGAATGGGGCTAGGATGGAGAGATAGATCAGCCAAGATTGGATGGTGGAGTAGACTTGATGGGCCGAATGGCCTAATTCTACTCCTATTCCTTCTGACATCAGACCCCCGCTATTGCCACAGGTGGGGAGGGCTTTTCACTGGTGGAAGATACCCATTGTTTGTGTTTCCCTTTGTGTTGTGCTTGTAGGAACCATCCCTCTACACGGTCAAAGCTCTCATCATCTTGGACAACGATGGAGAACGCCTCTTCGCCAAGGTAGCCATTTGGAAGATTCACATATTTTATTTTGCAGTGGTAGACAAAAATGCTGGAGAAACTCAGCGGGTCAGGCACGCTAGAGTTTGGACACGCTAGAGGCAGGAAACATGTTACCAATGTTGGGGGAGTCCAGAACCAGGGACCACAGTTTAAGAATATGGGGGTAAGCCATTTAGAATGGAGACGAGGAAACACTTTTTCTCACAGAGAGTTGTGAGTCTGTGAAATTCTCTGCCTCACAGGGCAGTGGAGGCCGGTTTTCTGGATACTTTCAAGAGAGAGCTAGATAGGGCTCTCAAAGATAGCGGAGTCAGGGGATATGGGGAGAAGGCAGGAACGGGGTACTGATTGGGGGTGATCAGCCATGATCATATTGAATGGCAATGCTGGCTCAAAGGGCCGAATGGCCCACTCCTGCACTTATTGTCTATTGAGGCAGCATCTATGGAGCGAGGGAATAGGTGACGTTTTGGGTCGAGACGTCGACCTGAAACGTCACCCATTCCTTCGCTCCATAGATGCTGCCTCACCCGCTGAGTTTCTCCACCATTTTTGTCTACCTTCGATTTTTCCAGCATCTGCAGCTCTTTCTTAAACATTTTATTTTTCAGTAATTTCATGAGGCAATCCACTTCTCTCACTTCCTGCTCCCTCTCTTCCCTTTCTCTCTCTCTCTCTCTCTCTCCCTCTCCCCAGTATTATGATGGGACCTACCCCTCCACAAAGGAACAAAGGAATTTTGAAAAGAATATTTTCAGCAAGACCCACAAGAACGACAGTAAGTGTGACAGCCTTCCTCTGCCATTGCCAAAGCACGGCTGAACCTCATCACCTGCCGGGCTGTGGGCTCCACCGGGTGACCACAAGGTCATAAGTGACAGGAGCATAATCGGGCCATTCGGCCCATCAAGTCTACTCCGCCATTCAATCAATGCTGATCTATCTCTCCCTCCCAGCCCCATTCTCCTGCCTTCTCCCCATAACCTCTGACACCTTCAGTGGCAAAGAATTCCACAGATTCACCACCCTCTGACTGACAGAATTTCTCCCCATCTCCTTCCTAAAAGAAGTCCAGTCTTACCTTGCACTGGAAGGGAATTTCTGAAGCAAGGTCCCAACCCGAAACATTGCCGGTGGTCAAGATGTCGGAGGTGGAAGGGAAGGCAGGAGAATGGAGTGGAGATAGATCAGCCATGATTGAATGATGGAGTAGACTTGATGGGCCAAATGGCCTAATGAATATCTTATGCTCTTGTACTCAAGATTCTTATTCCCTGTCCATTTCCCTCCACGGATGCTGTCTGACCCGCTGAGTTTCTCCAGCACTTAGTGTTTTGGGGTCCAGAGAGTAAAATGGATCTGCCATGACTGAATGGCGGAGTGCCAAATGGCCTAATTAATGTCTTATGGTCTTTTACTGCAGATTCCAGCATCTGCAGCTGTTTGTGTCTACATTTTCAGTCTTTTGTTTTTAAGATCTGGGCGTTACTGGCAAGGCAGCATTGATTGCCAATCCCTCTTTGCCTTTGAGAAGATGCTAGTGAAGTGCAGACTAGTTACGCTGCAGTCCTCCTGGTGAAGGTGCTCGCGTAGTTTAGAGTTACAGCATGGAAGCAGGCCCTTCGGTTCACCCAGTCCGAACCGACCAGCGATCACCCGTACACCAGTTCTATCCTACACTCCAGGGACAATATACAGAAGCCAATTACTCTGCGAACTTGCACGTCACTGGGATGTGGGAGGAAGCCAGAGCACCCAGAGAAAACCCACGCGGTCATCTGGAGAACGTACAAATTCTGCACAGACGACGCAAGTTTAGTTTAGAGTTGCAGAGGCTGCTTAATATTTGGGATGAGGGAGGAAACGTGAGCACCCGGAGAAAGCCCACGCTGTCACAGGGAGAACCTGGAAACCACACAGACAGCACCCGAGGTGAGGCAGCAACTGTTGCATTCCAGGATTCAGACAGAGCAACTGTCAATACGTAATGGAAGACAGACACAAAAAGCTGGAGTAACTCAGCGGGTCAGACAGCATCTCTGGAGAAAAGGTTCTGGGTCGACACCCTTCTTCGGGGAAAGGGAAACACGAGGTGTAGAAGATGAAATAGAGAGATATAAAATAAATAATGGCACATTTGCACATCAGAATAGCATGCAACTTGGAAGGGAACCAGCAAAGCTTCATCTTTGGATTATTATTGAGTGAGGAGATGAAGAGGTTTGGATTCAGTGGAGGTTTGGGGCAGTTCTGATTGTAGGGGCGGGGAGGGGGAGGGGTTCATTCCATCAGAATTCTAACGCTCCTTCTCCTTTGACTGAAAACAGGTGAAATAGCGTTCCTGGAGGGGTTGACTGTCATCTACAAGAATTGTGTGGATCTGTACTTCTACATCGTAGGGAGCCCACATGAGAATGAGGTAAACGCAGACAGTTCAAGTAGCCGTATGTGAAACGCCGCAGGGAGCAGCAGGAAGAGCACTCCCAAAACAGTGGACGTATATTGGTGACCGTTTGTGCCAGTGTGGTTCCCGGTTTAAAGTATAGAAGTGTGGCCACTAACCATTGCCTTGCTCTCCCTTGATGGTTCTCCACACTGGGGTTAACTCGATTAGAACCTCTCCCTGATCCTGCCTTCAATGGACTTTTATTTCCAAAATAATTTTTCCAAAGAGGATTGAGAGAGAGAGAGGAGACATAATTCCATAATAAATCACAAAGGCTCATATTGCTCTTTTAAACCAGCTTTTTGCACAATTTTGGCCCATATGATGCCCCTTGGTTAATTATCTGCTCAGGCCCTTGTCTCATTCCCCCATGCACAGCCTAATTGCAGCAGTCCAGTCTTTCACTTTGTATTCAGTCCCATCCTCACCCTTGTCTTGCTCTCGCTATTCTCTGCCATCGCTGCATTCTCCCAGTGAACACACAGCCCACTGCACACCTCCAGATTCAGGGACAGTTTCTTCCCAGCTGTTATCGGGCAACTGAACCATCCTACCACCAACTAGAGAGCGGTCCTGAATTACCATCCACCTCATTGGTGACCCTCGGACTATCCTTGATCGGATTTTGCTGGCTTTATCTTGCACTGAACGTTGTTGCCTTTATCGTGTATCTGTACAGATACACTGTGAACGGCTCGATTGTGATCACGTACTGTCTTTCCGCTGACTGGTTAGCGCGCAACGAAAGCTTTTCACTGTACCTCGGTACACGTGACAGTAAACTAAACTAAACTTGGGCAACAATGGTCGGGTCTTCAGAGATGGGCTACTCCCCCCACCAACCCTCCTTGTGAATGACGATCAGGGAGAGAGTGTTTATTCAGTTTACAGAAAGCATCATCTCTTTAGTAACAGTGGCGATGTCGCCATGGTAACGGTGATATGGTTAGATATTGCGATGCAGAGCAGCGTTGCGAAAGCACAGTTTAGAAAGTCATGGAGAGCCATTAAGACCATGGCCCGACACAAGAAATATACGGAGGCACACGATACTGCCGATGCTGGAGGAACTCAGTGGGCCAGGCAGCATCTGTGGAGGGACACAGAAGACTGACACTGACACTGCCAGTCCATTCCCTCCACGATTGTTGCTCCACTTACTGAGGTCCTGCAGAAATTTGTGTCTTGCTCAAGATTCTTCTTCTGTCGTGTGGCGCGCACAGCCTAAAGTTGTAGGACAACTTGTTCTATTTGATCTTCTGTTTGTGCACGTCGAGTTGATTGCATTAGTCGAAACAGGGCGGACCGCGTGGGGGTTGCAATCTTCCACCCCGCTCAAGATTCCGACATCTGCAATTCCAGTCAGTACTAGCTCACTTCCACTCCAGCACCATATCCAATGCCCTGTGAAACACAGGCATAGAAACATAGAATAATAGGTGCAGGAGTAGGCCAATCGGCCCTTTGAGCCAGCATCTCCATTCAATATGATCATGGCTGATCATCCAAAATCAGTACCCTGTTCCTGATTTCTCCCCATATGCCCTGATTCCTTTAGCCCAAAGAGCTAAATCTAACTCTTGAAAACAAGACTAGTTATACGTGTAATCTTGCAAACTTACTGGCGTGGGTTTATTAATGTCACGTGTACCGAGATACTGTGAAAATCTTTGTTACCCAATAAAACTGCAGCATACATCAGTGTTATACATCACCATACATAGTTATAGATTAATTAATCATGGAAACAGGCCCTTCGGCCCACCGAGTCCGTGCCAACCAGCAATCCTCGCACACTAACACTATCCTAACACACACTAACACTATTAAAGTTCTCCAATATCTCTCCTAGATCCATCCTTGACAAATCTTATAGGATATATTTTGTATTAACCAGCCGCATGGACCGCATCTAATTGTGCTGTGATGTCCACATCAACCTCCATCTCTGTTCCTAGATTTTGCTTATTTCTGGTTACCATGGGGCCCATTCTAAAAATCTAGATCATTCCAGAATAACAGCGTCAATATATCCACAAATCACATTCAAAATCTCTTTAAAATTTCAAGTGGAGAGAGATAGAGTTAATATGTGGTATCATTATCTCTGTTTCACTTTTTTAAATCTAATATTAGTTCTAAGTTCCTCATTTCTGCTTGAGGCGTGATTATATTTCATATACTGCTTGAAAATGGGGTAAGATTTACGAGGATGTTGCCAGGGCTTGATGGGTCTTAGCTACGGGCAGAGGTTGAGTAGGCTGGGACTCTATTCCTTGGAGCGCAGGAAGATGAGGGGTGATCTTATAGAGGTGTACAAAATTATGAGAGGTATAGATTGGGTAGGTGTACAGAGCCTCTTGCCCAGAGCAGGGGAATCGAGAACCCTGAGGATATAGGTTTAAGGTGAAGGGGAAAAGATTTAATAGGAATCTAATGAGGGGTAGCTTTTTCACTCAAAGGGTGGTGGGTGCATGGAACGAGCTGCCGGACGAGGTAGTTGAGGTTGGGACCATCCCAATGTTTAAGAAATAGTTGGACAGGTACATGGATAGGACAAGTTTGGAGGGATATGGACCATGCGGGACTGGTGTAGCTGGGACATGTTGGCCGGTCGGGCCGAGGGGCCTGTTTCCACACTGTATCACTCTATGACTCTATTTGCATTAAGCTCTCTCCCCCATTTTGGCTCTACTGATTAATTGTTAATACATTGTCTTGTTCATTCCATATTCCAGAGTTGTTTTGCTCCTTTGTCAATACTGAGACTCCTCTCGATTCTAATGCGATCCTTATCTGAACCGATCGTCGATCACCCATTCACGCCGGCCCTATGTTACCCTTTTTAAAAATCTACTTCCTGCACACCGGGGCCGACTTACAGGGGGGACAATTAATCTACAAACCCGCACGTCTTTGAGATGTGGGGGGAAACCGGAGCACCCGGAGGAAACCCACATAGTTACGGGGAGAACATGCAAACTCCACACGGGCAGCACACCCGAGGTCAAGATTGAACCCGCACTCTGCCACTCTAACTTGTTTATCCCAGTCAAGTTTTCATGTCCTCTGCTCAATGCTTGTTGAGAAATATGGATTGCTTCTTTAAATGTTTGCAATCATTTGTCAGCACATTTTTTTTAATCTCGTTTCCCGATCGCCAACTTTAAATTACCCTCGCATCCGTCCAAAATTTACTTTGTTTAAATTCATGCCTTTTCACTCTCCAGTTAAACCATGACATTTAATTTAAAATTAATTATATCATCATTCTTTCCTAGAAGATCTTTTTACCTTTCAAGTACTAATTAACTGTCTCATTATACGATGCTGCACTTAAAATAGTTAGTGGTGTGTTGTTCTCCTTAAAAACAAACCTCAGATGAATTCCTAGCAGGCCCTTCGCTCACAATGCCAAGCATGAGGCCAAGACCAACTCTTATCTGTGGGAAGGAATTGTAGATGCTGGTTTAAACCACATAGACACAAAGTGCTGGAGTAACTCAGCGGGACAGGCTGCATCTCTGGCGGGAAGGAATGGGTGACTTTTCGGGTCCGAGACCCTTCTGAAGAAGGAAAGGTCCAAACGTCATCCATTCCTTCTCTCCAGAGATGCTGAGTTACTCCCGCACTTTAGTGTCCATCTCTTGTCTGCCTGCACTTGAGCCATAATCCCTCCATTCCCTGCGTATTCAAGTGCCTGTCCAAACGAACCTTAAATGACACTATGGTATTTGCCTCCACCACCAGCCCAGGCAACACATTCCAGGCACCCACCACCCTCTATGTTTTTTTTTAAACCTCCCCGATACATCTCCTTTAAACTTTGCTCCTCTTATATTAACCCTATGCATTCAAGTATTTGATTTTGCCCATCCTGGGATTGATGAATTTGTGCATTAATTCTTCCTCTGAGATTGTTCTGCCAGTTTGCTTTTCCCAGTTAGTGCAAAGATTAAAGACCCAGGGGTTCCTACATGAACTTTAACTCAGAGTCCAGCCATCCTTTCAAATAGCGGTGGCGCAGAGGCAGAGTTGCTGCCTTGCAGCGCCAGAGACCCGGGTTCAATCCCGACTATGGGCGCTGTCTGTATGGAGTTTGCATGTTCTCTCCGTGTTCACTTGGGTTTTCACCGGGATCTTCCTCCCACACTCCAAAGACGTGCAGGTTTGTAGGTTCATTGGCTTGGTATAAATGTAAATTGTCGGTGGATCAAAGGGCCTGTTTCCGAGCTGCATCTCAAAAACGACACTGCTGAAATAGTCGGTGCTGTTGGCTGGACTTGCAGCGCTGTGTAGTGTGAGGTGGCCCACCTTCCCATTGTCCCAGAACCGCCCCCAGGACACATAGATGGTGAGTGAGGAGAGGGACGTCGGTTGGCAGGAACGGCTCCAGTGTACGGAGCGCCGGGACTGACGGGAATAATGACAGCACCCGCCTGTGTAATATATGCAAAAAGAATTTCACCATGCAGCTGGATAAGTGACAAATAAAACACAATTGATTAGCTGCCCACCCCTATGCCCACTGCTGGCATCAATGTATAGATGGGAGACCTAGAGCGTCATAGACTGAAACAGCATGGAAACAGGCCCTTCGGCCCAACTGTGAGAAAAACATTTTTCACGCAGAGAGTGGTGAGTCTCTGGAATTCTCTGCCACAGATGGTAGTTGAGGTCAGTTCATTGGCTATATTTAAGAGGGAGTTAGATGTGGCCCTTCTGGCTAGAGGGATCAGGGGGTATGGAGAGAAGGCAGGTACGGGATACTGAGCTGGATGATCAGCCATGATCATATTGAATGGCGGTGCAGGCTCGAAGGGCCGAATGGCCTACTCCTGCCCTTATTTTCTGTTTCTATGTTTCTAACTCGCCAACGCCGGCCAACATGTCCCAGCTACACTAGTCCCACCTGCCTGTGCTTGGTCCATAACCCTCCAAACCTGTCCTATCCATGTACCTGTCCAACGATGGGGATAGTCCCTGCCGCAACTGCCTCCTCTGGCAGCAGAAGGGCCTGTTTCCACGATGTATCTCTGAACTAAAACAGTGTGTCTGTTTACAGCTCATGCTCATGTCCGTTCTCAACTGCCTGTTTGAGTCTGTGAGTCAGATGTTACGGTGAGTTTTACCGTCTGTCTCCTTGAGTGTGTCTCCGTACCTCTAGAGTTTAGAGTGTGTGATTGTTGCATGCACCGGGCACGTTGGAACAATGACGCCCTGCCTTGCTGCTGATTTACAGGCACGTTAACGTAACAATATGGCAAATAAGTAGATTCTAACTCTAACTGCTCTAACTCACCCTGTTTCCCCCCCCCCCCCCCCCCCCCCCCCCCCCCCCCCACCCCCCGCCCCACCTTGACTATACCTGCCTCGCAGCGCCAGAGACCCGGGTTCGATCCTGACCTTGGGTGCTGTCTGGGTGGAGTTGGCATGTTCTCCCCATGACCATTTGGGTGTTCCAGTTTCCTCCCACCTCCCATTGGATCAGCAGTTTAATTGGCTGCAGTAAAATAAAAGTTGTGTGAAAAACAAAAGTTGCCCCGCGGGATCCCATTAAATCTTTTCCCCATTCACCTTAAACCTATGTCCTCATGTCTTGATTCTCCTACTCTGGGGAAGAGACTCAGTGCATTTACCCTTTCTATTCCTCTCATGATCTTGTACACATCTATAAGATCAGCCCTCATCCTCCTGCGCTCCAAGATATAGAGCTCCAGCCTGGCTCAACCTCTCCCTGTAGCTCAGGCCCTCGGGTCCTGGCAACATCCTCGTAAATCCTCTCCGCGCCCTTTCCAGCTTGACAACATCTTTTCGAAAACAGGGTGACCAAAACTGAACACAATACTCTTCTGATAAAACAATACTCGGTCTGCAGAAGGGTCTCGACCCAAAACGTCACCCATTCCTTCTCTCCAGAGATGCTACCTGATCCACTGAGTTACTCCAGCTTTTTTTTTAATCTATCTTTGGTTTAAACCAGCATCTGCAGTTCCTTCCTACACAATACTCTTAAATATGGCCTTGCCAATGTCTTGTGCAACTGTAACATGACCTCCCAACCTGTATACTCAATGCCCTGACTGATGAAGGCCAATATACCGAAAACCTTTTTGACCTCCCTGTCTACCTGTGATGCCACTTTCGAGGAACCGTGTACCTGCACTCCTAGATCCCTCTGTTTTGCAACACTCTGCCATTCACTGTGTTAGGGACACCTTGATAAAATTCTGGGGTTGAAGCAGGGGGAATGTTTGCACTGGTTGTGAAGTCCGTAAACCGGCCACAGATTTGGACAGGGGTAAGACATTTAGCACCGAGACGAGAAGAAATGCCTTCCTTTGAGTTTGGTGAATGTATGGAATTCTCTCCCGCGGAGAGGTAGAGGCCAAGTCACTGAATCTTTTTTTAGAAGGAGCAAGGTCTATTTATAGAGTTCCAGAGCCATACAGCAGGAAAACATTGCTGAAAAAATGTTCCCCATGTTGGGGGAGTCCAGAGCCAGGGGACACAGTGTAAGTATAAGGGCGTTTAGGACTGAGATGAGGAAAAAACGTTTTCACCCAGAGAGTTGTGAATCTGTGGAATTCTCTGCCACAGGAGGCAGTGGAGGCCACTTCACTGGATGTTTTCAAGAGAGAGTTAGATGTGGCTCTTTGGGCTAACGGAATCAAGGGATATGGGGAGAAAGCAGGAACGGGGTAGAGATTTTGAATGATCATATTGAATGGGGGTGCTGGCTCGAAGGGCCGGATGGCCTAGTCCTGCACCTATTTTCTATGTTTCTAAAACAGGCCCTTCAGTCCGACTCGCCCATGCTGACCCAGTTGCCACATACCCTACCCAGGACAATATCCCTCCAAACCATTCCTATCTATGTACAGATCCATCCCTCTTTTAAATTGCATCATTGTAGCCATGCACGTTACTGGCAGCTCGTTCGAGGAAAGCACCACTCACTGTGCGGGGGGGGGGGGGGGGGGGGGGAGTTGCCCTTAGATCTTTTTTAATGTTTTCCCTCTCGTCTGAAACCTGTGCCCTCTAGTTTCAAACTCCCCAGAATGGGGAAAAGGCTGTGGCTGTCCACCTTATCTAATTCCCTCGTGGTTTTATACGGGTGTTTCTGTAAATAAGGGGTACCATCCTGTGACATGGGTGGCCACATTTGAAAGTTATTTAATTATAACGAAATACCACAGCATTTAAAAATGGGCCTACCTATGATCCTATTGTGCTAATTTGTGATCACACGCGACCAAAATTTGATCAGAATTTAATTCTTTCAGAATTAGAAAATTGACTGAGTTACTCCAGCATTTTGTTTGGCCCACTGAATTCCGTGCTAACGGCGTGCGACACTAGAACAATTTATAATCTTTACCGGCCTATTAACCTACAAACCTGCATGTTTTTGGAGCGTGCGCAGTCACAGGAACGAACAAATACAGACAGCGCCCGTGGTCAGGATCGAACCGGGTCTTGGCGCTGTTAGGCAGCACCTGTTTCACTTGCCACCTAGGCTTCTGCTTTCTGATTTTTTTCTGAACCGCTTATCTGAAGTTCAGTCTGAAGAAGGGTTCCGACACCTCCTGACCCGCTGAGTTTAATTTACTTTAGTTTCAGCTTTATTAATGACTCCAAATTGTGTGTTGTTTTCATTCCACGCTGCCTCCACCGTGTTGTCCTTTAAATTTTAAAAAAAACAGAATTTACTGGAGTTACTCAGTGTCTGTGGAGGAATGTAGAGAAAACATTCCAGGTCAGGGGCCCTTCTTCAGACTGCAACCTGGAAAAGAGGTGGTGGCGGGACAAGGCCTGGCAAGTGATAGATAGTCATAGAGTCGACAGCACGCAAACAGCCCAGCCTTCGAATCCTTCTGAAATTTCCCTGTCCTTGTACCCATTGAAATGTCTTTAAATTTTTTGTTATGCCGCCTGCCTCCAAGGCCTCTTACAGCAGGTCAGACCCGTATCCAATCACTCGCCACTTTATCCTGCTCCCAGCTCATCTCCAGTTCTCATTCTCGTATCATTCTCGTGGGGGTGGGCCTGGCGGTGGGGGGTGGGGGTGGCAGGGTGGGGGTGGCGTTGGGGGTTATTGGCCACTGGGTAAAGTAAGGCTTCTGCTCTTCCTTGAGTCTAAATGTTTTGAATCTAATATGGTTTTCTTTGTCATCCATTTTTCAGGAAGAATGTGGAGAAGAAGTCTCTGATGGATAACATGGACGGGGTCTTGTTGATCACGGATGAGATTGTAGATGGAGGGTGAGGACAAGTTTAGTTTAGAGATACAGCGCCGGAAACAGCCCCCTCGGCCCACCGAGTCCGCGCCCACCAGCGATCCCCGCACACTGACACTATCCCATACACAATAGGGACAATTTACACATACACCCAGCCAATTAACCTACAAAGCTGTAGGTCTTTGGAGGGTACACAAAAGGCTGGAGAAACTCAGCGGGTGCAGCAGCATCTAAGGAGCGAAGGAGATAGGCGACGTTTCGGGTCGAGACCCTTCTTCAGACTGGTCAGGGATCAGGGAAACGAGAGATATAGACGGTGATGTGGAGAGATAAAGAACAATGAATGAAAGAAATGCAAAAAAGTATCGATGATGAAGGGAACAAGCCATTGTTATCTGTTTGTAGTGTGAAAATGAGAAGCTAGTGCGACTAGGGTGGGGTATGGAGATAGAGAGAGAGAGAGGGAATGCCAGGGCCCGAGGGAGAGGTGGGAAGGGGAGGAGACAAAAGGGGTTAACAGAATTGAGAAAATTCAATGTTCAAGCCCAGAGGATGCAGACTCTCCAAGCGGAATATGAGGTGCTGTTCCTCCAACTTGCGGTGTTGCTCACTCTGGCCGTGGAGGAGGCCCAGGACCGAGAGGTCGGATACAGAATGGGAGGGGGAGTTGAAGTGCTGAGCCACCGGGAGGTCGGGTTGGTTATTGCGGACCTTTGGAGTGTGGTAGGAAATGGAAGATCTCGGGGGGGGGGAACCCATGCAGGTCAAGGGCAGAACGTACAAACGTAGTCGGGATGGAACCTGCGCTGTAAGGCGGCAACTCTACCGTTGCGTCACCATGCCTCGTACGTTCTCAGGCAAATGCACGCTGTTGGGGAAACTGTAGGCATGGGCACCCCATCAGCGGCACCCCCACACGGGTTGCATTAGTGCCCAATGTATGTAGCGGTGGCTTGTAGAGAGACCTGAACGTGGACAAGAGAGGGTGCGATAAGCAGATAGTTAAAGAAAGTCATTTCTTATGTGTTGGGGTGTCAGAAAGAACATTATTCCTCACAGATAGCAGAGGTGAGAGGGTGAGGAAGCTGGTTTAATGTCCTTGGGGGTACAGTCAGACACGGGGCACTGGGGAAGGGGGTACAGTCAGTGGGGGGGCGGTGTGAGGGAAGGGAATGATTACATGGTGAGGCTGCTCTTTCCTTTGTGTTCATGTGTGTGGTTTTAACTCTCCTCTCTCTCTCTCTCAGGGTGATTTTAGAAAGTGATCCACACCAGGTGATTCAGAAAGTGAACTTCCGGGTAAGTTTCGCCCTGGACCAGCGCCTCGTACCCTCTGCTGATGTGCAGAGACTCTTCTTCTGCCTCTGTGTCTCTCTCACCCCTCTCTCCTTCTCTCCGCTCTGTGTCAGACTGTGTCAGAAGCAGCTTACGGCTTTGTCCTCTTTGACTATCTGACAAGCGGCAGCAACCCTGACAGTCGACCTCTCAACTGAGGAAGGGGAGTACGCAGGTACAGGCGTGGAGCACTAACCCCTGCATGAGACCGCTCGACCCCTCTATGCCTGCCTGCCCTCAGCGACCCACTCCCACAGAGTCTGAATTAATAAGTCATGTCAAATCTTAGACTAGATTGTGGAGCTGAAACGTTAACTGTTTCCATCTCCACGGGTGCTGCCTTACCTGCAGACCCTGCAATGCCGAGATAAACACCGAGACTGCAGGTATATGCCAACGACCTGCTCCTGCAGACCCTGCAATGCAGAGACAAACGCAGACTCTGCAGGCATATGTCAACGACCTACTCCTGCAGACTCTGCAATGCCGAGACAAACGCAGAGACTGGAGGAAATGCTCAGCGGGTCAGGCAGCCTCTTTACTTTAAAAACACAGCATGAAAACAGGCCCTTTGGTAAAACATGCCTTACCTTCTGGGTTTCTAACATTTTCTGTTTTAAATTGAATATTGGCCTGATCTGGGTCTCGTATCAATGACTCTGTCTCTCAGTTGAGGACACAAAGCCAGAATAAAAGGACATACCTTTAGAAAAGAGATGAGGAATTTCTAGCTGGAATGAGATGGTGTGATAATATGGAACTAGTGTGAACGGGTGACGGATGATCGACATGGACGTGAAGGGCCTGTTTCCTTGCGGTATTTTTCAATTAATCAAACAGATTTAAAATAAAAAACCCTTGACTCCATCCAAGGACCCACGCCGTCTTTCCAAGTGAGGCAGAGGTTCCCCTGCACCTCCTCCAACCTCATCTACTGCGTCCGCTGCTCTAGGTGTCAACTGCTCTACATCGGTGAGACCACGCGCAGGCTTGGCGATCGCTTTGCCCAACACCTTCGCACAGTTCGCATTAACCAACCTGATCTCCCGGTGGCTCAGCACTTCAACTCCGCCTCCCATTCCGTATCCGACCTTTCTGTCCTGGGCCTCCTCCATGGCCAGAGTGAGGCCCACCACAAATTGGAGTAGCAGCACCTCGTATTTCACTTGGGTAGTTTACACCCCAGCGGTATGAACATTGACTTCTCCAATTTCAGGTAGTCCCTGCTTTATCCTTCTTTCCCCTCCCCTTCCCAGCTCTCCTCCAGCCTGGTCCACCTTTTCCTATCTTCTTCCCGCCCCCCCCCCCCCTCCCCCCTCCCACCCCCTCATCAGTCAGAATAAGGGTCTCAACCCGAAACGTTGCCTATTTCCTTCACTCCATAGATGCTGCCTCACCCGCTGAGTTTCTCCAGCATTTCCCTTTACCTCCGATTTTCCAGCATTTGCAGTTTTTTCCTAAAATAAAACCCTTGTACCTTGGATACGTTTCTTTGGGTGAAGCTCGCTCCTCACAAACCGCACCCGAGGTCAGGAATGAATGTGCAGGAACGTTAATGAAAGTGGGATAACGTACAACTGGTGTGAATGGGTGATTGCTGGCCAACATGGACTCGGCGGGCCGAAGGGCCTCTTTTCATGCCGTGTCTGACACTCTGGAAAGGCACTGTTTCTCTGTCTTGATCCTGCAATGTTTTTTCCCCTGATTTCTACCCATTTTCACAAGATGCTAAATCACCGATTTCTGAGTTGCGTGTCGGGCGTTTGGCTTATTGTCTCACGGAGATTTTAATGTCCTTTCAGGTTGATGACACACCTTTAACTGAACAGAGTATGGCTCAGGTGAGGCTTTTGAAATCGCTCCCACCCCCCACGATCAGAGTTACACAGAGCGGAAACAGGCCCTTCGGCCCACCTCTTCCATGCCGTGCAGGTTGCCTTACTGAGCTAGTCTCACTTGCCTGCACCTGTCCTTATTCCTCGCTATCCATGTACCTGCCCAGGTGTCTGTTAAATGTTAAATGCCATAATTGTACCCACCTCATTGTGGCATGGGGGTCGCAGTGGTAGAGTTGCTGCCTCAAAGCGTCAGAGACTCGGGCTCGATCCTGACCATGGGTGCTGTCTGTACAGAGTTTGCACGTTTTACTCGTGACTGTGGGTTTTGATTGGGGCTCCAGTTTCCTCGTCATCTACCTTTTCTATGTTTTCTATCAGGTCCCCCAATCTCCAGCGTTCCAGAGAAAACAATCCATGTATAAACAATCATGAGAGGAATAGATCGGGTAGACGCACAGAGTCTCTTGCCCAGAGTAGGGGGATCGAGGACCAGAGGACATAGGTTCAAGGTGAAGGGGAAAATATTTAATAGAAATCTGAGGAGTAATCTTTTCACTCAAAGGGAGGTGGGTGTATGGAACAAGCTGCCAGAGGAGGTAGTTGAGGGCTGGGACTATCCCATTGTTTAAGAAACAGTTAGACGGGTACATGGAATGGACAGGTTTGGAGGTATATGGACCAAACGCAGGCAGATGGAACTATTGTAGCTGGGACATGATGGCTGGTGTGGGCAAGTTGGGCTGAATAGCCTGTTTACACACTTTATCACTATGACTCTATGACCTGCCCAAGAGTCTGTTAAATGCCATAATTGTACCTACCTAAGGGGGACAGTGGTGCAGCGGGTAGAGCTGCTGCCGCACAATGCCAGAGACCCAGGATCAATCTTAATTATGGGTGCTGCCTGTACGGAGTTTGCACGTTCTCCCTGTGACCGTGTGGGTTTTCCCCGTCTGCTCCAGTTTCCTCCTCATCTACCTTGTCTATGTCTCCCCTCAATCTCCCGCATTCCAGAGAAGACAATCCAAATCTGTCCAAACTGTCCCTGTCCCGAATGCCCCCTCATCCAGGCTTTGTTGTGGTAAATCTCCTCTGCACCCTTTCCAAAGCCCCCCACTACATCCCGGTGGTCTCTGAGCAGCACCATGCCAGGGTAACTAGTCCATACCCACCCACCCACTAGAGCAAAGGAAATGGGCAATGTTTCGTGCCGAAACCCGGAAGGTTTCATAGCAAAAGGATTTGAGTATAAGAGCAGGGAGGTTCTACTGCAGTCGTACAGGGGCTTGGTGAGGCCACACCTGGAGTATTGCGTACAGTTTTGGTCACCTAATCTGAGGAAAGACATTCTTGCCATAGAGGGAGTACAGAGAAGGTTCACCAGACTGATTCCTGGGATGGCAGGACTTCCATATGGAGAAAGACTGGATAGACTCCGCTTGTACTCGCTAGAATTTAGAAGATTGAGGGGGGATCTTATAGAAACTTACAAAATTCTTAAGGGGTTGGACATGCTAGATGCAGGAAGATTGTTCGCAATGTTGGGGAAGTCCAGAACAAGGGGTCACAGTTTAAGGATAAGGGGGAAGTCTTTTAGGACCGAGATGAGAAAATCATTTTTCACACAGAGAGTGGTGAGTCTGTGGAATTCTCTGCCACAGAAGGTAGTTGAGGCCAGTTCGTTGGGTATATTTAAGAGGGAGTTAGATGTGGCCCTTGTGGCTAAGGGATCAGGGGGTATGGAGAGGAGGCAGGTTCAGGATACTGAGTTGGATGATCAGCCATGATCATATTGAATGGCGGTGCAGGCTCGAAGGGCCGAATTGCCTACTCCTGCACCTATTTTCTATGTTTCTATGCTGCTGCACCCGCTGAGTTTCTCCAGCACTTCCGTCTACCATGCTCTTGGGGTGACTGGAGTTGGAACATGGAGCAGCACCACCACCTGCTGGCGGCGGCTGGTAGAGCAGTGGATTACAAGTACCTTGGCTCCATTAATACTGAGGTGTGCGTGCCTGCATTGTGGTGCAGTGTGGGATCCTGAGAGCGAGCCCAGTGTAATTCATCAGAATAAGAATGTAAATGGGAGCAGGAGGTGACCATTCAGCCCATCGAGTCTGCTCCTTCATTCAATAAGAATGTGGCTGATCCAATCACCATTTGCACCCCTTAATTGCAGTTTTCCTGCCTCCTGTTCTCACCCCCCCCCCCTTCACTATCTGCCTGAAGAAGGGTCTTGACCCAAAATGTCACCTATCCACGTTCTCCAGAGATGCTGCCTGATCCTGCTGAGTTACTCCAGCATTTTGTGTCTATCTTTTGTCGTTGCAACGCTTCTGTCTTCACCTTCTGGGTTAAAAAAAAAACTAAGATTCACTGCCTTCTTAAATATTAATTCCTCTTCATTCCTGGCCTTGATCCACCCTGTCTCCTTGTTCCAGATACCCTGCAGTCTCTCAGCACCCCCATTCGGAACTGCGTCTTTCAATAAAATCACCCCTCATTCTTCAATGGTGCCCAGCCCAGACGGCTACCTGCATGCTGACCACAGAAGCTGATCCACACACACACACATATTACAATCGCTTCACGCTCTTAAATCTCCACTCCTACAGCAATACACTGTAAATGGCCCAATTCTGCTGACTGGAAAGCACGGAACAAGAGCTTCTCACTGTACCTCGGTAAACCTGACAATAAACTAAACTGTGACTGAATAGGTATAAAGCCAACACTCTCTCCCTCTTTAATACGTCAAGGAATGCACCACCTCCAATGCAAACCTCCTCAAAGATGGAGATCCAACCTGCCCCTGCTCATGGTGTCACTGCGGGACCCCTTGAGGGACCGCTGCACCGATACTGACACGAGGAACTGCAGACGCTGGAATCCTGACTAGAACACTAAGTGCTGGAGGAAGTCAGCGGGTCAAGCAGCATCTGTGGAGGGAATCTTCTTCTTTTCATGGCCATCTTGTTTCAAATGTTGACATCGCTGTCATCGTCCGTCCTGAAAAGGACGCAAGCTTCCGGCGACAATCGGCGGGAGCCATCGCTTGTCGCAATAGATGATGGCGGTGGCAGAATTAGCTCGGGATACTTCCAGTTTCCAGCCCCGAGACATGGACGCTTCTGCTATGGGGCCCTGGAGGGAATGGACAGGTGACATTTCTGGTCCCGACCCCAACAATCCCAGTGTATTCCCTCCACAAATGCTGCCTGACCCGCTGAGTTCCTCCAGCACTTTGTGTTTTCTTGCAGAGATACTGCATTCCCAGTGCATTTTTTTGTCTAGTGATGAAATTATTCCCCCTCCATATCGCTGCTTGATTAACTATTGGTATTGGGATTTTTTGTCATGTATTTCACTGTGAAAACGTACCCAAACCAGGGGGTTCTAGATTTACCAGCTCTGGGTAGAAAACTCTCAGCAAAAGAAACCAAGATGTAGGATTACCTTGAAGATAGACATGAAATGCTGGAGTAACGTAGCTGGAACAGGCAGTATCTCTGGAGAAAAGGAATGGGTGACATTTCAGGCCAGAGCCCCTCTTCTCTCATCTTTATTCCTTTCCTGACCCACCAGGTTTCCCAACCCCCAACTCCTGCAATAGTCACCATCTAAAGCATGCCGACAAAGTTAGAAGTTGTAAATATTATTATTGTTAATAACCGAATAGATGTATTTTTGTAAACCATGAGGAGGCTGTGAGGATTCACTGACTGCCTGCCGTTTAATTTCTGTTCCAGGTCCTCCAGTCAGCCAAGGAACAGATCAAGTGGTCGCTGTTGAAATAAATCTGGAATCTCCCTCTCTCTCGTCTGCCCGTCACACTGAACCTCGGCTGGCGTGTGTGCCTGTCCAGGGGCCGCAGGACTTGGCCTGTCATCTCCGCCTCTCCTCACAACCCAGCCGGCCGTGTGCCGGCTTGCTCCCTACATTTTAATTCCGGTATCCCTCCCAAGTTCCGCACGACCCCAAGCCTCCGCCAACGGAGTATCTTTATTTTGGTTTGTATTGGCATTGGATTATTAGTGCCGAGCTACAAGGAGTTACTTTGTCGCGTGTTACCCAGTCAAGTCGCCCCGTACATGAGTACCAACTAGCCACACACCACAGTACAACAGGTAGTGCCAAGGGAGAAGGACCAGAGTGCTGAACACAGTGTTACATTTACAGAAAAAGTTTTAAAAAATGTTTTAAAGCGCAAGAGCCGCAACGAGCTAGGTTGGAAGATTGGGTCTGTAACGAACGGAAGGACCGCTCCTTAGTCTGATAACAGCGGGGAAGAAACTGCTCCTGAATCTGGCGGTGGGTGGTTTTGAGTTCTAGTATCTTCTGCCTGACGGGGGGGCAGAGAATGACCAAGGGTGTGAGTGATCCTTGATTTTCTTTTCCTACAGTGTGAAGTGTAGGTAGAGTTGATTTGAGGGGAGAAGGGGGGGTTAGGGGGGAGATGGGGGTGGGGAGGGGGGGGTCTGACCTGTGTGATGGGCTGGGCTACAGCCACAAAACTCTGCGATTTCTTGCAGTCTGAAGCAGAGCAGATGGATGGGGGGAGGGGGGGGGGGGGGGGGGGGGGGGGGGGAATTAATCATCTGATGATCATCCAACCAGCTACAGTCTCAATGCTATGAGATCAGTAGCATTAAACTCAGCTGTGTCGCAGCACATAGCCACAGCTGATAGGAGAGGAGGAATTTCTTCAGTCAGATCTGGTGACCTGTTTCGACTTAACATTTTGTCTCCTGTTAATTCATCCTAGATAAACGCTGCAATTTATAAGCCACCTTCTCCTTTGAGTGTTTTTACAACCTGATGGACTAAGCAGTTTAGAGAGATACAGCGTAGAAACAGGCCCTTTGGCCCATCGAGTGCACGTCGACCAGCAATCACCCGTTCACACTAGTCCCACATTCTCATCCACTCCCTACACACCAGGGACAGTTTACAGAGGGCCGATTAACCTACAAACCCTCACGCCTTTGGGATGTGGGGGGAAACCGGAGCACCCGGAGGAAACCCATGTGGTCACAGGGAGAACATGTAAACGCCACATAAACAGCACCTGAGATCAGAATCAAACTGGGGTCTCTGGCACTGTGAGACAGCGGTTCTACCTGCTGCGCCACTGTGCCGCCCAGCCGCTGGTGAGGCTGGCCCAGCCATGCGTTGCTTTCTTGCAACTAACCCTTAGGATACCCCTTGTCAAACTCTCTACCCTTCTGTGTGTTCCCCGCCAGCTTAGCTGGGGTAACATCAGCGGGAGCTGGAGTCTGTGCCCCTTTCTCTCTGTGGCTGTCTAGCCTCATCTCGGGAACTGGTGCCTAGTTATAATAAGGTTGTGGAGCGTTGTAATCACCAAAATGCACCTTTTAATTAAAGTCCATTTTTCTAATCCTGTTTAAATCTGTCTCTCTGTGAAGTCCCTGGCCTGTACCCGTGTGTTCATGTGGGCGGGAGGCGAGTATTCAGCTCTTCGTTGGTCGGCTGGCCTTCAGAGCAGAAGAATTCTCCGTCTCAGAGGCTCTGGCTGGTCAGTGGTGAGGCCTAGTCCAACGGTGACTGAGGAGAGAGCTCGGACAGAGGATCTGAGGATTGAGTAAAACACAATGTGCTGGAGGAACTCAGCGGGTCAGGCGGCATCTGTGGAGGGAACGGACAGGCGATGTTTCTGGCCAGGACCCCTTCTTCAGACTAGAAACAAGGAACTGCAGATGCTGGTTAATGCACTGCAGGACACAAAGTGCTGGAGTAACAGCAGGCCGGGCAACATCTCTGGAGAACACTGATAGGCGATGTTTCAGGTCGGAACCCTTCAGACTAATCTCAGGCAAGTGAGAGGTGGATATAGGGATGAGGGAAGAGGGCTATTGAGTTTGAGTATAGAAGTTGGGACAGTTGTATAAGACATGGACATGGCCACATTTGGAGTATTGTGTTCAGTTTTGGTCATCATATTGTAGGAAAGATGTTAAACTGGAAAAGTTGCAGAGATGATTTACGGGGATGTTGCTCTAGGGAGGGGCTGAGCAGGCTAGGATTATATTTCCTGGAGTGCATGAGGATGAGGGGGTGATCTCGTATACAAAATCCTGAGAGGAATAGATTGGGTAAACACACAGAATCTTTGCCCAGAATAAGAGAATTAGAGGGCATAAGGTGAGGGGGGGAAGATTTAATGGAAACCCGAGGGGTAACTTTTTACACAAAGGGTGGCGGATGTATGGAACGAGCTGCCAGAGGAGGTAGTTTCTACAGCAGGCACTACTGCAAACTTAAAAACCAAAAAACCAAACATTTGGACAGGTACAGCAGACCAGGACAGATTTAGAGGCATATGGGCCCAAATGCCGGCAGGTGGGAGTATGTAGATGGGGCTTTATTGGTCCCTGTGAGCAAGTGGGGGGGGTGTGTGTGTGGTGGGGGGGGGATGGGGGTGGGGTGTGGGTGTGAGGCTTGTGTCGGGGGGTGTGTGTGTGGTGGGGGTGGAGGTGTGAGTGTGTGTGTGGGGGGGGATGTGTTGTGGGGGGGGGGGGAGGGGTGTGTGTGTGGTGGGGGGGGGTGTTGTGTGGGTGGGGGGTGGATGTGTTGTGTGTGTGGGGGGGGGATGTGGATGTGTGGGGGGGAGGGGTGTGTGGGTGTTGGGGGAGGGGTGTGTGTGTGTTGTGTGGAGGGGAGGGGGGTGGTGAGTGTGTGTGGGGGGTGTTGGTGAGGTGGGGGTTGTGGGCGTGTGTGTGTGTGGGGTATGGTGGTGTGGTGTATGGGGGAGTGGTAGGGGGTGTATGTATGTGGGGGTGTAATGGGTGTGAGTGACTTTATCTCGCATCTTGTGACAACTGCAGGATTTTTCACTTTAAGCCCCGCCCTCTTGAGCTGATTTGCATCGCTTCTTCCCAGTGGCCGTTTGTTGTAATGGAGCTGCATTGGACTCGAGCCGCATTATAATTATTCAAGAAAGTGGGCGGGCATGCAAATAAAAATCCCGAAAATACTATGAATTGGTATCCGCCCCGCTGGCCCGGCATTTTAATAAGGCGCCGCTCCCCCCAACAACACTAGCTCTACCCGCCGGGCAACGCTGATTTCTTCCCCCCTTGTTCCGCTGTCACACAGTTTCTGTCATGGAAAGGCGAGAGGGTGAGAGCAACGCCGGCTCAGCTTCCAGTTAGTGCTGACTAAAACGATTTATGGTAAATTTTTGTAAAAAAAAAAAAAGCAAATGTGTAGGAAGGATACTGGCGGAATGCTGGTCTACCACCGAAGGATATAGACTCAAACATGTCTGGAAGTTAACTTAGGGCTCAGGGCGGCATCTTTGGGAGGAGGATGAAGGAAAAGGAAATGGGCGGACGTTGCGTGTTCGTCGGAGACCCTTCTTCAGGACTTGGAAAAGCGATTTAAGGGGGCTGTATTTCCACCTTCCCATCCACTGGGTTGAAAGCTTTCCTCACACATTCTGTATCCGCACTTTACAGCTGCAGCAGTTTGGGCGCAGGCTGGACGAGGCGCATGGGTTCGATCCCTCACCTAGGGTGCTTTCTGCTGTGGGTTTGGCACAGTTGACTCCGAGTGTGTTAAAATAATGCCAAATAAAACAGTTTGAAGAAGTTTTTTTTTTTTTTTTGTTAAGAAAGCAAACTGCAAATGATGCCTGGGAAAGGTCGAAGGTTGACAGTTGAAGAAGGGGGTTTCGGCCCGAAAACCTCCAGAGACGCTGCCTGGGGGGCCCAATTGAGTTACATCCAGCACTTTGTGTCTTATGCGCAGTTTCGGATGCCAGCAACATGCTGTTCCTTCCTGCACCTTTTGTGGTCTCTATCCAAATTAAACTAATTCTACTATGCCCTTTCCCTCTGCATATTCCTTGTGCACCCCAGTATAAAAAACGTCCCTCCCTCCCCCACCCTGCCCCCCTTAATCACCGCCTTGTTTTTTGTTATCTGCCTCCACCACCCTGGCAACACGTTCCCAGGCACCCACCGCCCTCGATGTTTAATTACACTTGCCCCGCAATCTCACTTTAACTTGGTGAGGCTTTTCTGGCTCTTCCATGTTTATTTAATTCTGGTTGGGACACATTATAACAACAATTAATTTCAATTTTTGAAATACAATTGGAATCTATTTATCAGCACTTGAGGCAAGATTAGATGTAACTCTGCCGTGTATGCTGCACCACCCACTTTACTGCCCACATGGTGGTGTTGCATGTTGTCCCAGTTGGTTTTGTGGGCTGTTACTCAAATAGAGTGTGGGGGGCGCCGCGCTGTTGGGAGGGGGCGGGGGTGGAGGGAGCGCCCCGCGCTGTGGGAGGGGGCGGGGGTGGGGGGAGCGCCCGCGCCCTGGGAGGGGACGGGGTGAGGGGAGCGCCGCCGCTGTGGGAGGGGAGGGGGGGGATCGGAAGAGCGGGGGTTGAGGGGGGAGCGCCCGCCTGTGGGAGAGGGCGGGGGGGTGAGGGAAGCAGCGCCGCGCTGTGGGGAGGGGGAGGGGCGGGGGTGAGGGAGTAACGCACCGCGCGTGGGAGGGGCGGGTGGGTGAGGGAGCGCCGCACTGTGGAGGGGCGGGGGTGAGGGAGCGACCGCCGCTGTGGGGCGGGGCGGGGGGTGGAGGGAAAGCGCCGCGCTGTGGGAGGGGCGGGGGTTTGAGGGAGCGCCGCACTGTCGGAGGCGGGGCTCGGCGGGGGGGGAATGCAGGGAGCGCCGCGCTGTGTGGGAGGGGCTGGGGTGGGGGGGAGCGCCGCGCGAGGGAGGGGCGGGGTGAGGTGAATGTGGATCATTGGGCGGTGCAGTTCCGTGGGCCCGAATGGCCTGTTTCAACGCTTGTTACTCAAACTAAAAGTTCAAATTTTTCCTGTTCGATGTTCTCCAAACTTATGAACTTTGATGCACTGGCTTTGATTTTCTAATTATAATTTCATTCATTTGTTCTATTTATTCTCCCTAATTTCTCTCGCTGGCTGGAAGGGCCGATGGGGCCTTACTCTGCATCTTTTGTCTATTGTCCATTGATCCCTCTCCCTTGTAATGTTGGTGAAAGGTGTGTAAGTTTTCGGGACCTGAATCGCCTAATATATCCATCTCAGAGTGGTGCCTGTCCCACTGTGTTACTCCTGCATTTTGTTGTCGATCTTTGCACGAGGATTCTTCGTGGTAAGAATCTCCGGTTATTAATTGGACTGCTTTTTTTTATTTTTGTGTCCCGATTCGCACAATTAAACTGACATCAGGCGTGTCAGAAGCTTCTGCAGTTGTGGGTTAGATGCGAAGTGGAACGGAAAGTGGGAGTAACTCAGCCCAGGGGACAGCAGCATCTCTGGAGAAAAGGGGAAATGGGTGACATTTGGGAAAACGTCACCCCAAAAAACTGATCTTCGTGCATTATTCAAAAAAAAAACTGCTCACATTTTTCATAACTCAAGATGTATTTACTATTGGAGTGGACTTTTGTGTTTACTATTTCTGCTGAGCTGACATGTAAGGGTTTTTCATCGTTGAGTCGTCGCTACATATATATGATTTTTTTATCGCTCTTGAATCCTCATCTTCCTGAAGCCTTTGTCTCACATGCATTGACTGCCGGCTCCTGATTGATTGTTTTGTTTTTCGATTACCTTAAAGTGATATTTTGATTTCGGTTGGCCCTCCCTTGTTCTCTGCCCCAGGGTTTTATTTACTCCAGTCCTGCTCCCCCCCCCCCCCCCCCCCCCCCCCCCCCCCACCCCACACCCACCCACCTCCAATCAATTTTGTGATTTGGGCTGAGGGTTCAAAAAAACGCTTGAAACTTTGGTTGATGAATCTTTTAATATTCCCACCACTGTCTTCACACCGATCCCCATGTCTTCAGCCTGTTGGCGCGGGGGATTATGATCGGGGAGGAGGAGGGAGGCAAGGTGAGGGAGATCCCCGCGATCCGCCGTTTAGTTTTGGAAGATATCAGCGCGGAAAACAGGCCCCCTTCGGCCCACCGAGTTCCGCGCCCCCGACCAGCCGTCGACGTCCCTACTCACTAGGGGCCATTTTACAATTGTTACCAAAGCCAATTGGTACCTGACTAAAACCTGTACGTCTTTGGAGAGTGTGGGGAGGAAAGGAAACCGGAGCACCGGGGAGGGAAAAAACCCCAATACGCCGTTCAGGGGGAGAGGGGAATCGTACAAACCTCCGTTACAGACAAGCACCCGTGGTCAGGGGACGGATACCCGGGTCTCGGGCGCTGTGAGGCAAAAGCCTGCTCCACCCGCTGCATCCCGTTGCCGGCTGGTCAGGAAGTCACAATGAAGGACCTCGACCCCGAAACGTAACCTATTCCTTCGGCTTCCATTGGTTGCTGCTTTTATCAGCTGAGTCTATACTGCCATTTTTGTTCTACCTATGAAAGACTCTCAATGTGATTTTTCACCAAAATCGGCTGAGCAGATGACCTCGTAATATTATTGATGTTTATTTTAGGACTTGTTGTTAAAGTGCTGTGTTTTGACGAGTTTACTTACTTGATTCCACCTCTAAACCATGGTTCACTGTTGGTGGTGAGGTTTTGGCGTGGTGGGACTTTCCAGCTTACGTCCATAGGTTCTAAAACGTGGTCTTAAACGTGTCCCACATCTTTGTATTCTACAGTCTACGGGCAACTTTGCCGCTGCTTCATCAAAGCAGACTCCCACGCACAATGCCGCTGTACCTGGGAGCTGGGTTGTGTTTTTTTAAGCAAAAGGATGAGATCGCTCCTGAGGGGACTTAATGGTTTGTCAGGGCCTTATGGGGAGAAGGCAGGAGGGGGAATGGGTCGGAGGGAGATAGATCAGCCATGGGAACTGAATGGCGGAGGGAGACTCGATTGGACGAATGGCCCCAAATTCCGCTCCTAATGTTCTTAGGGTTTTATGGTCTTGTGGGACACAAGGAATTGAAGATGCGCTTATACAAAAAAAAGGACACAAGAGTGGTGGGAGTAATTAGCGGGTCATGCAGCAATCTTCTTCCTCTGGAGGGCGTGGGGAGGACAATGCCTGTGTTTTTTACACTGAGGGGGTGAATGTCGGATCAGAAACAAACGCGCTCTGATCCTGGTGGATACACGATGGCATTTTCAGTGAGTGTACAAAGGAATGCAGATGACTGGTTTTAATCGAAGAAAGTCACAATAGTTGTGGGAGGTAACTCAGGCGGGGACACGTAAACATTCATGGAGAAAATTGATGGGCGGACGTGTCTTCAGACTTCTGAAGATGGGTCCCGACCCCCGATAACGTCGCCGGAATCCTAATGTTCTCCGGGAGGAAGATGATGCCTGTCCCGCGGAGTTACTCCCGCAGTTTGTGTGTCCATCTAAGTTTTCTGGTGACTTCCTCCGAGCGGCGTTTATCCCACCCTCACCCCTCACCCCCCCCCTCTCCACCTATTTTTTGGGAGTGTTAGTATTTTTGGCACGGTGGTGACGAGGAATGTCTGGATTACACTCGAGCCCGTCTACAGTGTTCTGATACTTGATAAGGGAATTACTAAAAACGTGAAGGAACATTTAGTTGCAAGATTATGTCCAGTAATCGTAATGTCCAATCAAACGCTTTAATCGAGGGTTCTCCATGGCCGGTGGATTAGGAGGTCAGGACCGACTCAAACTTTGTTGGTTTGATGGGACGGTTCAGTTGCCTGATACCGGGGGAAGAAAAAGATGAAGGGAAAGAAGAAAAAGAAAGAAGAAGAAAAGATGAAAAAGGAATGAAAAGAAGGAAGAAGAGAAGAGGTAGAAGAAAACTATCCTAATCTGGAGGTGTGCTTTTTTATCTCACTTCTGTGCCTCTTGTCCGATTGGGTGAGAGGGGGGTGAAAGAAGAGGAAGAGGGAGTGGCGGGGGGGGGTGAGACTGGGCCCCGTGATTATGCTTGCGGCCTTGCCGAGGCAGCGGGAGGGTGTAATCTTCTTTCCTCTCGGTTCTCCATGGTGAGCGGCGGCCCCATGCGGTGTGTCTGTGCGGGACCCAAGAAAGGGGGGGGAAAGGAGAGGGGTGGGCCGGTCCCCAGCTGCCAAAGGGATCGACGTGGGCTGGATTTAGTCTGCCGTGCGTCCTCATCCTGCTTGTGTTTGTGGTCGGGGGGGAGGTAGCAGGGAGGGCCAGATAGAAGGCCGGTTTCCATGGAGAGAAGGTTGGGGGAGGAATGGGAGCATATCCTGACAGCGCAGTGAGCAGACCAGATAGCAGAGCTGAACCAGGGAACATCTGTTCACCAATGCTTCAGGGGGACACGCGCACAGATGGAGCTTGCCTTGGCATTCCTCTGCCCCTTTAAAACCAGAGAGTAGAATTTTGAATGAAGGCCAGCTTGCCCAATGGACCAGAGAGGAAATATATTTATTACATTTGCCAATGGATTTGATCTGTGGAGACTCTTGATTATTCTGTGATGCGTCAGGCCCCTCACCGCACTGTATCGATGCTGTAGGGAAACAATGATTGCAGTGAGCGGTCCTTTCTGTCCTTGTACGTTAATGTCCACCATATGTTGGGTGGGATTTGGCTTGCTTGGTTGGATTGGATACCTTCTGGTAACTATTTACCATCAACGCTTGAGCAGGGGGAGGTGCAGGAACGAACGCCCGGAAACATTCCCCCCAAATCCGCACACTTACAGGGATGAGGGAAATAGCGTTGGCAGCGGTGGGATGGGGAAAGACTGGGTACGAGAGCAGATTGTTTCATCCCAACCGCACCCACCCTCCTCCCCCCACCCTCCCAAATCCCCATCCCCCCTCCCCACCACCCCACCCGCCCCACCCCACCCCCTCCCCACCCCTCCCTACCCCCCACCCCCTCCCCCACCCCCTCTCCCTACCGCCCTCTCCACCCCCACCCCGCCTCCCACCCCCTCTCCCCTCTCCCCTCCCTACCTCACCCACTCCCCGACCCCCACTCCACACCCTCCACTCCCAACCTCAACCAACCAACCCCCCACCTCCACCCCTACTCCCCACCCCCAACCCCACCCGTCCATCACCCCCTCCCCCCAACCACCCACCCCCCGTCCCCACCACTCCACTCCCAACCAAACCCCAACCCCATCCCCACAGCACTCCTCTCCCCACCCCCCAACCACACACCCCTCCCCACCCTTACCCACACCCCTTCCCACCCCACACCTCTCCTCCCCATCCCTCCTCCACCCTCCGCCCCCCTCTCCTTCCAACCCCCGTTCCCCACCTCACCCATCGCTCCCTTCCCCACGCCCACTCCCCCCTCCACCCCTCCCTCTCCTCTCCACCCCCTCCCTACTTCACCCCCTCCAAAACCCCAACCCCACCCCCGTCCCCACCCTCACAACCAACCTCAACCCCAATCCCCCTCCACCCTCTCATCTCCTCCCCTCCTCCCTATGGAGAGAGAAGAGAGGTGGCACCAGTCAGAGACATGCTCTGGGAGTGTGTCCTGGGGTAATGCAGTTGCAGAGGGAGTGTTATTTAGCATCTACTCCGTGCTGTCCTTGCCTTGGGAGCGTGAGATTGAAGCTTCACTCTGATCATATCACAACATTATTCAAAGTCTCCTCTCCTTCAATCCCGTTTAATGTTCGACTCAGGCGACAAGCAAATACTCAACATTACACAGACATGAACACGTTTATTAAAGAGGCAGTCCCACCTCCCCTGAAATAACCGATTAGATTAGACACAGAGTGCTGGAGTAACTCAGCGGGTCAGGCAGCATCTCTGGAGAACATGGATAGGTGACGATTCGGGTTGAGACCCTTCTTCAGACTGAACGTGGGTGTGGAGGGGAGGGGGGGAGGGGTGGGGGGGGGGGGGAGGTTGGGGTGGGAGTGGGGGGGGGGGGGAGAGCAAAGAGCTGGAGCCGAGGCAAAAACCAGGACCAATCAGGGCCAGTACAAATGATTTCAGTCAAGGAGGTTCACCCGATAGGACAACTGTCGGCTCGTGTAGCCCGCTAGTTGATCACCACGAACAAACAAAACGTGGGGAAGTGGGACTGGTAAACGGACTAGGGTGGAGGAAGGGGGCGAGAGGGAAGGGGGCGAGGGGAGTTGGGGGGGGGGGGGGGGGGCAGTGTTAGCAGAAGGTGCTTAAAATGAGAGAATTCGACTTTCAGCGTGACGTTTTCAATGCCTTGTACCGGCGTCTTTTGACTGGTGGAAGAGTAATTTCTCCAAGGGAAAAATGAAATGGCATCGTATCATTCATGCTACCGGGTTGTAACTGTTAGGAAACATATTTATAATCAATTTACAATTTCAAGAGCAGATTCAGGACATTGTGATTTCAAAACTTGACAGGATCCCAGGATGCCAGTCCCAGTGATGTGGAAAGGCCAGAATGTTTATCCATCCCGTGCAAAGTGATTAATATTTACAAGCTGCGGGGGCGGCATGGTGGCTCAGCGGCAGAGTTGCTGCCTCGCTTCCCCAGAGACCCGGGTTCGATCCTGACTACGGGCGCTGTCTGTACGGAGTTTGTAGGTTCTCCCTGTGACCGCGTGGGTTTTCTCCCGGTGCTGCGGTTTCCTTCCACATTCGCTCAATTGGCATTGGTGAAATTGTAAATTGCCCCTAGTGCTAGTGTGTACGGGGTGATCGCTGGTCGGCGCGGGCTTGGTGGGCTGAAGGGCCTGTTTCCGCGCTGTATCTCTATAAATAAACTAAACTGAACTCTGCATTTATACAGCAGCCTTCAAGGTGACGAGACATCGCAGCTCGCTTGACATGAGCGACATTACACAAAACTGATCTCACATGGGAAACATGTAGCAAGTCTGGCGAAGGATGTAATGTGAAGGAGATTCGTAAATGAACAGTAGAGAGGGTTACTGAGGAATCTCACAGGCCCCTGAAAGCACAACCCAATGGGCTGGATGCTGGTTTATTTTACTTAATTCTCACATATACCGGGGTATAGTGAAAATCTTGTTTGTTGCGTGCTAACCAGTCAGCGGAAAGACCATACATGATTTACAATTGAGCCGCCCACGGTGTACAGATACAGGATAAAGGGAATAATGTTTAGTGCAAGGTAAAGTCCAGTAATGGCCGATTAAAGTTAGTCCAAGGGTCTCCAGTGAGGTAGATGGGAGGTCAGGACCGCTCTCTAGTTGGTGAAAGGATGGTTCGGTTGCCTGATAACAGCTGGGAAGAAACTGCCCCTGAATCTGGAGGCGTGCAGTGGGCTGTGTGTTCAATGGGAGAATGCAGAGATGGCAGAGAATAGCGAGAGCAAGGCAAGGGAGAGGATGGGACTGAAAACAAAGGGAAAGACTGGACTGCTGCAATTAAGCTGTGCATGGGGGAATGAGACAAGGGCCTGAGCAGATAACCTAATTAACAGAGGGGCATCATATGAGCTAAAACTGTGCAAAAAGCTCCTTGAAAAGAGCAATATGAGCCTTTGTTATTTATAATGAAATCTATGTCTTCTCTCTCTCTCTCAATCTTCTTTGGAAAAATATTTGGGAAATAAAAGTCAATTGAAGGCAGGATCAGGGTGAGGTTCTAATCGAGTTAACCCCAGTGTGGTAAATGCAATTATCTGACTGACTGCTCCAGAGCAGAACCAAGCAGATTGCAAACCATTTGTTCCATAATTTGATTAGGTTTTGATCTTCGCCTTCCATACTCCCAGCTGGCCACCTGTTTGCCGCTGCGGGAGTGAATGTACCGACACGTGTTCAGTGTAAGATCCCCGTCCCTTCCTGTAACGGTGGCGCAGCGGTAGAGTCGCTGCCTCACAGCGCCGGAGACCCGGGTTCAATCCTGGCTACCAGTGCTGTCTGTACAGTGTTTGCACCTTCTCCCCGTGACCTGCGTGGGTTTCCTCTGAGATCTTCGGTTTCCTCTCACATTCCAAAGACGTGCAGGTTTGCAGGTTAATTGACTTGGTATAAGTGTACAAAATATGTCCGTAGTGTGTGGAGGATAGTGTTGGTGTGCGGGGATCGCTGGTCGGTGCGGTGCAGTGGGCCGAAGGGCCTGTTTCCGCGCTGTATCTCTAAAACTAAACTCAAAAACTAGAGTGTAGTCTTGAACTACCATCCGCCTCATTGGAGACCCTCGGACTATCCTTGACCGGACTTTGCTGGCTTTGCCTTGCACTAAACGTTATTCCCTTATCCTGTATCTGTACACTTTGAATGACTCGATTGTAATCATGTATTGTCTTTCCGCTGTTAAAGAAGGAGCTGCAGATGCTGGAGAATCGAGGGTACACAAAAAGCTGGAGAAACGTCGCCTATCTCCTTCGCTCCTTAGATGCTGCTGCACCCGCTGAGTTTCTCCAGCCTTTTGTGTACCCTTGTCTTTCCGCTGACTGGTTAGCGCGCAACAAAAGCTTTTCACTGTCCCTGAAACACGGAGGACCAATTGGGTTAGTTTAGTTAAGTTTAGAGATACAGCACGGAAACAGGCCCTTCGGCCCACCGAGTCCGTGCCGACCAGCGACACCCGCACACTAATACTATCCTCCACACTAGGGACAATTTACAATGATACCACGTCAATTAGCCTACAATCCTGTTCTTTTATATTTAATAAATTTTGTTGTTGTTTATTACGGGTTTTACGGAGTAATATGTTTACATATTCTGTTGTGCTGTTGCAAGTAGACATGTTATTGTTCCTTTGACAATGAAAAGACTAGGCTTCAGAAGGATGGGGGGTGGTCTTATAGAAACATATAAAATTATAAAAGGACTGGACAAGCTAGATGCAGGAAAAATGCTCCCAATGTTGGGCGAGTCCAGAACCAGGGGCCACAGTCTTAGTATAAAGACTGAGGTGAGGAAAAACGTTTTCACCCAGAGAGTGGTGAATTTGTGGAATTCCCTGTCATAGAGGGGAGTGGAGGCCAAGTCACTGGATGGATTTAAGAGAGAGTTAGATAGAGCTCTAGGGGCTGGTGGAGTTGAGGGATGTGGGGAGAAGGCAGGCACGAGTTATTGATAGGGATCGATCGGCCATGATCACAATGAATGGCGGTGCTGGCTCGAAGGGCGGAATGGCCTCCTCCTGCACCTATTTTCTATGTTTCTATAGAACAATATTGACGTGCCTGGACAGAACACAAAGCGAGTGCCGGCCCTCGCACATTAACCCAATAATTCCCGGGATCATTCTGGTGAACCTCCTCTGGCCCTCTGCTTACGGGTTGCCCTCTCTGCCCAGAAACTGAGGAGGTGGAGCAAATCACAGTGCAAAAGGAACTCAGCGAGTCAGGCAGCATCTGTGGAGGGAATGGACAGGCATAGATAGATAGGGTAGACCGTCAACATCGTTTTCCTCGGATGTAAATATCAAATACTAGAGAGCATAGTTTTAACGTGAGGCGGACAAGTTGAAGGGCGATGTGGGGGGTAGTGCTTTACACAGAGGCTGGTGGGTGCCTGGAACGGTGGGTGCCACCCCGCAGGGTTGACGCGCCAGGCAAAGACAAGGTGGCGTGCTAAAGAGGCGGATGTAATGGTGGGAATGGAGATCACTGCTTGGTCTTTCAAAGTGTCTGGCACGGACATGGTGGGCCACAGAGCCCGTGCCAGAGTCGTGCTGAGTCGTGATGTTTTATCTTCTATTGCGCCAGATGGTGTTTCAGGTCGGGACCCTTCTTCAGACTTGTGCTAGGCTGAGTGTGAACAAGGTCCATTGGACTAACTGTGGGGATGCCCATTGTATGGATGGAATGGACTCATATCGCTGAAGTTTATGGGGGGGGGGGGGGGGGGGATGGGGGGGGGGGGATAACACAGAAGGAAAGCATTCCTGCGGAGCTCGGCAGGATAGACGTTAGGAGACTGATTTGCTGGCAGCTAGGAAGGGAATGGACAGGTCGGGACCATTCTTCTGACTGAAGAGGACACAAAGTGCTGGAGTAACTCAGCGTCTCTGGAGAACTCTGGGCGCAGCGCTGGGGACTCGGGTTCAATTCTGCCTATGGCTGCTGCCTGCGCAGAGTTTGCACGTTCTCTCCGTGACCTGCGTGGGTTTTCCCCGAGATCTTTGATTCCCTCCCACACTCCAAAGACGCACATGGTTTGTAGGTTAATTGGCTTGGTATAAATGTACATTGTGTGTGTGGGGGGGGGGGGATAGTGTTAGTGTCCGGGGATCGCTGGTCGGTGCGGACTCGGTGGGCCGAAGGGCCTGTTTCCGCGCTGTATCTCTAAACTAAACTAAACTAAACATGGATAGGAGATTTTTGGATTGGGGCACTTCTTCAAACGAAAATGTCCATTCCATCCACAGACGCTGCTTAACCTGCTGAGTTCCTCCAGCACTTTGTGTTTCGCTCAGGTTTCCAGAGACTGCAGCCTCTCTTGTGTTTTCGAGCCAGGGATGAGTCACAGTGCAGGGAGGCGGCGTGGAGCAGCTGGAGTGTGTGGACCTGTGCTTACAGGTGGCCTGTCGATTGAAAAACGCTGAGTGGAGATTGCATCCCAGAAACAATTAGCAATTTGGGGGCAATTCTGCTCAAAATGTTTCCAATTTGCAAATTAATCAACCATTCAAATTTCTACTTTCAACTCAAATTTCAACTCATATTCATTATCATAAAAGTAAATTCTTCCATTACTGAGCAAGATGTGGCAGCAATGTGGAAGTTATTGATGCTTGGCTTTCTACCATTGAGAATGACGTGATGTAATTAGTTCAGTAACCTGGTGCCGTTTCATTAATGCCGAGAAAATGATTTAATCGGATCTTTATTCTGGGACTACAGACCTCTGGAAATAATTGAAGATAGCTTTAAAAACTGCATTGATTCGTTTACTAGTTAATATGTATGTACTGGACAATTGCTCACTAAATTAAATGTTACAATCCAAAGATTTTAATATTTGTCCAGATCAGAAGTTCACAAGTGATAGGAGCCGAATTAGGCCATTCTTCCCATCAAGTCTACTCCGCCATTCAATCATGGCTGATCTATCTCTGCCTCCTAACCCCACTCTCCCGCCTTCTCCACATAACCTCTGACACCTATACTGGCATTAGACTTTAAGGAACATACGCGATTAATTCTAAGAATCCTCCTCCTGGAATGTGGAGGAACCCCGCTGGGTCGGGGGGGGGGGGGGGGGGGGAGAACGTGCAAATTCCACCTGAGGTCCGGATCGAACCCGAGTCTCCGGCGCTGTGAGGCAGCGGCTCTACCCGCTGCGCCACCGTGCCCCTTCACTCGGACTGAGTGAGTTAATGAGGGGAGTGTTTAAGAGATGGAGGTGTGAGAGACAGGGATGAAGGCCACGAGGAAGTTGCCTGTACCTCAGACAGATGAGGGTCGAGTTGCCGGAGATGGGAGGGGATCGAGGGGCGAATTGCCGTCCAGGCCAATGCAGGATCCCGCGCATGTGTGAAAAGGCTGCAGGAAATCAGGTGCCTTGTGAATTCAGAAACACAAATTCTTCACGTTTGTCAGACCTATTACCTGGTTAGCCGCAGTGAGCACAGAACTCCCATTAATTCCTGGATGCGTCAGGCACCACATTGAAGCCTTTGTTAGCTCTGATTTGTGAGTCTCCAAAGTGCCCGCGTTTCTAAGTTGTGCCTCCTTTGACTTGTCAGAGTGGAATTATTAGTCTGTTGCCAATGGCTCCCGGGTCTACTTGTTCACAAATTAACTTTATTTACTATCTGATTTAAAAACAAAGTTACTCTCACCTGTTGAATCGCTTCCCAATCACAACCCCCCTTCATTAAAGATTTGTAACCCAACAGAAAACAACTTGGGGTGAATTCCAATGGTTCCATACACTGGGGGAAGGGGGGAGGGCGAGGAAGGGGGTGATGGGGGGTGATGGGGGGTGAGGGGAGGGCAGGGGAGGTGAGGGGGAGGTGGGGCGGGGGGTGATGGGGGTTGAGGGGAGGGGCAGGGGAAGTGGGAGAGGTGGAGGATAGGGAAGGGAGGGGGGGTGTTGAGGAGGAGGAGGGAAGTAGGGAGGAAGGGAAGGGAGGGGGGGCGGGAGAGGTGAGGGGGAGGTGGGGGCGGGGGTGTTGGGGGGTGGGGGTGTGAGGGGAGGGGCAAGGGAAGGTGGAGAGGTGGGGATAGGTGAGACAGGGGAGGGGGGGTTGAGGAGGGAGGGGGAAGATGAGAGATGGCGGGAGGTGAGGTGGTGGGAGGGAGGGAAGGGAGGGGAGGGTGGAGGGGGAGGTGGGGGCGGGGGAGGAGGAGAGGTGTGGACGAGGGGGTGAGGGGCAGTGAGAGGGGGAGGGTAGGAAGAGGGAGGGGGCTAGGCGAGGATGGGAGGGGTAGGAGGGGGAAGGGGGCGTCAGAGGCACCATTACGCCTCTGTGCCTTTTGATTGCACACAGGTTGTATGACAGCCCCCCTCCCTATGTTGGTGCTGGCTGCATTGATAAACCAGTGAGTATTAGTCCCACCATCGAGTAGACACAATGGGGGATTATTATCCTGGTCTCTGCAAGACTGCGCCACTTAAAATGGTGCAATGTGAGTGTGCATGCACGTGTGTGTACTTTGATTGTGACTACAGTACACACAGGCACACACACACAGTATCAGAGAGCACAGATACCCGGGACTCTGGCGATGGATGGCCGCACCGTGACGCCCTGGTCCCCAGTGCCAGCACTGACAACAGGCACTCACTCCTGCCTCCCCTCCTCCCTCCTCCCTCCACCCTCCAACCTCCTCTCCCCTCCACCCTTTCCTCTCCCTCTCTCACCCTCTCTCCCTCCACCCTGGGACCCTCACCATCTTGCCCTCTCCTGTCTCCCCTCTCCCCTCTCCTCCCCTCTCATCTCTCCTCTCTCCCTCTCCCGATTCTCCTATCTCCTGTCTCCTCTCTCACCACCCCCTCTCTCCCCTGCCCCCCTCTCCCCTTCCCCCTCCCCTCCCTTTCCCCCTTACCCTCCCTCCCCTCCTCCCCCCCCTCCCCCCTCCCCCTCCTCCCCCCTCTCCCTCTCTCTCCTCCTCTCTCCCCTCTCCCCTCCCCCCCTCTCTCCCCTCCCCTCCACCCTCCACCCGCTACCAACCATGTAATGGCTGGGTGAGACAGCGCAGCTGTGCGTGTTGGTGGCGGGTGATGGATGATGGTGTGTCGGGGCGGGGTGCGGGGTGCAGACGGGACAGGCCGATGAACAATGCCACTGGTGCCTGCGCTGCTCGCTGCTTTGCTTTGGCTAATGAAGCATGGAGAAGGTCTTAACCTCTGTGACTTGACAGGACATTGTGTGGCAGATCTGAGCGGGGGAGGAATGTGAAGGTGGGTTTGAGGAGTAAAGCCAGCCCAGGAAACGCTGGAACCATTTTTTGACAACGTTTAATGCCACAAACGCTTTTTCTTGACACGAAACGTCACCCATTCCTTCTCTCCAGAGATGCTGCCTGTCCCGCTGTTACTTCAGCTTTTTGTGTCTATCTTCGGTTTAAACCAACATTTCTTCCTACACCTTTTAACTTTGATTTAGTTTAAAGATACAGCACGGAAACAGGTCCTTCGGCCCGCTGAGTCCGCGCCGACCAGCGACGTGGGCCGAAGGGCCACTATCACTATCCTACACACTGGGGACAATTTATAATTTTACCGATGCCGATTAACCTACAAACCTGCACGTCTTTGGAGTGTGGGGGGAAACCGGAGCATCCGGAGAAAACCCACGCGGTCACGGGGAGAACGTGCAAACTCCGTACAGGCCACCGGGCGGCGCTTCGATGGCGGCGTCGCCTACAGTCTGTCTTTTACGTCTCTTTTTTGTTCTTTTTAGTGTGTTTAAAAAGTGTGTGTTAATGTTCTCTGGTTTGCTTTATGTGGAGAGGGGGGGGAGAGGGGGGGGGTGCGGCCTAAACATCATGGCTGGGGGTCTCACCTCAGGACTGCCTTTGAGCCCACCGCGGAGGGGTTACGGCCTGCGGAAAGTTCTTCGTTTTCGACGAGCCCCGACCCGGGGTAGATCGCTGCCACTGAGGAGCTGAGACGCTCCCCGATGCAGGAGCTTGTTCGCCCAGACGAGGAGGCCAGCCGCCGGCTACGGGAGGACAATGAAGGGTTGAACTTTGTATTTCGCCTTCCATCACAGTGAGGAATGTGGAGGAGTCACTGAGGTGGATGTTCATGTTAAAATGCGTTTTGTGTGTTTTGTTGCTTTTTATTGGTATGACTGTATGGCAAATCCAATTCCCCCTATGTTGCAAAACATACTTGGCTAATAAAATATAATTGTGATTATGATGATGACAGCACCCGTAGTCAGGATGGAACCTGGAACTCTGGCGCTGTGAGGCAGCAACTCTACCGCCGTGCTGCCGTGCTAAAGGGACATGGAACAGTCTGCAGCCACTATTTGCGCAGTTGCAGCATTGCTGATATCCTTGGTCAGTGTTTGACCTGACCCTAACACACCGAGGGAAACAAAGAACTGCAGATGCTGGTTTACAAAAAAAAGGCACAAAGTGCTGGAGTAACTCAGCCTGTCAGGTAACATCTGTGTAGGATGTAGATAGGTGACGTTTTGTGTCGGGTCTGAAGGGTCTCCATTCTGTCCATCTTCTCCAGAGATGCTGCCTGACCCGCTGAGTTACTCCAGCACTCTGTGAAACGTCACCTATCCATGTTCTCCACAGATGCTGCCTGACCCGCTGAGTTACTCCAGCACTCTGTGAAACGTCACCTATCCATGTTCTCCACAGATGCTGCCTGACCCGCTGAGTTACTCCAGCACTGTTCATGGGTGTTTTCACTAGTTTGTGGGATCTTGCTGTGCATACACCGGTAACTGTGTATTGCCCTTACTGACAGTGACTGCGATTAAATTTATTGAGTGTGAGGTGCGTTGGTGGTGCTGGCTCGAAGGGCTGAATGGCCTATTCCTGCACCTATTGTCTATTGAGAGACCCTGAGTTTTTTTTTAACGTTTTTATTTCCAAATATAAAATTTATTCTGAATTGTTTAATATATACAAAACATAAAGGGCGGCTCGGTGGCGCAGCGGTAGAGTTGCTGCCTCGCAGCGCCAGAGACCCGGGTTCGATCCTGACTACAGATGCTGTCTGTACAGAGTTTGTAGTTTCTCCCTGTGACCGCGTGGGTTTTCCCCGGGTGCTCCGGTTTCCTCCCACACTCCAAAGACGCGCAGGTTTGTAGGTTAATTGGCTTTGGTATTATTGTAAATTGTCCCTAGTGTGTGTGTGTGTGGGATAGTGTTAGTGTGCGGGGATCGCTGGTCGTTGCGGACTCGGTGGGCTGAACGGCCTGTTTCCACACTGTATCTCTAAACGAAACTATACTAAACTGTGAAAACTGTCAGTGCGTAAACATTAATTAGTGTCACTCTCAGTGGTCTACACACCTATGTTTACGCAAAACTGGCTCTCAGTCTGAAGAAGGGTCTCGTCCCGAAACGTCACCCATTCCTTCTCTCCAGAGATGCTGAGTTTCTCCAGCTTTTTGTGTCCATCTTCGGTTTAAACCAGCATCCGCAGTTCCTTTCTGCATGTGGCCTTTTGGGGTGATCTCCCTTCCCTTGTTTGAGGGGAGTCTTCACCACACCCTGCCCCACATGTCCAGCAGCAGAAGGACCCTAGACTGTGGTCTCCCCCACCCCACCGAGCCTTGGCGTTGGCTGCACCGAGCTTCAGTGCGTCCCTCAGCGCGTACAGTCTGCAACATCCCCTGATTGTAGCAGACGCTACAGAAATGCAGGTGAACAGCTCCCACCTTTGGTCTCGTCAGGGCAGGCTGGCACCGTTTGCCATCTGCCCCCCCCCCCCTCGGTACAACGGCCAAGATAAGCCACGCAAAGCATCAGCGACCATTTATTTTACAAAGTGGAATGTTTTTAACACACAGCCGTCAGAGCTGTGATAAGATGAGGGAAGGGGCTACATCACAGCTGTTCCTGCAGATTAAGCTCCCATTTACATTAAACCTCCATTCCCTATCCCACTGCCCAATCATGCCTATCCTTTCACACGCAGTGAAGCGTCGGATTGACAGAGGAATGTTTACTGCCTGCACGGTTTCGCGAGTGAGGTTGGGGGCCAGACGACTGATAGTGAATACAGCAAACTCTCTTTACATTCCCTGTTGAGAGTCGGGAGGTAGCCCCCCTCCCCAACGTACCTTCACCCCCCCACCACCCCCTCCCCCCACTCACACCTCCAGCCCCTCTCTCCAGGACTGGTGATTAATTGACACCATCACTCATGTGTCAGGGCACTGTCTCAACTCACAGAGGAGGCTGTCGGCCGCACAGCACTGATAACAAGCGGAGGGAATAATGAGCGTTGTCAGTCCACTTTTCATTCTGAACGAAAGCCCATTACACGAGTCAAGCTGTGGCCTGACACGCCATGAATCAAGCAGTCTACTATGAAATTAAAATCTAATTATCAGTGGTGTTCAGGGCTACCTGTATCGGCTGCAGGTAGGAGGAATACTGATACTGTTTATCAGCTGAGGCAGGGAAGGGAGGATGAAGCAATTGAGTTTGAGTTTAGTTTACTGTCACGTGTACCGAGGTACAGCGGAAAGACAGTACCTGATTACAGTCCAGCCATCTACAGTGCACAGCCACATTTAATTTAGTTTAGTTTAGAGATACAGCACAGAAACAGGCCCTTCGGCCCACCGAGCCCGCACCGACCAGCGATCCCCGCACACTAACACTATCCTACACACACTAGGGACAAGTTACCTAGAAAACCAGTAAATCTTCAGAGAATCTTTCTCCGGAGAAAAACAACGCAGGTCACGGGGAGAACGTACAAACTCCGTGCAGACAGCGCCCGTAGTCAGGATCGAACCCGGGTCTCTGGCGCTGGAAGGCAGCAACTCTACCGCTGAAGCCCTTTGCTCCTCCATGGAGCATAGGTCATTGACAAATGTCCTCCACCTCACTCGGTTGTTGGCAGCTCTTTCGAGATCTCCCAAGTTGAGCCCATTCTCAGTCTGGCCACCTCTTCTCCAGCTGTTCCTAGGGCAACCTATTTTCCTTTTTCCTTGGGGCTTCCATTTCAGGGGCTTGCCGGGTGATATTTGTGGCAGGTTTCCTGAGGGCGTGTCCACTCCAACTCCATTTTCTCCTTCAAATTTGTAAGTCAATGGGCTCCTGGCTTGTTCTTTTCCACAGGTTCCACATTGCTCACTTTGTCTCTCTGGTGCTGTGAGGCAGCAACTCTACCACTGCGCCACCGTGCCACTCTTCAATACATGACCAAGCGAATATTGTAAATAATATATACTGCAAGATAAACTCCAGTACAGTCCAATCAAAGATAGTCCGATAGTCAGACGCGTACTCTCCCCTCTCGCTACACTAATGACTGCACCTCCACAGACACCTCTGTCGAGCTTCTCAAGTTTGCGGATGACGCAACCCTGATCTCTGTACTCTTTCCAGTTTGACATCTTTCCTATAACATGGTGCCCAGAACCAAACACAATATTCTAAATGCGGTCTCACCAATGTCTTATACAACTCAAACATGACCTCCCAACTTCTATACTCAATACTCTGACTGATGAAGGCCAAAGTGCCAAACTACCTTTTGACCACCTGATGTACCTGCGACTCGACCTTCAAGGAACCATGCAACCGTCAACCATTCCTCTGCCCGCCTGGCTAATTGATCCAGATCCTGCTGCAATCTTTCACAACCATCTTCACTATCTGCAAAACCACTCACCTTCTGTATCATCAGCAAACTTGCTAATCTTGCCCTGTTCTGCGACATTTCACAGAGTGCTGGAGTAACTCAGCGGGTCAGGCTGAGTACTGAGGTTGGGAGGTCATGTTGCAGTTGCATAAGGAGGTGGTGAGGCCGCATTCAGAGTATTGTATTCAGTTCTGGGCTCCATGTTATAGAAACATAGAAACATAGAAATTAGGTGCAGGAGCAGGCCATTCGGCCCTTCGAGCCTGCACTGCCATTCAATATGATCATGGCTGATCATCCAACTCAGTATCCTGTACCTGCCTTCTCTCCATACCCTCTGATCCCTTCAGCCGCAAGGGCCACATCCAACTCCCTCTTAAATATGGCCAACGAACTGGCCTCAACTACCTTCTGTGGCAGAGAATTCCACAGATTCACCACTTTATAGGAAAGATGTCATCAAACTGGAAAGAGTACAGTGAAGATTTACGAGGATATTGCCAGAACTAGAGGGCCAGAGCTATAAGGAGAGGTTGAGTAGGCTGGGACTCTATTTCATGGAGCGCAGGGGGATGAGGGATGATCTAATAGAGGTGTATAAAATCATGATTTGAATAGATATGGTTGAGTCTTTTGCCCAGAGTAGGTGAATCGAGGAGCAGAGGACATAAGTTTAAGGTGAAAGGGAAAAGATTTAATAGAAATCTGAGGGGTATGTTTTTCACACAAAAGGTGGCAGGTGTATTGAACAAGCTGCCAGAGCAGGTAGTTGAGGCAGAGACTATTGCAACATTTAAGAAACAGTTAGACAGGTACATGGATAGGGAAGGTTTGGAGGGATATGGATCAAACGTGGGCAGGTGGGACTAGTGTAGATGGGACATGGTGGGCCGAAGGGCCTGTTCCCACTGTATCACTCTATCTGTCTTTCCTTCTCAAACCCATTCTCCTGCCTTCTCCCCATCACCTCTGACATGTGTATCAATCAAGAATCTATTAATCTCCTCCTGAAAAATATCCATTGACTTGGCCTCCACAGCTGTCTATGGCAATGAATTCCACAGTTCACCACCCTCTGACTTTAGAAATTCCTGCCCATCCCCTTCCTAAAGGAATGCCTTTTAATTCTGAGGCTGTGGCCACTGGTCCTAGACTCTCCCACTAGCGGAAACAGCCTCCACATCCACTCCATCCAGGTTTTTACCAGGCTGGGACAGACGGCAACAGCTTAACACCGTGTCCCAAAGCTTGTGTCCTGTCCTGCATCACCCAAGGCAGCAGAGACGTTATAGGAGAGGGCAAGCACCGTAACAAAGTAGCTCACGATGGTTTGGGTAACATTCAGGAATGTCTATGCATGTCACATCATGAATATTACTGAAGAACGGTCTTGACCCGAAATATAATCTATACCTTTTCTCCAAAGATGCTGCCTAACCCGCTGAGTTACTCCAGCACTCTGTGAAACGTCACCTATTCATATTCTCCACAGATGCTGCCTGACCCACTGAGTTACTCCAGCACTTTGTGTCTATTTTCCCTTCACCCATCTGCCCAGGCCCACTCTCCCCCCTACTTTCCTATGTTCCTTTCCACCCACAAACCTCCCTCTGCCTTTACATTTCACTCCTCTTTCAAATCTGCTCTACTTATCTACATGCATTTTTCTTCTTAATTTTTTGGTCATGGAATGACGCAGTGTGGAAACAGGCCCTTCAGCCCAACTTGCCCACACCGACCAACATGTCCCATCTACACTAGTCCCACTCACACGCGTTTGGCCCTTATCCATCTAAACCTATCCTGTCCATGTACGTGTCCAAATGTCTCTTAAACATTAGGATAGTCCCAGCCTTAACTATCTCCTCTGGCAGCTCGTTCCATACACACAGCACCCTTTGTGTGAAAAAGCGACCTCTCAGATTCCTGTTAAATTCTGAAATATTGGTCATAAATTTGGTGCACAAATGCTCCAAAATGAGGCTCAGAATGCATCAGAGAGCATCTAAAATCCCTGAGCTTCCAGTGCCCGCTAAAGTCCCTCAAACCCCTGCATCGGGGGACTTCACGATTTGCGCTCGTGATGCCACCCGAAACGTCACCCATTCATTCTCCCCGGAGATGCTGCCTGTATAATTGGAAATGGTCCCTAGTGTGTGTAGGATAGTGTTAAAGCTGTCACTCCAGCTTTTTGTGTCTATCTTCGGTTTAAACCAGCATCTGCAGTTCCTTCCTACACATTTCGCCTGCTCCACTGCAACATCTCCTCGAGGTACAGTATGTCTACTTTGAAGAAGTTCTCCTCCACCCTCCAACGACAGTTCTGAAGCCAGTCTGAAGAAGGGTCTCGACCCGAAACGTCCCCCATTCCTTCTCCCCAGAGATGCTGCGTGTCACGCTGAGTTGCTCCAGCTTTTTGTGTCCATCACGAGTCGTCACACAACAGGTGATGCATTCTGATTCACGGACCTGTTTTTTCACCAGTTACCATGACAACAGGCTCACGGCCTTGTGGAGATGGTAGTTACTGGGACTCTGCTTGGTTTCTGACAGAGCCTGCCACAGTTACTGCTCCTTCCCTTATCATTGTGGTCAGTTATGGACAATAAAATGCTGGAGTATGCTCGACCCGAAACATCACCCATTCCTTCTCACCAGAGATGCTGCCTGTCCCGCTGAGTTACTCCAGCATAGTGTGGCAATCTTCAGTGGGCCGAAGGGCCTGTTTCCTAGGTGTATCTTTAGATTAGCTTAGTTTAGTTTTGAGATACAGGCCCTTCAGCTCACCGAGTCCGCGCCGACCAGCGATCCCCGCACATTAACACTATCCTACACACACACACACACACTAGGGACCATTTCCAATTATACCAAGCCAATTAACTTACAAACCTGTACGTCTTTGGAGTGTGGGATGAAACATAGAAACATAGAAAATAGGTGCAGGAGGAGGCCATTCGGCCCTTCGAGCCTGCACCGCCATTCAATATGATCATGGCTGATCACCCAACTCAGTATCCTGTACCTGCCTTCTCTCCGTACCCCCTGATCCCTTTAGCCACAAGGGCCACATCTAACTCCCCAATGAACTGGCCTCAACTACCTTCTGTGTTAAATATTTTTTATTAGACGCAAGTACATATTAATAGGATATACTTCTCACATACATTCGTAATATTATTAATATTAATAGAATATTGACTGGCCTTGAGGGGGATACGACATATATTGCCTGAAGTAGATTCATATTGCCCGAGTCGAAGACGAGGCAATATGGATCTAGTGAGGGCAATATATGTCGTATCTCCCAAAAGAGGACAGTCAATATTGTTATTATTACCCATTATCAGACATCTAGAGGAAAATTTGAACATCTCAGCTCGGCGGACTTCCACGTAAAATTTAACCAAAATGGACGCGGCAGTCTTCCTGTCTGCCGTTTGAATATTCTAAATTTCCCACGCAGCGTCACGTTGCCGTCACGTTGCCAAGTTCCCGGATGTGAGAACCCCAGGGGAATATAAGACTATATTCCCCGCTGTTTAACAGGTAAAAGTCCATAGGCGTTCGCAAGAAAGGGGAATTAAGAAAATATTCCCGTTACCCCTGCTGGCAGTAAAAACCAATTTTGTAAAAGCATACCTCAGATGTGTGATATGGGTAAAATAACAATTAAGTCATTTATATTTCTATACCAGTTTTTTTTTTTACACATAGGAAAAGATAGAGAAAAATAAAGTAAAAGTAGAAAATCAAAAATAAAGAAATGATTGGAGTATTAAAAAAAGTTATCCATCATTGGAGATATATCCATGATTTGTTATACATGATTCTTCATCCATTCCATTATTCAGGCTTCAGTCAGGCTCTCGTACTGAGCCGTTTTGACCCTTTAAATATTCAATAAATGGAGACCATATCCCTCTGAAAAGATCCAACTTGTCCAGTAGGACAAGCCTTAATCTTTCCAGATGAAGTGTCTCCGACATTCGTGTAATCCATATTTTGGTTGTGGGGGATGTAGGACCTTTCCAGAATTTCAATATTAATTTTTTCCCAATTATTAAACTGTAATCAATAAAAATTCTTTGATTCATTGTTATTAATTGATGCGTTTCTAATATTCCCAATATTATTAATTTTGAGTCAGGGATCAGATTCATATTAACAACATTTGAAATTAACTAAAATATTTCTGTCCAAAATGTAGTAATTTGTACACAATTTGTAAATTAATGCGTTGTTAGCTTCTAAGTGCTGACATTTATCACATATGGCAAATACATTTGAAAAAATACTATGTAATTTGGATTTTGAATAATGTAATCTATGTAATATTTTAAATTGTATAAAGAGTGTCTAGCATTTAATGAACAATGGTGTATATGTTGTAAACTTTCATCCCATACTTCTAGTCTGATTAATTGACCTAATTTGTTTTCCCATAATTGTCTATATATTTCTGTCGTTGGAACATCGTTTTCCAATAAAATGTTATAACTCCCTCTTGAATATAGCCAATGAACTGGCCTCAACTACCTTCTGTGGCAGAGAATTCCACAAGATTCACCACTCTCTGTGTGAAAAATGTTTTTTCTCATCTCGGTCCTGAAAGACCTCCCACTTATCCTTAAACTTTGATCCCTTGTTCTGGACTTCCCAACATCGGGAACAATCTTCTTGCATCTAGCCTGTCCAGCCCCTTAAGAATTTTGTAAGTTTCTATAAGATTCCCCCTTAATCTTCTAAATTCTAGTGAGTACAAGCCGAGTCTATCCAGTCTTTCTTCATATGAAAGTCCTGACATCCCAGGAATCAGTCTGGCGAACCTTCTCTGTGCTCCCTCTATGGCAAGAACGTCTTTCCTCAGATTAGGAGACCACAACTGAGCGCAATACTCCAGGTGTAGTCTCACCAAGACCCTGTACAACTGCAGTAGAACCTCCCTGCTCCTATACTCAAATCCTTTTGCTATGAATGCTAACATACCATTCACTTTCTTCACTGCCTGCTGCACCTTCGTTCTCGGAGAAAACCCGTGCAAGCTCCACACAGACAGCACCTGAGGTCAGGGTGAACCCAAGTCTCTGGCAGCAACTCTACCAGTGCGCCACTGTGCTGCCGCAAAATCCAATGATTTGTCCCTTGGTTTATTTTGCCTGTCCACCTGAGACAACTTCATACCACTTTCATATATTCCTTATTAGTTTAAAACTCAAAGTGCTGGAGTAACACAGCAGGTTAGACTGGAGAACATGAATAGGTGACGTTTCGGGTCAGGACCCTTCTACAGATAGCACCCGAGATGAGGAACAATGTCTTTAGCCAGAGGGAGGTGAATCAATGGAATTCATTGCCACAGATGGCAGTGGAGGCCAAGTCAATGGGTATTTTTAAAGCAGAGATTAGTAGGTTCTTGATTAGTAAAATGGACACAAAAAGCTGGAGTAACTCAGCGGGACAGGCAGCACCTCTGGAGAGAAGGAATTGGTGACGTTTCAGGTCGAGACCCCCTCCTACGTCACCCATTCCTTCTCTCCCGAAATGTTGCCTGACCCGCTAAGTTCCTCCAGCTTTTTGTGTCTATCTTCGGTTTAAACCAGCATCTGCAGTTCCTTCCTTCACATCTTGATTAGTAAGGTTGCCAATTGCTATTGGGAGAAGGCAGGGGAATGGGGTTGAGAGGGGTAAACAGATCAGCCACGTGGAGTAGACTTGATGAACTGAATGGCCTAAATCTGCTCCTACTTCTCATGATCTTAGGATCTTCAGACTCATTTAAGTTGAAAGCAGTACTTCTGTTCCAGTGTCAATCTCTCTCAAACTGCATCTACAATTTATCGTACTGTGGTCATCACTTGCTCAGGTTCTTTAACCACACGATGTCTGATCAATCCTTCTACATGATTAAACTAAACTAGATCTCCAAACTAGAATTCCAAACTAGACTGTCCCTGGGAAGGTTCCACAACATACTGCTCCAATACCAAACTTATTTCCACATACCTCGACTCCATCCTATCCCCCCTGGTTAAATCCCTCCCTACCTACCTACGCTCAAGACACTTCACACACTCTTCGTCTACTCCATGACTTCCGTTTCCCAGGCCCCCATTCCCTCAGCTTCACCATGGGTGTCCAGTCACTCTACACCTCCATCCCCCAACAAGAGGGTCTTAAAGCCCTCCGTTTCTTCCTCGACCGCAGAACCAACCAATCCCCATCTACTGATACTCTCCTCCGCCTAGCGGAGCTGGTCCTTTCCTGTAACTACTTTTTGTTTGACTCCTCCCATTTCCTCCAAATACAAAGCGTAGCTATGGACACGCGCACGGGCCCCAGCTACGCCTGCCTTTCTGCAGGGTATGTCGAACAATCCTTGTTCGAGGCGTACCAGGGCCCTATCCCCGACCTCTACCTCCGCTACATCGACGACTGCATTGGTGCTGCCTCCTGCACCCACACACAACTCACTGACTTCATCCATTTCACCACTAACTTCCATCCAGCACTCAAATACACCTGCACCATTTCCCTACCATTTCTAGACCTCACTCTCTCCATCGCACATGATAGACTACTGACCGACACCCACTATAAACCCACTGACTCCCATGGCTATCTGGACTACACTTCTTCCCACCCTGCTTCCTGTAAGGACTCCATCCCCTACAACCAATTCCTCCGTCTATGCCGCATCTGCTCCCAGGATGAGGTGTTCCAAACCAGGGCATCTGAAATGTCCTAATTCTTCAGGGAACGGGGGTTCCCCTCTTCTACTATAGATGAGGCTGTCACCAGGGTCTCTTCAATACCCCGTAACTCTGCTCTCACTCCCCATCCCCCCACGTAACAAGGGCAGAGTCCCCCTTGTCCTCACCTTCCACCCTACCAGCCGTCACATACAACAAGTAATCCTCCGACATTTTCGCCACCTCCAACGGGATCCCACCGCTGGCCACTTCTTCCCATCTCCTCCCCTATCTACTTTCCGCAGAGACCGCTCCCTCTGTGACTCCCTGGTCAATTTGTCCCTTCCCACCCAAACCACCCCCTCTCCTGGCACTTTCCCTTGCAACCGCAGGAAATGCTACACTTGTCGCTTTACCTCCCCCCTTGACTCCATTCAAGGACCCAAGCAGTCTTTCCAGGTGCTGCAGAGGTTCACCTGCACCTCCTCCAACCTCATCTACTGCATCCACTGCTCTAGATGTCAGCTGCTCTACATCGGTGAGACCAAGCGTAGGCTTGGCGATTGCTTTGCCCAACACTCCCGCTCTGTTCGCAATAACCTACCTGATCTCCCGGTGGCTCAGCACTTCAACTTCCCCTCCCATTCCGAATCCGACCTTTCTGTCCTGGCCCACCGTAAATTTGAAGAGCAACATCTCATATCTCGCTTGGGCAGTTTACACCTCAGCAGTATCAACACTGACTACTCCAATTTCAGGTAGTCCCTGCTTTCTCCTCCCCTTCCCAGCTCTCCCTCAGCCCATTGTCTCCGCCTCGTCCTTTCTTCTTCCCGCCCCCCCCCCCCCACTCACATCAGTCTGAAGAAGGGTCTCGACCCGAAACGTTGCCTATTTCCTTCACCTTATCCTTGTTCTCCATAGATGCTGCCTCACCCGCTGAGTTCCTCCAGCACCTTTATCTAGCTCCAATACACTAATCTGCATCTGCTAAATCACCAACTGGTTTTATTGATACAGTGTCCTTAACGATGGCAAGACTGAAGTTTCACTGGCGTGTGAGCAGGCAAGATTTGACACCAAACCACGTGAGAAGACAAAAGGAACTGCAGGTGACAATTTACACAAAAATAAGGCACAAAGTGCTGGAGTAACTCAGTGGGTCAGGCAGCACCTCTGGAGAACAAGGATAAGAACAAGTCTCAATGGATATTTTAAAGGCAGAGATTGGCAGATTCTTGATTAGTGCGGGTGTCAGGGGTTATAGGGAGGAGGCAGGAGAGTGGGGTTAGGAGGGAAAGATAGATCAGCCATGATTGAATGGCGGAGTAGTCTGAAGAAGGGTCCAGTTCCAAACCGTCACCTGTCCATGCTCTCCAGAGATGCTGCCCAACTCGCTAAGTTACTCCAGCACTTTGTGCCTTTTTTCCCCCTCAGAAGATATGTGAGATGAGCAAAAGATTGGTCAATGAGGTGGATTTTAAAGAGTGACTTAAATGAGAAGGGAGAGATGGAGAGGCGGAGATTTAGAGAGGACATCCCAGAGCTGAGTGGCCAGAGTTGCCCCCATCTATTCCTAGTCATAGAGTCATAGAGATACAGCATGGAAACAGGCCCTTTGGCCCATACCATCCATCATGTCCCATCTACACTAGTCCCACCTGCCTGCATTTGGTCCGTATCCCGCCAAACCTGTCCTATCCATGTACCTGTCTAACTATTTATTAAATGATGGGATAGTCCCAGCCCCAACTACCTCCTCTGGCAACTTGTTCCATACACCCACCACCCTTTGTGTGAAAAAGTTACCCCTTAGACTCCTATTAAATCTTTTCCCCTTCACCTTAAACCTATGGCCTCTGGTCCTCGATTCCCCTGCTCTGAGCAAGAGACTCTGTGCATCTACCCAATCTATTTCTCTCATGATTTTATACACCTCGATAAGATCACCCCTCATCCTCCTGCATCTAAGGAATAGAGACCCAGCCTACGCAAAAGACTCTGTGCATCGACCCAATCTATTCTTCTCATGATTTCCTTTTCTCCAGAGACGCTGCCTGACCCGCTGAGATACTCCAGCTTTTTGTGTCCATCTACGGTTTAAACCAGCACCTGCAATTCCTTCCTGCACAATCTGTGCTCAGTACTCTTTGACCGATGAAGGCCAACGTGCCGAAAGCCTTTTTGACCACCCTATCCACCTGTGAGGCCACTTTCAAGCAGAGTAATGCCTTCTCAGCATTAGAGGAGGCACGGACTAACGACCAAAGCAAGGAGAATTATAAGATGAAGGCATTACCAGACCGGCAGCCAGTGCACGTTATGGAGCTCTGGGGAGAGTGGATGAAGGGACTGACTGAATCAGAGCTCAGCAGCAGAATTGTGGATAATCCTCCAAGGTACATCTAACCACCCACTCTACATATTGCCTTCCATAATAGACTTCTGCAATTACCATCCGCGGTATCTGTTAGCTTAATAACCAGCCGTGACAGACTGTTGGAAAGGTCAGAAACAGGGTGCTTTATATTCAGGGTAGCAAGTCGTTTAATTTAATTGAAAATTGATTGTCAGGGGGAGGTTATTAAGGGTGATTACTGACTTGAGGACATGGTGATTGGATTTATGCAAATCAGTGCATTCTCCAGGTATGATACTGAATACCACGCAGCCCCGTGCAGTTGTGCAGCGGGTAGTGCACGTTACCTTGGTAACTTTTTTAATTTAGAGTCGCTCTGTGGCCGTGTAACACAGCTGGGGAATGTTAACCAGTGGGGATGTCAGAGTGAGTTTTACTACATTCAACTCAGGGGGCTGTGAATTTATTTTTATTAATTATGATTCCTAGTTGGATAATTTTCTTTTCGGATTGTCAAAAGTTATTCCAAGCAGCAGTGCTCACTCTGAAACTGGGAGGGGGTAGGGCACGGGAATTATGCAGTTGCAATTTAACCATGTCCTTGCGTGCAATGGTGCATTAATGTCATGTTTAGTTTGGTTTGGAGACGCAGCGCGGAAACAGGCCCTTCGGCCCACCGAGTCCGCGCCGACCAGCGATCCCCAAACGCTATCCTGCACGCATCAGGGACAATTTACATTTATAACAAGCCAATTAACATACAAACCTGTTAAAGAAGGAACTGCAGATGCTGGAAAATCGAGGGTACGCAAAATGCTGGAGAAACTCGGCGGGTGCAGCAGCATCTATGGAGCGAACCTACAAACCTGCCTGTCTTTGGAGTGTGGGAGGGAAACTGAAGCTCCTGGAGAAAACCCACGAGGTCACAACGAAAACGTACACACTCCGTACAGAAAGCACCCGGAGTCGGGATCGAACCCGGGTCTCTGGTGCTGTAAGACAGTAACTCTACCGCTGTGGTATGTGTGGGTTTGCAGGTTAATTGGCCCTCTGTTAAAGTGCCCCTAGTGTGTAGAGAGTGGATGCAAATGTGGGATAACATAGAACTAGTGTGAACAGGGGATTGATGGTCGGCATGGACTCGGTGGGCAGAATGGCCTGTTTCCTGTTTCCACATTGTATATCTAAACTAAACCCAGCTAAACTTTAAATGCATGGCAAGTATTTTACACAGAGCTTTTCTGTAACGCACCGGGGCTGGCAGTGGAGGCACAGTGGCCTTTAGGCTTTTAGATAGGCATCGTGTCGGCACTGACATAGTGGGCCGAAGGGCCGGTGCTGCGCTGTGATATGTGATGATGAGACACGGGGAGACCCCAGTGATAAATCTTATTCCTTAATCCTGATGGATCCACAATCCACAATGCTGGAGTAACTCAGCGGGACAGGCAGCACCTCTGGAGAGAAGGAAGGGATGACGTTTTGGGTTGGTCTCGACCTGAAACATCACCCATTCCTTCTCTCCAGAGATGCTGCCTGTCCCGCTGAGTTACTCCAGCATTCTTGTGTCTCTCTTCGGTGTAAAACAGCATATGCAGTTCCTTCCTACACATTCCCTTATCACGGATCTGTACACTGTGAATGGCTCGATTGTAATCGCGTAATGTCTTTCCACTGACTGGAACAAAAGTTTTTCACTGTACCTCGATAATAAACTAAACTGATAAACTGATTGAGTCTCTGGGAAACGATTTGTGAGGAATGTGTTCTCTGCAGCCCAGGGGCACAAACTGGAGAGGGATTTAAAAAAAAAAAAAAACAGGGGCAGCTTGTGAGGGGCAGATCGAATTGCCAGTGGACAGGGTGGGTGACAGACGTGATCAGTGCATCTCTTACCCATGCCCATTTGATGGCCTTTGATGGCAATGGACAGGAGGGGAAGAGGTCCCTTGCAGGGATCACACATGCAACACACCAGGGCCACAATTCCACAACTGCATGGGCTCGAATCTTTCTCTGGTTGCCCCGCCAACCTGCAGTGCGTTGAGCAGCGAGTGAGTTAAAGAGCCCGGTGAACCAGAAACGCAACAGCCTAACCCAGCGAGGAGTAGACTTGCAACCAGTGACCCACCAGTCAATCAACACTGAATGGCAAACAGCACCTCCATTATACAACTTCTGACGCCGATTTCACCCAACACACTCTGGTCACCGACGGGACTCAATGAAAACTCAACTGAACCAAAGATCATTGTTTCTGACTACAATGACAATGTCATTCACTAGGCGGGACTGATGTCCATTTACACAGAGCGATTCATGAGCTAGGGATAGTAGCCGTTAAAGCTGTACTTTCTGCGGCATTGCAAGGGCATGCAGCAGCCAAGACTCGCTCGGTCGAATGGCCTGTTTCCATGCTGTAACCCTACAACTAAGGGTACACAAAAAGCTGGAGAAACTCAGTGGGTGCAGCAGCATCTAAGGAGCGAAGGGGATAGGCGATAGGTGTTGTGTACCCTCGATTCTCCAGCATCTGCAGTTCCTTCTTTAAAACCCTACAACTAAACCTGGTTTGGTTGAGCTTAAAGATACAGCGTGGAAGCAGACCCTCTGGCCCACCGAGCCCATGGTGACCAGCGATCCCCGCACACATACACTATCCCACACACACCGGGGACAATTTACAATTTCACCAACCCCAATTAACCTACAAACTCGTACGTCTTTGGAGTGTGGGAGGAAAGAGGCAGGAGTGTTTTATTGGTGAGGCACGTTTGGAGTATTGTGTTGATCACATTGTTATAGGAAAGATGTCACGTTCACAAGTCATAGTTGAATTAGGCCATTCGGCCCATCGAGTCTACTCTGCCTTCTCCGCCACTCCTACTATCCCATTTTCCTGCCTTCTCCCCATAACCCTTGACACCTGCCTAATCAGGAATTTGTCCATCTCTGTTGGAAAGTTGGAAAGGTTTATGAGGATGTTGCCTGGAGCCAGGGAGAGGTTGGGGCAGCTTGTTCCTTGGAGCGCAAGAGGATGAGGGATGATCTTATAGAGGTGTACAAAATCATGTGGAATATATATGGTAAATGGTGACTCTTTTATCCAGAGTCGGGGAATCAAGGCCAGAGGAACAGGTTTAAGGTAAGAGGGGAACATTTTAATAGGAACCGTTTTTCACACAAAGGGTGTTGAGTGTAAGGAACGATCTGCCAGAGGAGGTAGAGACGGGTACCATCACTTAAAATACATTTGGACAGGTATATGGATAGGAAAAGCTTTTGTTGTGTGCCAACCAGTCAGCGGAAAGACAATACATGATTACAACCGAGCCGACCAGTGTGCAGATACATGATACAGAGAATAAGGTAAAGTGCAATGTAAAATCCAGTGAAGATGAAAGATAGTCCGAGCGTCTCCAATGAAGTAGATGGTAGTTCAGGACCACTCTCTAGTTGTTGGTTGGATGGCTCATTTGCCTCATAACAGCCGGGAAGAAACTGTCCCTGAATCTGGAGGTGTGCGTTTTCACACTTCAATACCTCTTGCCCAATGGGAGAGGAGAGAAGAGGGAGTGACCAGGGTGAGACTAGATGATGCTGCTGGCCTTGCCGAGGCAGCGTGAGGTGTAGATGGAGTCGATGGAAGGGAGGTTGGTTTGTAAAAAAACATCCCTGACGCACTATGCTGTAATATGTGTAGGAAGGAACTGCAGATGCTGGTTTACACGGAAGATAGACACAACATGATGGAGTAACTCAGTGGGTCAGGCAATATCTCTGGAAAGAGGAATAGGCGACGTTTCGTGTCAATAGAAAAGGTGCTTTATTTGTCACGTAGGAAGCTGCATAATGCAATTTTCATGTGATAGGAGTCGAATTAAGCCATTCGGCCCATCAAGTTTGCCCCACCATTCAATCATGGCTGATCTATCTCTCCCTCCTAACCCAATTCTCCTGCCTTCCCCCCATAACCTCTGACACCCGTACTAATCAAGAATCTTATCTATCTCTGCCTTAAATATATCCACTTACTTGGCCTCCACAGCCTTCTGTGGCAAAGAATTCCACTGATTCCTTTTGCATATATTACACACGAGGACACTGCCATTATTGCAGAATGGGTCAGAACCTTTTGTCAGACCTTCAGTAAAATGTCTGTTCTATGATACTGAAGGATGGCATGCGGCTATTAAATCATCCCTTCAAATCGCTGCCGCCCCCCCCCCCCCCCCAGAGTACCCCTCCCATCTCCCCCCCCCCCCCCCCGCCTGACAGATTGTGTCAAAATAGTGACGTGTCCCTGGGTGTGCAACTCACAACACTAGCTCCGCACACATCTGCTGGCCTTGTCACAGTCAGCAGATGAGACTTGGTGGATGGTATCACATCTTTACTGTCACAACTCACGGGGAACCCAAGGGAGCACTGGCAGCTGTACAGAAGGCAGCAGCAACACTCTCACACCAGGATGGGAGCACTGTCCTCGGCTGCCTCTGGTAAACACACAGTGCCGTTCAGCTGTGTGGTGCCTGGAGCATAATCCTATTCCAAAGCAGAGTTCTCGTTTTTGCAAATTTGACACAAAAGTCACGGAGGACGTTGCTATTTGTGGAATAAACCCAAGGTTTAGCAACAGCTTCTTCCCACGAGCCATCAGAATCTTGAATGCCATGTAATGGGGCTGCCACCATTGTCCAATTAAAAAAAAAAATCTTTTTATCCATGTTATCCTGTTTATTATCGTGTTGCACGTGGAGCCAAATGCAACGAAATTTCGTTCGGAATTGCATATATCGATGTATTTCTAAATGACTATAAAGTTTGATTGATTGATTCAGCAGAGTCTGGGCCAACAACTATCCAAGCTGAGAAAAGTGTTAGCATAAAATTTTCATTTTATTGTTTGGTTTGATCATTATTGATGATGATCCACTGGGTGGCGCCAGCAATGGCTGCCTCGCCAACAGTCTGTCTGTCCCTTCCTTCTTTTGTTGATTGTTTGCACGTGTTAAAAGTGTGTTTTTGTGATCTTTAGCTTGTTTTATGTGGAGGGTGGGGTTGAGGGAAACTTTTTTTAATGTCTTACCTCGACTGAGATGTGATTTTTTTCCGTTTCCGTATAGGTGACGTTTCGGGTCGAGACTGAGGAAGTGTTTCGACCCTAAACATCACCCATTCCTTCTCTCCAGAGATGCTGCCTGTCCCATTCAGTTACTTCAACAGTTTGTGTCTATCTTCAGTCACACAGTTAAACAATACCTCCCCATCAGTCGTCTGCAACAAACATTAAATCTGTTATACTTTGTTTATTCAGAAGGGTTTCTAAGCTTTTTCCCAACTATCTGTGAGCAAAAGATGGCAAACTAAACTCCAAAACCTTAGGTCCGCCTGCAACAACAGATTCCAGAATATTCTGTGTGCATTAAACATTTGGTCCACTCTTCCATCCACTTTGGTGTGAACTTTAACTCCACAAATGTATAACAAATACATAAACGTTTCCAGAGCATAGCAGGGATTAGACAAGGACCCCCATCAGGTTCACATGCCGGTTCTGATACCGTTTGGAGATATCGGCCTCGATCTGAAAGAGTAAGTGGAGCAGAAAGGTTTCACCAAAGTGTATTGACACTGTCTTAAGTTCATAAGTGATAGGAGCAGAAATAGGCCCATCGTCTACTCTACCATTCAATCAAAGTTTTTTTTAATTTTTTAATTTTATTTATTAGAGGTAAATACATCAATGTACTTCACATATATATTGTTACAATCATTGTACCCCATAATTTTATGGCTTTTAAAGAAAAAAAATAGAAAGAAAGTGAGTGAAATAGGTGAAAAGAGTTGTGATAGTGAAAGAGCGTACCAAAGGGGAGAAGAACCCCTTGGTCAAAGAATTAGAGAAAGGGGGTTAAGAGATAGACCCTAAAAAAAAGGGAAAAAAAAAGCCTATATTACTATGTTATATATATCACGCAAAAGGAATCCACCAACTCGATAGTTTTTCATCCCCCCCTTACCAAGGCCCAAGGTACTCCTGCACCCTATCTTTGTAGTAATTCTATAAATGCAGACCACGTCTGATAGAACCATTCTATCAAAGTTGATCTATCTCTCCCTCCTAACCTCATAAAACATTTAACATTTTTAAGGGATTTGACAGGCTAGATGCAGGAAAAATATTCCCAATGTTGGGGGAGTCCAGAACCAGGGGTCACAGATTAGGAATAAGGGGTGGGCCATTTAGGACTGAGATGAGGAAAAACTTTTTCACCTAGAGTTGTGAATCTGTGGAATTCTCTGCCACAGAAGGTAGTGGAGGCCAATTCACTTGATGTATTCAAGAAGGAGCTAGATATCGCTCTTAGGGTTAAAGGAATCAAGGGATATGGGCAGAAAGCAGGAACGGTGTGCTGATTTTGGATGTTCTGCCATGATCATATTGAATGGCATTGCTGGCTCGAAGGGCCGAATTGTTTTCTGTGTTTCTATTCTGTTGCCTTCTCCCCATAACCTCCGACACCTGTACTAATTAAAGCTCCTACAACAGCGGCATGCCGAAGCATGAATATTTTGAAAGACGGAAGGACTTGTGTTGCTCCAGGGTTGTGGAGGGTGGGTGGAAATATAGGCCTTGATGACACCCGGTGGTGGGGGCTGGAACTGCCAAACCAATCCCTCCTTAAATCCATTCCCACACTGGAATTGTGCAGGAAGGAACTGCGGATGCTGGTGTACACCGAAGATGGACACAGCATGCTGGAGTAACCCAGCGGGTCAGGCAACATCTCTGGAGAAAAGGAATAGGTGGCGTTTCGGGTCTGAAGCGGGGTCCTGACCGGAAACACCACCTATTCCTTTTCTCCAGAGATGCTGCCTGACCCGCTGAGTTACTCCAGCTTTTTGTGCTCATTGCCGGATTTGATTGGGGGCGGCGGTAGAGTTGCTGCCTGAGCCAGAGACGCAGGCTCGACCCTGACCTTGGTTGCTGTCTGAGCGGAGTTTACATGTGCCCCCGCGTGGATTTTCTCCGGATTTATCTCCCACATTCCAAAGACATTAAGTTTTGTTGGTTAATTGGCTTCTGCAAATTGTCCCTCAAGTCCTGGCAAAATCCTCGAGAATGTGTAGGATGGTGCTAGTGTACGTGGGGGGGAAGGAAGGAAGGGGAGGGATCGCTGGTCCGTGCAGACTCGGTGGACCACGCTGTATCTCTAAAGTCTACTGACGTTAGAGATGTAGAGACAAGGAACTACAAATGCTGGTTTCCAAAAGAAGACACAGAGTGCTGGAGTAACTCAGCGGATCAGGTAGCATCTCTGGGCAACGTTGATGGGCAACGTTTGGGTTTGTGATGGGAACCTTCTTCAAAGATGTTCTTATGTTCCCCCTGTCACCATAAGCTAGTCCAGAACGCTCTGTCTTCTGCCACACTGACCTTTCTGTCCTTGGCCTCACCCATTTGCCAGACTGAGGCCAGACGCAAACTGCAGGAACAGCACCTCATCTTCCACTTGTGCAGCTTACAACCCACCGACATGTACACTGGATTCTCCAATTTTAGGTCACTAACTAGCAAACACCCAGCACCCCCCACCCCCTCTTCCCTGTGCCGACTCTGGAGGTACACCCATTTCTCCCCCTCCCCTTCCCCTCTCCTCTGTCCCATTCCACTTCCATTCCTTCCTCTGGCTGCACATTCAATCCCTACTTCCTTATCTCACATTTTTTTTCTTTTTATCTCTAGCCTTTGTCCACCCAGCAGCCAATTCAAAACTTTCCTTGCCCATATACACCTATCACTTGCCAGGCTTTGTCCTGCCCCCATCTCGCTTCCAGCTATTTATCCCACTCCCCACCCCCATTACAATCTGTCTGAAGAAGGGTCCTGACCAGAAATGACATCTATCCACGTTCTCCAGATGCTGCCTGACACGCTGAGTTACTCCAGCACTTTTTGTCTCATTTTTGTAAACCAGCCTCTGCTCTTCCTTGTGCCTTTGTCTCTCTTTAAATGTGATGGAGGTTTAAGCCCAATCACTGCTGCCCCGACACTTGTTACTCACCAGCTTCTTCAGCTCTTTCGTTCTCTGGATTAGGAGATCTCGTTTGGGCTCCAAGTTGGCTTGTTCCTCCAGAGACTCTTGCCTCTTCTGGACCATGAGGTGCTGCTTTTCACCCACCGCCTCTGCCTGTTTTAGCTTCTGCTGGAGGAGTTCAGTCACACGGTCGACATACCTGTGGCATCAGAAGAGCACCAGTCAGTACGTAAATGTGTCCTTTGCAGAACGTAACTTTGAGGAAGAAGGGTACGAGAGCTGGAGTCACTGACCTGGGGGAAGCGTGGATCAGGAGCAGGTGACGCATCTTCACCTCAGTCAGTCTCTGGATAATATCGTCCACCAGCGTCACCATGGCAGTGGTACGGGCAACATCCTGGCACTGTACGGCAGCGGGTGCCGTCTGAAACTGGTTTATGGAGAGGATGTCAGCCTCCTCCCTCATCTCTGCGATTCGCTGGGTCAGGAACACCTGGAGCTGGTGGGGACAAGATCGACAAGTAATAAGGAAGCCAGCAGCCACAGAACATCGAACAATACAGAAGATAGACACAAAAAGCTGGAGTAACTCGGCGGGTCAGACAGCAACTCTGGAGAGAAGGAATAAGCGAGTTTGTTATTGCAACTGCGCATGCGCGAGTTTGCCCAGATCATGGGTCATTCGGAATAAACATTCTCACCAGCTGAGCTACTGTGTGTGTACATTACGATCGATAATTGTTTTGACCTGCGTTTCATACGGATTTTCCAGTTTTTCTTCTTCGAGGTAAGAAAAATACTGTTTTCAAAACTATTAACTAGGTGTATTTATGGTTGATTTGTACAAAGCTACGATGATTTTGGTGGTTTTATTGGTTTTTCCTTGGTCGCTTACTGGCCCGCTTTGGTGAGTGAGCGAGATTGTGACGATGAACATCAACCATTTTGTATTGTTTTTGGTTGGGAGGGAGGGGTGGGGGGGTAAAGAAATGAAATGCATGATTTCTATAACAATCAATAGATAATATGATAAATATTTGTGGGGTTTTCACCTCTCACTATACTAGTCCACGACCATGGCCTGTGTGCACGTTTGTTGACTTCTGAATGAGTTCAGCGTGTACATGTGTAAGTAAAGTTGTCGTACAAAATTTACTCGTGGGTCTCCTCACTAATTTGCTGCAATTAGCTTAGGGCTAGTCAAGTCGTGGAAGAAAATGAGTTGGGCTAATCACACAGGACTTCTGATTAACACCTGCTGGCTGGTGGCTGCTGCAGCAGAGTAAATATTTCACCACGAATCAGAGGTGGGGAATAAGCTCAGCACCCAGACACTTAACTGCTACATAAACTTACTATTTTCTTCTGCTTTTCCACTCTCAAGGGAGCCACTTAGACTAAACGTAATAGTTATCCCAACATAAGGAGTATATTTCAGCATCGGCATGTTGGCACAGGCAGGATTTGCATTGTGTGGAACCCACCTCAGTGGGCGCATCAAATTGTCCTGCACAGCTGCTTTCGCCCAAGTCACAAGTCTCCCCACTTTGCCTCGTTGATTTTGGACCTAGCGACCTGTGTGCAGCGATAGATAGGGTGCTGCTTCCCTCCCTTGGCCCCACAGAGAGCTGGTCACGTTTGCACACGGTTGCGGGGGCGACGTCCGCAGCCTCTCTCCGCTCGGGATAGTTGCTGCCTGATTTTGGCCGTGGTGGGGATAGTTGTTGCTGGAGCCAGGCAGCCAGGTGGTTACTCTGCGGTGATTTGGCAGGTGACGCCAGACTTGACCTGATTCCCTTCACCTGGGCCATCCATCGTTTTGTGACCTGAGTCCGGTGAGTGAGTGAGTGAGTGAGTGATCAGGTCCACTTCATTGCAGGGCGTGCTAACAATGTTGAATGTTCAGACCTTGCTACAATTAGCTTAGGGCTACTCAAGTCAGCGGAGAAACTTGCTCTCATGCCTCTGCTATCTGAGACTTGAGGGAGGCGGTCCAGTCTCCAGAGTGAACTATTCAGTTTGGAATGGACCCTGAGCCCACAGTTCACATTATGGTTGCATTAACAATAAGGGTTGGATTTGGTGAAAGTCAGTAGGTGACACAGAGTCTGCCTACTGCTGTATTGGGGCAAAGCTCGCTATTTGTGCTACAGTATTAAGGCAGTCGTGATATTCGTGGCTTGCTTTTGGTGGTTGATCACTTGTATGAATCCAATACATTCTTTGTTTATTCCGAATGACCTTTGACAAATCTCATGATTCATTGCGCACGTGAGATGTCAAGCTCGCTTATAGGTGCAATTTTGGGTCGAGACAGTACAGCACAGGAACAGGTCGTTCAGTCCACAATGCCCCTGCTAAGCACGATGCCAATTTAAACTAATCTCTTCTTCCTGCTCATGATCCATATACCTCCATTCCCTGCATATCCAAATGCTTCTTAAAGACAGCAGCACTGTGGCTCAGCGGTAGAGTTGCTGCCTTACAGCGCCAGAGACCCGGATTCGATCCTGACTAAGGATGCTGTCTGTACGGAGTTTGCACGTTCTCCCCTCAACCACGTGGGTTTTCTCCAGAATCACCGGTTTCTTCCCACACTCCAAAGACATACAGGTTTATAGGCTTGATATAATTATAAATTGTCCCTAGTGTGTGTGTAGGATGGCGCGAGTGTGCGGGGATCGTTGGTCGGCATGGACTCGGTGGGCCAAAGGGCCTGTTTCCGCCCTGTATTTCGAATGTAAACTAATCTACTATCGTATCTGCCTCCACCATTACCCCTGGCAGCATGTTCCAGGCACTCACCACCCACTGTGTAAAACAAACGTCCTGCATATTCCAGGATTCTTTGGTGCAAGAGGATGAGGAGTGATCTTAAGGAGGTGTCTAGAGCTCATGAGGGGATAGATAGGGTGAATGCACAGAGCCTTTTACCCAAGGGTGGGGGAAATCCGGAGCCCAGAGGACATTGGTTTGTGAGAGAGGAAAGATTTAATAGGAGCCTGAGGGGCCACACTCCACATTGTGAGTATTTGTGAGTATATATGTGAGCTGGTTACCTCCATCAGCTCATTGATGAACTGGTTCCGGGTCTCTGTATGTTCCAGGATGCTGACTGCATCTTTACCCCTTGCTACTCCATCACCTAGAAACATAAAGGACAACTTCAACTGGCAGAAACAGTCAGATTGCAAATTTAAAATGCTCAGATAAAATTGAAACGTTACTCATAATTAGTCCAAGTGGAATTGTTACAGCTTCACTCATACATTTGATATTTTGGTATTGAGACTCAGAAGTGAATAATAGCATTACTGACAGATATTAATTCTCAAATAATTTAAAGTTCATAAGGGCACCACAGTGGCACAGCTGGTAGAGTCACTACCTCACAGCTCCAGAGAACCTGGTTCGATCCTGACCTCGGGAGCCGTCTGTGTTTGCATGTTTTCCCTGTGACCACGTGGATTTCCTCCGGGTACTCCGGTTTCCTCCCAAAGATGTGAAGGTTTGTTGGTTAATTGGCCCTCTGTAAATTGACCCTAGTGTGTAGGGAGTGGATGTGAAAGTGGGATTTCTGGTCGGGATCTTTCGTCAGATAGTCAATTTATATGTGTCCACCATTGCACCTAGTGTGTAGAGAATGGATGAGAAAATGAGTTAACATAGAACTATTGTGATCGATGATCGGCGTGGACTTGGTGGGTGGAACTAGGGCCTGTTTCCATGCTGTATCTCTCAACTAATACTCCAAACTGAACCAAGACAGTTGGGGGTTGGGGAATGTGAAAGTCTCCCTCAGTTATGCACATTACAAGTCTAGATAACATTCTCTAGTCAGTACTGCCACCTGGTGGCCAAAGAACAATTGCCTCCCTTCAAAGAGACTTCATCAGAATCATCCGAAGTCAGCCATTCCTTCCTCCAGAGAGCTGCCTGAGCCGCTGAGTTACTCCAGCTTCTGTCTATCTTCGACCCTGATCCAATCGTGTCTTTATGGTTTGTGGAGTTAGTACATGGCACAGGCCCTTTGGCCCACAATGTCTGTGCCAACCACGGTGCTGAATTACACTGCACATTTCCCTGCATGTGGAAGAGATTCACCAGGATTGGAAGGCTTTGGTTTAGTTGGGGAAGAGAAAGCCATGGATTCACTAACTCCTGAGTGAAGAACTCTCCCATCTCAGACTTAAATGTCCAGTCCCTTAACCTGAGAACAAATCCTCCAGCGCCAGGCTCCTGAGCCAGGTAACACCGCCTCTCACTTTATCCAGCCACAAGGCAGAGTATTTAACCTTAACACATCAAAAGACACATATGAGAGAATAACAGTGATGAACAGTGATACACGCAGGTCACCTCATCGTATCTGAAGAAGGGTTTCGGCCCGAAACGTTGCCTATCTCCTTCGCTCCATAGATGCTGCTGCACCCGCTGAGTTTCTCCAGCTTTTTGTGTACCCCCTGAGAGAATAACTAGTCGGAACCTAAATGAGTTTAGTTTAGTTTATTATTGTCACGTGTACTGAAGTACAGTGAAAAGCTTATGTTTGTGTGCCCTCTATTAAAAAAAGACTAGATAGAGCGGCAAGGGGGCGCAGCGGTAGCGTTGCTGTCTTGCAGCGCTACAGACCCGGGTTCCGATACTGAGCTCGGGTGCTGTCTGTATGGAGTTTGCACATTCTTCCTGTGACCGCGTGGGTTTTCGCCTGGTGCTCCAGTTTCCTCCCACATTCCAAAGACTTGCAGGGTTTTTTAGGTTAATTGGCTTCTGTGAATTGTCCCTAGTGTGTAGGAAACTAGTGTACAGGTGACCGCTGGTCGGTGCGGACAAGGTGGGCGAAAGGGCCTGTATCTCTGAACTAATCTAAATACAATCATGCCTTCCACAGTGTACAAGCAAAGGTTAATGGGAACAACATTTAGTGCAAGAGGGGTTCAGATAACCCCACTCACATATCCGGCCGTGACACGATGAGGTGACCTGCGTGTATTACTGTTCATGGATCAGTAATAGGAGTTTATGAAACACACCTTCATCAGCACAATCCACCACTTTGATTTCAACGGCAGCACTTGTGTCATCTCCCCAGTCAATGAGGTCAGCACCAGGTCTCTGGACATCCAACGATAAAACACAAGGAAATATACAATGAAAACTCATACAGGCTGAGGAGTCTTACAGAACATAGAGAACTCTTAAGGGATTGGACAGGCTAGATGCAGGGAAAAATATTCCCCATGTTGGGGGAGTCCAGAACCAGGGGTCACAGTTTAAGAATAAGGGGTAGGCCATTTAGGACTGAGATGAGGAAAAACTTATCTTCCCCCCCCCCCCCCCCCAGAGAGTTGTGAATCCGTGAAATTCTCTGCCACAGAAGGCAGTGGAGGCCAATTCACAGGATGTATTCAACAGAGTTAGATTTAGCTCTAGGGCTAATGGAATCAAGGGATATGGGGAGAAAGCTGGAACGGTACTGATTTTGGATAATCAGAAATGATCACACTGAATGGCGGTGCTGGCTTGAAGGGACGAATGGCCTACTCCTGCACCTATTTTCTATGTTTCTATGAGTCTCCAGATTCCCAAAGAGATCCCCAGAGGTACAGGGCCTGTACTCACTGGATTTTAGAATGATGAGGGCGGGGGGGGGGGGGGGGGGGGATCTCATTGAAACTTACCGAAGTGGATAGAGTGGATGAGGAGAGGATGTTTCCACTAGTGGAAGTCTAGGACTAGAGGGCAGAGCCTCATAATTAAATGACATTCCTTTAAGAAGGAGATGAGGAGGAATTTCTTTAAACAGTGGGTGGTGAATTAGTGGAATTCATTGCCACAGAAGGCTGAGGAGGCCATGTCAATGGATATATTTATGGCAGAGATAGATAGATTCTTGATTAGTGCAGGTGTCAGGAGTCTATGGGGAGAAGGCAGGAGAATGGGGTTGAGAGGGAGAGATAGCTCAGCCAGGATTGAATGGCGGAGTAGACTTGATGGGTCGAGTGGCCTAATGAGTGAGCAGTGGGAGGGAGATACTTTCACCCAGTGGTGACTTACCTCAGTATTCCCCTCCATTAAGATACCCCAGTCAATCTCGTCCGCCTGCTCAGTCCCAACCATGCCGCCGTCTCCCCAGTCGATCTGGAACACATTAGAACGCACCCAGTTAGCAAACAAACATCAGTGTAGGCAGCTCATGCTGCTCCTCCATGCAACGCATCGCTACTTGCAGGAAAAAATATTGCAACTTAAACACAGTTGAAACAAGGGACTGCAGATGCTGGTTTACTAAAATAGACAGCACGTGCTGGAATTCAGCCTGAAGTAGGGTCTCAGGCCGAAACGTCACCCATTCCTTCTATCCAGAGATGCTGCCTGTCCCGCTGAGTTACTCCAGCTATGGAATAACTCAGTGGTTCAGATCACATCTTTTGGCGACATGAATAGCGCTGATTTGAACGGGACCCCTTTTCAGTCTCATTGTAGTGAGATGGGGCGGAACAAAGGCAGGAAAATGATAGGTGGATACAGGTGAGAAGGCAGCTGATTTCTGGATGGTTGGACAAAGGCGCTGATGTAACCCTGGAAAAGGGGCAGGCAGCCGGATTGGGCAGAGCCCTCTTCTGCCTGGCGCCGTGACTCGTGGATGGCCATCTTGGCCCGGCCTAGGAGCAACCCAACCAGGACATCAAGGGATATGGGGAAAAGGCAGGAACGGGGTACGGATTTTCGATGATCAGCCGTGATCATATTGAATGGCGATGCTGGCTCGAAGGGCTGAATGGCCTACTCCTGCACCTATTTTTTTTTGTTTCTATTTTTCTATCTTCAGCTCTACCCTCTCCCCTGTGCACACAGGGTGTCCAAAGATGAGGATGGTGGGTGTGAAGTGCAGTCAGAAGGCAAGACAATAACTAGCTTGTGCGCAGACTTCCCCAGGTCATTCCAGGCATCCTCATATCAACTGTTGAAGACTATTACTGCTAGTGGGGAGGTCAAAGATGGCAGGGGTCAGGGTGGGAGTCTGGTCAACACTCACGGTGTCCATGTCCTGTATCGGCGGAGTCTCCCCGCACTCCTTGCTGACCGGTTGCTCCACGGATGTTGGTGCCTGTCCCGTTCTCCACTCATAGACGGTCGTGTTTCCTCTGGTCTGAATGTATTTCAGCAGCGGAACGACGGGCTCAGGGACACTGTCACCACAACACAGCACAATTACAGCATCGCAGACCCCGGTTCCATCCTGACCACCGGTGCTTGCCTGTACGTTCTCCTCGTGACCGCGTGGGTTTACTCGGAGATCTTTGGTTCCCTCCCAAAGGCGTACAGCTTTGTAGGTTAATTACCCCTAGTGTGTGTAGGATAGTGTTAAGTGTGCGGGGCCTGTTTCCGCGCTGTATCTCTAATTATTCCAAATCCAGGGGTGCCCGTGATCGCAAACTACATTTCACTGCAATCAGCACTGCTGTTGCCACTGGAATGGAGTGGAGTCGGGAGCCTCCCAGCGTGAGACTGAGCCGAGTTTCTGCCACATTCTTACCGGCCACAGACAAACTCCACACAGGCTTCGTACAGCTGTATTATGTGGCCGAGGTTTCTGGCCTGTTCGGCGATGTTATTGAGGTCAGCAGGGAGGTCCTTACACAGGGAGAGCACCTCCTGATGAACATCTTTACCCTGTTCAGATACAAACAAGAGGACATCATCAGGGTGAGACTCCAAGCACTGAACATTAGTTTAGATATTATGTTACTTTCTCCTTTAAAGAGAAATACACGAAACAGATAAACCTGGGAGACACGGAGAGCTGCAGATGCTGGAATCTTGAGCAAAACACAAAGCGCTAGAGGAACTCAGCGGGTCAGACAGCATCTGTGGAGGGAATGGACAGACGGTGTTTTGGGTCAGGACCCTTTTACAGGCTGACATATGTTTAACATTCTTATCCACAAAAAAACAAACTACTGGAAGAACTCAGTGGGTTGGAAGAGACGGATCAGCCATGATTGAATGGCGGAGTAGACTTGATGGGCCGAATAGCCTAATTCTGCTCCTATAACTTATGAACATGGTTCATAACTTGTGATTGTGTGGTGGCACAGTGACGCAGCGGTAGAGTTGCTGCCTCACAGCGCCAGAGACCCGAGTTCGATCCTGACTATGGATGCTGTCTGTACGGAGGTTACAGGTTCTCCCTGTGACCATATGGGTTTTTTTCTGGGTGCTTTGGTTTCCTCCCACATCCCAAAGACGTACAGGTTTTTAGGTTAATTGGCTTCTGTAAATCATCGCTAGTGCGCAGGACAGTGCTGATGTACAGGGTGATCGCTGGTCAGTGCTGAAGGGCCTGTTTCCACGCTGTATCTCTAAACTTTCTGAACCAGCGGTCACAGACCCACATGCCTGTCCCGGTACTACCCCACTGTTCACAGTGTGGCTACACTGACGCACTGCGGGCCCACGTACCCTTATTCCAAACTGCCTGCAGGAGGCGAAGAACTTGTCGCGCAGAGAGGCGGCGTTGTTGATGTGATCCAGCTCCTTGCGGCTGTATTCTTGCTGCAGTTGCTGGCACTTGCTGATCTGCTTCTTCAACGAGGGGATCTCGTACGTCACGTTCCGCACCAGCCAACTGGCCAGCTCAACTGCCCCAAAAACACAAGGTGGACTCGTGAGGCTGGGGGAGGCAGAATGCACGAGTACAGACCCACTCCCACATTCCCACTACCCACATTCCCACTCCCGCAGTCCCACCTCCCGCAGTCCCACCTCCCGCAGTCCCACCTCCCGCAGTCGCACTCTCGTAGTCGCACTCCCGCATTCCCACCTCCCGCATTCCCACCTCCCACATTCCCACTCCCACATTCCCATCTGCCACAGTCCCGTGGCCTATGAAGCTCAGGGAAGGGTGGATGAGCTGACAGCTGAATTTTATTTAGAAATACACCACGGAAACAGGCCCTTCGGCCTACCGAGTCCATGCTGACCAACGATCACCCATTTACACTAGTTTTATGTTATCCCACTTTCTCATCCACTCCCTACACATAAGGGGCAATTTACACAGTCCTTCCATAAGCCAGGGTACTGTCTGATTCACCTCTACTAGACTGCAGACAGTAGGCTTTGTTTCTGGAACTGGTGCGCTACAATGCAGAGAACTATATTCTGTACTCTGTATCTTCCCCTTGGCTCTACCTATTGCAGGAGTTTAAAATGACTGTTATCTACGTTGTCTATTTGATCCGTTTGGATAGCATGCGGGTGGGTCTTGAACTGGAGGACATGGTCTCAGAATAAAAGGATGTACCTTTAGAAAGGACATGGCGAGGAATGTCTTTATTCCAAGAATAGTGAATCTGGAATTAATTGCCACGGACAGCTGTGGAGGCCAAGTCATTTTTAAGGTGGAGATTGACAGATGCTTGCTCAGTAAGGGTGTCAAGGGTTATGGGGCGAAGGCAGGAAAACAGGGTTGAGAGGGAAAGATAGATCAGCCATGATTTAATGGCGGAATAGACTCGATGAGCCCAGGTCTGCTCCTATGGTTTATGAACATATGCAAAACAAAGCTTTTCACTGTACCTCGGTACCTGTGGCAATACCTGGCTGCATATTTATAGAGTCATACAGCATGGAAACAGGCCCTCTGGCCCATCTCGTCCGTGCAGACACCCATCCTTTCTCTTTGCCCAATTATGCAAGCTATTCAAAGTGTGAATATACTTCCCTGCCAGCGAAGATGTTGCATCTCAACAACTTTAAACGGAAAATTACCACTGTAAATGTGAACATTTGGTTTTAACGTTTGAGGTGCTTGGCTTTTAATATATCGTATAAATACATGGAACACTCCATCTCAGATTCCATAGATTGTGGACGGGAAATAAATGTTGATAAAGACACAGAGAATTTCTCACATCTCGTTTGGAAGCTAGGGCACTGTCCGATTCACCTCTACCCCTTGCTGACATTGGACACTGGTGTCTGTGGAACTGATGCACTACAATGCTGAGAACTATATTCTGCACTCTGTATCTTCCCCTTTGCTCTGCAAATTGCACTTGAACTTGACTTGATTGTGTTTAGTTTAGAGATACAGCGCGGAAACAGATCCTTCGGCCCACCAGGTCCGCGCTGACCAGCGATCCCCACACACTAACACTATCCTACACACTAGGGACAATTTACAATCATACCAAGCCAATTAACCTACAAACCTGTTCGTCTTTTGGAGGAAACCTGTACGTCGGAGGAAACCGGAGATCCCGGAGAAAACGCAGGCAAGCCACGGGGAGAACGTACAGACAGCACCCGTAGTCAGGATGAAACCTGGGTCTCTGGAGCTGTAAGGCAGCAACTCTACCGCTGCACCACCATGCCACACTCATGTATGCCACCCTTATGTATGGTATTATCTGATCTGATAGGATAACATGCAAAAGAAAGCTTTTCACTGACAATAATATACCTAAACGTAAAGTGTGGATCTATTTCATCCACATCGGGGAATAGGTGGGGCTTTAGTTTAATTTTTCACCTGAAACATGACACGGTATTATCTTGGCGGACTGTGACATCCGCCAAGACAATGAACCCAAATCTCCAGAGTGAGGGTGGACCCATAGCCTCCTGACTGACACAGAGCAGCTAATAGCAAGCCAACTGCCCCAGATTCAATGAGTGCATTGTACATCTCAAACTGGTTCACATACCTAGGTAGACGTTGTCTTTTTCATACAAAGACGTTATTTCCTGCCAATCCTATAGCAACAAAAAGACAAAGGGATAACTTTAGGGTTTGTTTTTTTTACAGATACATCTACAAGCCAAATTCAGGATAAAGTCACCTTCATCCGTTGAGAAGAATAGCCACCAAAAATATTCTTTGTTGAAGCTTCTGTTCTTCTGAGGATCTCTACGATTCTCAGGCAATGAAAATAATGAATATCTGCAGGAGAGAAATAGAATTATCAGTTAACACAGAAAGGACTTCAGTTCTTTAGATAGACAATATGCTTTAGATAGAGCAGCATCTCATATTTCGCTTGGGTAGTTTACACCCCAGCGGTATGAACATTGACTTTTCCAATTTCAGGCAGTCCCTGCTTTCTCCTTCTTTCCCCTCCCCTTCTCAGCTCTCCCTCAGCCCACTTTCTCCGCCTCTTCCTTTCTTCTTCCCGCCCCCCCACCCTCACATCAGTCTGAAGAAGGGTCACGACCCGAAACATCGCCTATTTCCTTTGCTCCATAGACGCTGCCTCACCCGCTGAGTTTCTCCAGCATTTTTGTCTACCTTCGATTTTCCAGCATCTGCAGTTCCTTCTTAAACAAATCAGTTCCTCAGATAGTTCTTTAGAAAATGTGGAAGACCACAAATGCAATCATTATATTTGCATCAGTTACTGTGCAAGACTGCACTGAAGTGACGACCCAAAATTAGAGCTCATGGCTCCAAAAGTGGCTGGAGTTATTGATTTTCACGGAATATATAACAAATGCTGGAAAAAGTGCAAATAAATTCATTTCCAAAATGAAATTGCATATTAAGAAGCAGCCTATCTGCCCCCTTCAAGCCTTCATCTTCCACTCCAGCATCACTTTCCTGCATTCGCATGTTTTAAATTACTCTTTCCAAATTCTACAAATGATCTGTAAAAAGCACCCATGTGTAATTACCACCTGTAATGTCAGCATTACGGTGAATTAGTTTGCATTGGGACTGCTCAGCCCAAGACTGCAAACATGGTTGTGGATGTAGCCCAGTCCATCACAGACCAGTCTCCTTCCTATCGACTCCATCTACACTTCACGCTGCCTCAGGAAAGTCACCAGCGTAGTCAAGGACCACTCACATTCCCTTCTCTCCCCTTCCCGAGAAGGTACAAAAGCTTGAGAGCAGGCAGAAGGTACAAAAGCTTGAGAGCATGTACCACCAGATTCAGAAATTGATTATTCCATACTCTAATTGGACACTTCAATGGGCATCTCACAAGCTATGGGATGTGGTCCCAGTGCCCCTTCTTCCTTGCTGCCCACCTTGCACTTTTTGTCATCTGCACTTTCTCCACAACTGTAATACTATATTCTGCAGTTTCCTTTCTCTTTGCACTAACTGTTGCACTTGTGTGTGATTTTAATTGTGATCATGTTTGTTAACCTGGTTAACACGTGGAAAGCTTTTTACTGTATCTTGAGAAAATATTGAAGGAACAAGGCACAACAAATGTTGGTTTACAAGAAAAGAACACAAAGTGCTGGAATAGCTCGGCGGGCAGCCTTTCTGAAGAACATGGATAGGTGACGTTTTGGAGCGGGACCATCAAAGGAGGAGGACTGGCTGAACTTTGTTGCATTCCACCACAGTGAAGAATGGTGTGGTGGATGTTTGCGTTAAATCTTATTGTGTATTGTGTGTTCTTTTTAAGTGTATCGCTGCTGGCAAATTCATTTCACTGCACCTTCAGGTGCATGTGACGAATAAAATTGACTTTTACTTTTCCTAGTCTGATGAAAGATCCCGACCCGAAACATCACCTATCCATGTTCTCTGGGGATGCTGCCTAAACCACCAAATTACCCCAGCATTTTGTGTCCATTTCTCAATACCAATATTTCTTAATTCCCTTAATATGTAGAAATCTATGCATTTCGGTTATCAAAAGAACTCAACCCGTTTTAAGCAGGAATAAGGAGCTGAAAAGAGATTTATAGTATGAAATAAGTAGAAAAGACAGGATCTGAGGAATTATTTCACTGAAAACATGGATGAAAGCTGCAACGTCGTACTGCCCAGTGGAGTGAGGGTTTAGCGATGTACTGACATGATCCTGAGAGGAGCTGTTTGATTTCCTCATTCTCCGGCATATCCTGGATGGCATTATTTATTTTCTCCCGGATCTCCAGCCCCGAATTCTGCCACTTCAGTTTGCAGTGTCTACGATCCACCAGCCAATCTGAGGAAACAAAACATTCCTGAGAATCTCACATCACTTGGAATATTCAGCCAACAGGTAAAAAATGAGATGCATCCATTTGTCTTTCGTAAGGTCATAAGAGCAGAATTAGGGCATTCGGCCCATCAAGTCTACTCCGCCATTCAGCCATGGCTGATCTATCTCTCCCTCCTAACCCATTCTCCTGCCTTCTCCCCATAACCTCTGACACCCATACTAATTAAGTATCTGTCTATCTCTGCCTTTCAAATACTTCCCACTATTTTTCTACACTGTTACTCACAGTGATGAGTTTAAGTTTAGTTTATTGTCACATATAACCATATAACCATATAACAATTACAGCACGGAAACAGGCCCTCTCGGCCCTTCCAGTCCGTGCCGATCATTTGTTTTCCCCTAGTCCCATCTACCTGCACTCAGACCATACCCCTCCATTCCCTTCACGTCCATATACCTATCCACTTTACTCTTAAATGTTAAAATCGATCCTGCCTCCACCACTTCTGCTGGAAGCTGATTCCCCACAGCCACCACCCTCTGAGTAAAGAAGTTCCCCCTCACGTTACCCCGAAACCTCTGTCCCTTAATTCTCATGTCATGCCCTCTTGTTTGAATCTTCCCTACCCTCAATGGGAAAAACGTATCCACGTCAACTCTGTCTATCCCTTTCATCATTTTAAAGACCTCAATCAAGTCCCCCCTTAACCTTCTGCGCTCCAAAGAATAAAGACCTAACTTGTTCAACCTTTCTCTGTAACATAGTTGCTGGAACCCACAAGTGCAACCCACTGGAATAAACAAGTAATTGCGCAGTAGTATGAGTATATACATCTATACATATACAGTGGTATCCGTGCATATAACCATATAACCATATAACAATTACAGCACGGAGACAGGCCCTCTCGGCCCTTCCAGTCCGTGCCGACAATTTGTTTTCCCCTAGTCCCATCTACCTGCACTCAGACCATACCCCTCCATTCCCTTCACGTCCATATACCTATCCACTTTACTTTTAAATGTTAAAATCGATCCTGCCTCCACCACCTCTGCTGGAAGCTCATTCCACACAGCCACCACCCTCTGAGTAAAGAAGTTCCCCCTCACGTTACCCCTAAACTTCTGTCCCTTAATTCTCATGTCATGCCCTCTTGTTTGAATCTTCCCTACCCTCAATGGGAAAAGCTTATCCACGTCAACTCTGTCTATCCCTTTCATCATTTTAAAGACCTCAATCAAGTCACCCTTAACCTTCTGCGCTCCAAAGAATAAAGACCTAACTTGTTCAACCTTTCTCTGTAACATAGTTGCTGGAACCCTGGCAACATTCTAGTAAATCTCCTCTGTACTCTCTCTATTTTGTTGACATCCTTCCTATAACTAGGCGACCAAAATTGTACACCATACTCCAGAATTGGTCTTACCAATGCCTTGTACAATTTTAACATTACTTCCCTACTCCTATATTCAATGCTCTGATTTATAAAGGCCAGCACACCAAAGGCTTTCTTTACCACCCTATCTACATGCGATTCCACCTTCAGGGAACTATGCACAGTTATTCCTAGATCCCTCTGTTCCACAGCATTCCTCAATTCCCTACCATTTACCATGTACATCCTATTTTGATTTGTCCTGCCAAGATGTAGCACTTCACACTTATCAGCATTAAACTCCATCTGCCATCTTTCAGCCCACTTTTCCAAATGGCCCAAATCTCTCTGTAGACTTTGAGAATCTACTTCATTATCCACAATACCACCTATCTTAGTATCATCTGCATACTTATCCAATTTTCCACCCCATCATCCAGATCATTGATGTACATGACAAAACAACAGTGGACCCAACACAGATCCCTGAGTCACCCCACTGGTCACCGGCTTCCAACCTGACAAACAGCCATCCACCATTACTCTCTGACATCTCCCATTCAGCCACTGTTGAATCCATCTTGCTACTCCGCCATTAACACCCAAAGATTGAACCTTCTGAACCAACCTTCCATGGGGAACCTTGTCAAAGACCTTACTGAAATCCATATAGACAACATCCACTGCTTTACCCTCATCAATTTCCCTAGTTACCGCTTCAAAAAATTCAAGAAGGTTTGTCAAACATGACCTTCCAGGCACAAATCCATGTTGACTGTTCCTGATCAGACCCTGTTTATCCAGATGCTTATATATATTATCTCTAAGTATCCTTTCCATTAATTTGCCCACCACTGACGTCAAACTAATAGGTCTATAATTGCTAGGTTTATTCTTTGAACCCTTTTTAAACAATGGAACAACATGCGCAGTACGCCAATCCTCCGGCACTATTCCCCTTTCTAATGACATTTGAAATATTTCTGTCATAGCTCCTGCTATTTCTACACTAACTTCCCTCAATGTCCTAGGGAATATCCTGTCAGGACCTGGAGACTTATCCACCTTTATATTTTTCAAAAGTGTCAGTACTTCCTCCTCTTTGAATCTCATAGTTTCCATAGCTACTCTACTTTTTTCCCTTACCTCACAGAGTTCAATATCCTTCTCCTTGGTGAATACCGAAGAAAATAAATTGTTCAATATCTCCCCCATCTCTTTTGGCTCTGCAGATAGCTGTCCATTCTGGTTCTCTAATGGTCCAATTTTATCCCTCGTTATCCTTTTGCTATTAATATAGCTGTAGAAACCCTTTGGATTTACTTTCACCTTTCTTGCCAAAGCAACCTCATATCTTCTTTTAGCCTTCCTAATTTCTTTCTTGAGATTCTTTTTACATTCTTTATACTCCTCTAGCACCTCATTTACTCCATGTTTACTCTCATTTACTTACATTCTTTATACTCCTCTAGCACCTCATTTACTACATGTATCGACGTACAGTGAAAAACCTTTGTTGCGTGCTAACCGTGACTGACAAGGAGCACTGCGGCATCATGCATGCTGACACTACCAGTGCTGGGCTCAGAGATTGCTGCACTGTAGAAGTTGGTGCCCTTCAGTTAAACTTTACTTTACAACATGGAGACAGACCCTTCAGCCACTGAGTCCACGCCGACCAGCGATCACCCGTTCACACACTATTTCTACGTGATCCCAGATTCTCATCTACTCCCTGCACACTAGGGCCAATTCATCTTTGGGATGTGGGAGGAAATCGGAGCCCTGGAGGAAGCCCATGCGGTCATAGGGGAAATGTACAAACTCCATGCAGACAGCACCCAAGGTCAGGATCGAACCCGTGTCCCTGGCGATGTGAGGCAGCAGCTCTACCCACTGCACCACCGTGTCACCCTAAGTTGTTGATCCACCTCAGGAAGTGGACATGAAAGTGCACAGACCACTACTTTAAAGAGTGGGTGTGAATCGCTTTGAAGTGTGGACTCAATATTCACTACCCATCCAATCACAAAAATATACATCATCTGATCAAGATCCTAGTACAGATTTGGGAAGAAACCGGAGTCCTGGAGGAAACTCACACGATCACAGGGAAATTGTATAAACTCCACACAGACAACACCTAAGATCAGGATTGAACTCAAGAGTCAAGTCTTCGTGGCAGGTGGGCCTATAACATCGGGCCACCGTTGCGTCGACTGGCAGCGGAGGCCTCAAACTGGCCCTGACCTCGGGTGGTCCAGGAGGAGGACTGGTATTTTTGGTGCCTTCCCTCACTGTGGAAAGTGTTGATTCTGCTGTGGGGGGATGTTCATGTAGAATACTTTAGTGTATTGTGTCTTTTCTCTTCTTTTTTATTTTTATATGGATGTATGGTAATCTAATTTTTTTTCTCTGTAAAGCACTTTGGCTTCAACATGATTTGATTTAAAAGTGTTATATAAATAAAAATTACTTACTTACTATCTGTGGATGGAAAGGATGTTTGGGGTCAAAACACTGCGTTAAGACTGAGAATGGAGTGGGTAGATAGCTGGTATAATGGGGAGTGGTGAGACCGCAGAGGGGATAGTTGGATCAGGGAGGGGTCAAGCATGCTGGACAGATGGAGCTCGGTAAGGGAGGAGCGGAGTTGGCACACAGAGGCAGGTAGATGCTGCCCTTAACGTTTGTTCTTCTGTTTGTTGGTGCCACTAGGGAACAGTTTTGGCCCCTGTATCTGAGGAAGGATGTGCTGACGTTGGAGAGGGTCCAGAGGTGGTTTACGAGAATGATTCCAGGAATGAGTGGGTTAACATATTGTGAGCATTTGGCGGCACTGGGCCTGTACTCGATGGAGTTTAGAATTATGAGGGGCGATCTCATTGAAACTTACCGAATAGTGAAAGGCCTGGATAGAGTGGATGTGGAGAAGATGTTTCCACTAGTCAAGGACCTGAGGTCATAGCCTCAGAATTAAAGGACGTTCCTTTAGGAAGAAGATGAGGAGGAATTTATTTAGTCAGAGGGTGGTGAATCTGTGGAATTCAGTGCCACAGAAGGCTGTGGATGCCATCAATGGATATTTTTAAGGCAGAGATAGATAGATTCTTGATTAGTACGAGTGTCAGGGGTTGTAGGGAGAAGGCAGGAGAACGGGGTTAAGAGGAAAAGATAGATCAGCCTTGATTGAATGGCGGAGTAGATTTGATGGGCCGAATGGCCTAATTCTGCTCCTATCACTTAAAACTTATGAACAGGTTTCAGCAGCGATTGTGGTACTGCCACCAATAATTAAAAACCCTTGCATTTTAGGAACTGTTGCGACTCCTGTGTTAGATGCACATCAACTTTGGAAATGAACATTATTGAATTGCAGTTAAATATGTTCCTCATGCAGAAAATATGAGAAACACTTAGCAGGTCAGGCAATGAATGAGAAATAGTTTCATTGTTGAAAGATAAACAGTTAGCATCGCCTGAGCTGCTGTGAACTTGCTCCATTTTGTTCTTATTTCAGATTTCCAGCATCTGCACTTTTTTCATTTTTATTTCCTTCAAACACTTGGAGATCAATTACAAAAATGTTACTGGGGAGAAGAGAAACAAAATGGGTTTTTTTACGAACAGGAATGCACTCATTTAAATGACAATGGATGGCGATTTGACAATAATGTGTGAAAGGAATGTGGATAAATTGATTTATTGAATCTTTATTATAATTTTATATTGTGTGTTATTGCATTTACAGGATGTTGAGCTGTTGCATTGTCAGTACACATGACAATTAAACACTCTTGATGTTCTCTCTCTGTTGAAATACAGAAACAGTTGACAGATGAGGGTTTTATGGTAGTTTTGTCAAAGGGATGGCAGAGGCACAATGGGCCGAATAGACTTATTTACTCACATTCAACATTATCCATTTTGGAAACAAACATTTTTGTTCATTATATATGGTCGGCATTGAGATTGTGGGCTGAAGGGCCTGTTCATGTGCTGTACTGTGCTTTGTGCAGGAAGGAACTGCAGATAGAAACATAGAAAAATTGTTGCAGGAGTGGGCCATTCGGCCCTGCGAGCCAGCACCGCCATTCAATATGATCATGGCTGATCATCTAAAATCAGTACCCCGTTCCTGCTTTTTCCTCCCGTATCCCTTGATTCCTTAAGGGAATGCTGGTTTACATCTAAGATATACACAAAATGCAGGAGCAACTCAGCGGGTAAGGCAGCATCTCTGGAGAAAAGGAACAGGTAATATTTTGGGTCGACACCAATTTTGAAGAAGTTCTTCTCTCACAGAGTTCTGCAACAGAGTCTGAAGGGCCTCGGCCTGAAACATTACCTATTCCTTTTCACCAGAGATGCTGCCTGACCCACTGATTACTCCAACACTCCATCTATACTGTGCTTTGTTCTATGCATCACTGTCGCGATTTACCCAAGAGCTTGCTGGTCTGTATGTCGATTGGCAATTTCCTTTGTTCCTGCAGGGAAAATAAACAGGAGATTAAACTCAATATAAACTACAAGAACAACCTCCCTCTCAGAGCTAGGGGGTGAAAACAAAAAAGGAACAACATTGAGCTTTAAAATGGCGCTTAGGTTCCGAGAGAGGACAGACAGCAGACTCGGGGAGAGGAAGCTGAAGGTGACAGGCAGCAAAATTACACAGAAAATGGTGGAAACTAAAAATACTGGAAGAAACCTAGCAAGTCTCATAGCATTTGGGAACAGCTCCATCCAAGCCAGAAGATATTGCAGTGAATTGTAGACACAGACCATCATACAAACCAACCTCCATTCCATTGACTCCATTTAAGCCTCACACTGTCTCGGCAAGGCCACCAGCATATTCTGGACCAGTCTCACCCTGGTCACTGCCTCTTTTCCCCTCTCCCATCAGGCAAGTATGAATACTCAAACCTTCAGATTCAGGGACAGTTTATTTGCAGCTGTTATCAGGCAACTGTACCATCCTACCAAATAGATAGCATTCCTGAGCTATTATTTACCTCATTAGAGACCCTCAGGCTATCATTCATCAGACCTTACTGGACTTTAACTTGCACTAAACGTTATTGTGTACCTGTACTTTTTCACCCATAGAGTTGTGAATCTGTGGAATTATCTGCCACAGAAGGCAGTGGAGGCCAATTGACTGGATGTTTTCAAGAGAGTTAGATTTAGCTCTTAGGGCTAATGGAATCAAGGGATATGGGGAGAAAGCAGGAACGGGGTACTGATTGTGAATGATCAGCCATGATCATATTGAATGGCCTACTCATGCACCTATTGTTTATGTTTCTATATCTCAACCTCTCCCAGTTCTCCTCTCAGGTGGAGGTGGGGGGGGGGGGGAATCAAACCCCCGGCCGGGGAGCGGCAATACGGAGGGACAGGGTCGCGCCTCACAGCCTGGAGACGAGGGGCCGAGCGGCCTCCTCCTGAGTGGTGGGGGGAAGGGGGGATAAGCAGTGGCCACTCGGCCCGGAGATGGGCTAGGATGGGGGGGGCGAATGTCCGGAGCCGGCGGCCCGGGGGTGGGGGTGAGACGAGTGTCTGTGGGGGGCAGGGCCGGGGCCCAGGGGCGCGGGGGTGAGGCGAGTGCCCGGGGGAGGGGTGCGAGGGGGAGGGGGAGGGGTGCGGGGCCGAGGGAGGGGCCCAAGGGGGCGGGGGTGAGGCGGGGGCCCGGGGGAGGGGTGCGGGGCCGAGGGGAGGGGGCGGGGGTGCGGGGCCGAGGGAGGGGCCCAAGGGGGCGGGGGTGAGGCGGGGGCCCGGGGGAGGGGTGCGGGGCCGAGGGGAGGGGCCCAGGGTGGCGGGGCCGAGAGGGGAGGGGGAGGGGTACGGGGCCGAGGGAGGGGCCCAGGGGGGCGGGGGTGAGGCGGGGGCCCGGGGGAGGGATGCGGGGCCGAGGGGAGGGGAGGGGGGGCGGGGCCGAGGGGAGGGGGCCGAGGGAGGGGCCCAGGGGGGCGGGGCCGATGGGGAGGGGAGGGGGAGGGGGAGGGGTACGGGGCCGAGGGAGGGGCCCAGGGGGGCGGGGGTGAGGCCCAGGGGCCCGGGGGAGGGGTGCGGGGCCGAGGCCGCGGACTCACCTGCATCCCGCCCGCCCGAGATCCGCGACCCCGCCCCCGCGGACACGTGGACTTCCGCAGCTCTGCCCAATTAGCGAGCAGGATCGCACTAGCCAATCAACGACTGGGAACCGAGCCTTAGCTTTAAGCAATCAGCACCGCGCTCTCATCCACGGCCCGGGCGGTTGGACGTAAGCGACTCCGTTATAGGACGACTCGGTGCTGGGCAGGGTTTCCCTCAGCCAATTGGAATGGACGTCCCACGCCGCCGTCCTATAGCGAGCAAGATAGGCCGCTCCTGCTGCATCCAATGGGCTGACGTGTGGGACGCGACGGAACGGCACCCGCCATTTTAGGAATAAGGCCCCGAGCCGTTGCGCCGCTCGCACTTTAATCCGCTCCAGTCCATTCCATTTAGCAGTTTATCTTCGTCTATCTTTGCCTTCTATGATAGATTATGATCTTGTGTGTTATAATAAATAATGTGCTTCTTTTAAAAAAACAAAGGGGAACTGCGTATAAAATGAACGACTGCGCAATGAAAGGTCTCTGGACCATATGCATTATATGATCTTTGGTTTAATCAGTGTTGTGGGGGAACGGAATGTGTGTGTTTCTGTGTGTGAGTGGCAGATTTCAAAGTTCCTCGTAGATCAGAAGCAACTTTAATTTAAAGCGACTCATTATGTACATGAGTCATTCTCATGCACATAAGCCATAAACGCAATTATGTTTGCCTTTATTTTTTTTTTTGCCTATAAAATATAAGGAACATAAGCCATAAGCCATATATATTTATATATTATAAACACATATACTCCTCTAGTATCTTTGGTTCAAAGGGTCCAAAGGTTGAAAGGTCTGTTTATTGTTACGTGTACCAATTTAAAGTACAGTGAAACTCGAATTACCACACAGACATACTAGAAAAAAACAACAAGACTCACAACTCCATAAAAGTTAACATAAACATCCACCACAGCCGGTTCCATACGTTCCTCCCTGTGATGGCAGTCGAGGCGGTCGAAGCTCCTGCGGCTTGGAGCTCCCGAAGTCTGCGCCTAACTCAAGCTGCACGATGATAGGCCGCAGGCTCCCCACGGCCGGAGCTCCCGTAGTCGGTCTCCAGCAAGAGGCCGCCAGCTCCTCGATGTTAGCCCGCAGTACGGACGGAGATACGATACGGAAATAAATTGAATCTCCGTCGAGGTAAGAGATTAAAAAATGTTTCCTCCAACCCCATCCCCCCCCCCCCCCCCCCCCCACATAAAACAAAGCTGAAGAACACTAAGACATACATTTAACACACACTAAAAAACAACAAAGAAGAAAAGACTGTTGGCGAGGCGGCCATTGTGGCGCCACCCGGTGACAGGTGACAGGGCCGGAGGTATTAATTTTCCTTTTGGCGGACGTTGCGGGTGGGAAGGTGGGAGTCGGGAGTAAGCAGAAAGGGAAAAAGTTCCAATAAAGGGAAGAAGAGAGAGAAGGCCTGTGTAGGAAGGAACCGCAGATGCTGGTTTACACCGAACATAGACCACACAAAATGCTGGAGTAACTCAGCGGGTCAGGCAGCATCTCTGGAGAGAAGGAATGGGTGATATTTTGGGTCGAGACTCTTCCTCAAAGCTCAGAGTCAGGGGGAGAGGGGAGACTAGAGATGTGGAAGGGTGAGGTGTGAAAACGACAGATCAAAGTAGACGGTGATCAAGGAAATGATCAAGGCCTGCTGGGTTGTGGTAGTGAGCTCCTGAAGTGGACTCACTTTGGGGATGAGTAGAGAAGTTCTAGATAGACACAACATGCTGGGGTATCTCAGCTGGTCAGACAGATCTCTGGAGAGAAAGGATAGGGTCGAAACCTATCTATCCACGTTCTCCTATGATGCTGCGTGACCTGCTGAGTTACTCCAGCACTTAGTGACGTACTTGGAGATTAGTTCAGTAGGGCAGGAACAGGCAGGAACAATGGGCCTACCAGGCAGTCCTGCTTCTGCATGTAAGGAAGAAGATAGAAGTGGGCAGTGCAGGGTTGGGGATCGATAAGCTTGAAGGCAGTGGAAGGGAGATTGCTGAGGTAATGATACGGTCTGAGAGATGACGGCCTGGTGCACATCTGTGAAAACATGGGCAAGGGATGCTCGGAGATATCCAAGAACAGCTGCCTGGCCTCCTCTCACTTGGGACGTTGTGCACGATTAGACATTTGGTGACAGAATTTCCCTTCTTAGGTTTATTGAAGTGATTGACATGGAATCAGAAACTCATTGAAACTCTAGCCTTGCTGTCTGCAATTAAATGAGTGAGTTATTAAGTAGGTTTTAACGGATGATATCCCCAGGTCTGCGAACAGTCATGTCTCTACCTTTGGTGTTTGTTTACAGTTATTCTGAGCGACCCCATTAGACAGCGGGTCTTTGCATATACAAGCACTGGGTCAATGAGGCACTGCTGGGCACATGGTACTGAAGGAGGTTTGGGGGACAAATGGAAAAATGTTCCAATGCAGATATGGACTTGCAAGAGATTTCCAATTAATGGATTTAAATGATGCATCGTCCATAAACTCTCCAAAGTGCCGCTCATGAGCAGCAGCCAGTAAAGAATTATCACTGATGTGCATCAGAGATAATGAGGCTGATAGATGACCAAGAGTTTGGTCAAAGGAAGATCCTAAAGGAGAGGCTGAGAGGGTTAGGGAGGGAATTACGGATTTAGATCCCCGACAGCTGAAGGCACAAGTGCCACTGGTGGAGTGATGGAAGTTGAGGTTCATTAGAAATGAGGTGGTTAGTGGCTCTCTTTGGACAAACCATGGGGCTTGGGTCAAGCCCTTGTAAGGTAGGATTAAGATCATTGTGTGGATATAGACTATTGCATATAGACTCAGAGGGCTGTTTCTATGTTTGATGTACTTATTATACATATGTATGGTAATCTAATCTGTATGCAAAAAAAAGGATTTCACTCTATGTTGGAACAAGTGATAATAAAGGAACCATTGTGGGCTGGCAGCATTGAGCACAAGCTGATCTTTGCATTGATTCAATTGACCAACTCACTGTTTAAGAAACAGTTAGACAGGTACATGGATAGGACAGATTTGGAGGAATATGGACCAAGCGCAGGCAGGTGGGGCTAGTGCAGCTGGGACATGTTGGCCGGAGAGGGCAAGCTGGGCCGAAGGGCCTGTTTCCACCCTGTATCACTCCATGACTATGACCAATACCACAACAACAGTTCCATCAGTAGGATTAGGTTTTGGATTGGTAAGAGGCGAGTACATTAGGGATATGGAGAGGATCTGATGCGGAGAAAGTTCAGGACTAACAACGAACAAATTACCAACGGTTTGTTGTTGAAGACACGGGGAACTGCAGGTGCTGGTTTACCAAAAAATATTCAAAGTGCTGGAGTAACTCAGCAGCATATTGTAGAACGGAGAGGCGACTTTCTGGATCGGGATCCTTCTTCAGTGCTGATATCAACGCTGAATGAGACTTTTTGTTTTATTTTTGTCAAAGTTGGAACATTTAGTTTTATGGCCACAGTGATCTCATCACTACCTTTACATAAGAGGTATAAAACTAAATTAATTGCTTCAAAGTTTTTACACATCACAGGGCAACTGTTATTGGGAGTGGATCAATAGTTAGCATGGTTAATAATTGACCTTCTCTGTTAAACATTCAGAGAGACTCCAGCAAGCTCACATTATACCGCAGTCGCGATTTAACCCCAGACAAATTCTCATTCTCCGAATTCCTTTAAGCTGAGAAAATCTCATTCTCTTTCTGACCTCGGGGAAGGTCCCAACCCAAAACATAGTTTGTCCATTCCCACCACAGATGCTGCCTGACCCGCTGAGCCCCTCCAGCACTTTGTGTTTAGCTCAGGATTCTGGCATCTGCAATTCCTTGAATTTCTCAGTAATCAATAGTTCTATCAATGGTACTTTATTCTCATATATACCTGGATACAGTGAAATTCTTTATTTTGCAAAAAAAAAAATCACACCATACATAAGCACAATCATAATTGGGTACAAAAGTCATCGATTGTAGTATGAGGATAGTAGCCCTCACCGAGACAGTAAACAGCGAGTCGCCGTGTATCCAGCGTCATCTCGTGCCCTGCAAGGGTCAGGGGTGGCATGGTGGTGCAGCCTCAGTGCCATAGACCTGGGTTTGATCCAGGTTCCAGACCTTGGGTGCTGTTTAGTTTACTTTAGTTTAGAGGAAACAGGCCCTTCGACCCACCGAGTCCACGCCGACCAGCGATCCCCGCACATGAACACTGCCCTACACACACTAGGGACAATTTACACATACACCAAGCCAATTAACCCACAAACCTGTACGTCTTTGGAGTGTGAGAGGAAACTGAAGATCTCGGAGAAAACCCGCGCAGGTCACGGGGAGAACGTACAAACTCCGTACAGACACCACCTGTAGTCGGGATCGAACCAGGGTCTCCGGCGCTGCAAGCGCTGTAAGGCAGCTACTCTACCGCTGCGCCACTGTGGCCGCCCTGTCTGTGTGGAGTTTGCACATTCTCCCACGCTTGCATGTCCACATGTCCCGCCTGTGGTGCTTCAGTTCCTTGGAATGTGGGGACAAAATGGGATTAATGAACGATTGATGCCGGTTGATGGTTGGCATGGACTTGGTGGGCTGAAGGGCCTATTTCTGCACTCTGTGCGGCTGTGAGTGTAAACAAATGAGTCAGTGTCAGGTGCATGTGGTCGCCGTTCCAAAGTACAGGTGTTGTTGATACATTAACCTTCACATCACTTCATCACCACACAACGGCCAAGGCTGTTGCAGTCACTTCCAACCCTCATCAAAGTGTTTGCATATCAAATGGTTTGAATTCATTATTTAGTGATGTGTTTAATCGCGGAAAGGATCGGCCTCTATGCAGACTTCTGGCAGAAGAACAGAGATTTAGACTTTAGAGACGCAGCGCAGAAACAGGCCCTTCAGCCAACCGAGTCTGTGCCGACCAGCGATCCTACACACAAGCGACAATTTACAATTTATAACAGGTCCTTCGGCCCACTGAGTCCGTGCTGAACAGCGATCACCCCATACACTAGCTATCCTACACACTAGGGACAATTTATAATTTGTACCGAAGACAATTAACCTACAAACCTGCATGACTTTCGAGTGTGGGAGGAAACCGGAGCACCCGGAGAAAACCCACGTGATCACGGGGAGAACGCAAAACACCGCACAGATCGCACCCCTAGACAGGATCAAACCCGGGTCTCCGGCGCAGTAAAGCAGCTACTCTACTACTGCACTGCCGTGCCACTCATTAATCAGAAGATATTGGAATGCTGACATTCTTTAACGCTGAAGGTATGAGGTGAGTCACGTTCAGCCTCGCTGCAACTCCGGGGCATCAGATACAGATCGACCTTGACTTCAGAGAATCCCCATCTGGTTGTTTGTTTTTCCCACAGACCGGCCGACCTCTCCCTGCTGGCCAGGGACTCGATGACCCACCACACCTCCCTCTCCAGCTCAGGGATCCCTTTCCACAGCAGTATGTCGAACGTGAGCAGGGGAAGAGCACCAGCGTTTATCACTCAGTAACTGTCTGATCTATTCGCTGTGCTTGTTCTGAACTGCAGCAATAACTACACTTGTCCTTAGCTTAGTTTAGTTTAGAGATACAGCACGGAAACAGGCCCTGCAATAGAGGCCGACCCAAACTACGAAACAGGTCATTCGGCCCACAGAGTCTGCGGCGACCAGCGATCCACGCATATTAACACTATCCTACATACACACAAGGGACTATTTACATTTATACCAAGACAATTAACCTGCAATCTGTACGTCTTTGGAGTATGGGAGGAAATCGGAGATCTCGGAGAAAACACACGTGGTCACGGGGAACACATGCAAACTCCGTACAGACAGCACCCTTCGTCGGGATCGAATCGGGTCTCTGGCACTGAAAACACTGTAAGGCAGCAATTCTACTGCTGCACCACTGTGCCATGTTCTGTTATTTCTTTGAATGCAAAGCACTTCTGGACATCCTACAGATGGGGGGGGAAAGCATTAGAAACGCAAGTCATAGATTTATACAGTGTGGAAACGGGCCCTTCAGCACAACTTGCTTACACCAACCAACATGCCCCCTCTACACTAGGCCCACCTACCTATGTTTGCCCCTTACCCCTCTACACCTTTTCTAACCATGTACCTGTCTAAACGTTTCTTCAATGTTGCGATAGTACGTGCCTCAACTACCTCCTCTGGCAGCTCATTCCACACACCCACCAACCGTTGTTTCAACATTTGTCCTCTCAGGTTCCTATTAAACCTTTCTCCCATCACCTTAAACCTATGTCCTCTGGGTTTTGATTTCCTTGTTTCTCAAAGTCCTTGTTTAAATCAAGACATTAGTGGGTGTTTAGTCCAGTTTAGTTTAGAGATACAGTGTGGAAACAGGCACTTTAGCCCACCGAGTCTGCGCCGACCAGCATTCGCCCCATACCCTAGTTCTATCCGACACACTTGGAGCAATTACAGAAGCAAATTAATCTACAGACCTGCAAGCCTTTGAAGATGAGCGGAACCAGAGCACCCGGAGAAAACCCACGCCGGTCACGGGGAGAACAGACAAACTCCGTACAGACAGCTGCCGTGGTCAGGATCAAGTCCGTGTCTCTGACGCTGTGAGGCAGCAGCTCTACGCGCCGCGACACCATGCCGCCCACATCCTTTAAAGAAAGGTCCCGACCCGCTGAGTTACTCCAGCATTATGTGAAACATCACCAATCCATGTTCTCCAGAGATGCTGCCTGACCCGCTGAGTTACTCCAGCATTATGTGAAACATCACCTATCCATGTTCTCCAGAGATGCTGCCTGACCCGCTGAGTTACTCCAGCATTATGTGAAACATCACCAATCCATGTTCTCCAGAGATGCTGCCTGACCCGCTGAGTTACTCCAGCATTATGTGAAACATCACCTATCCATGTTCTCCAGAGATGCTGCCTGACCCGCTGGGTTACTCCAGCATTATGCGAAACATCACCTATCCATGTTCACGAGAGATGCTGCCTGACCCGCTGAGTTACTCCAGCACTTTATGTCCTTTTGTGTATTAACCAGTATCTGCAGTTCCTTGCCTCTTCATATCCATTGACATCCACATGTTCATCCCCAACGACTCAATGCTCAAGAAGCTTTCAGAGATCCTATACCTTGCCTGTGAGGGGTGTTGTGTTAGGGGAGGAAAGCTGTTCTGGACATGGCATAGTCCAAGTTGTCCAAGTACTGACCTTCACAACAAGCTACAAATTTCCAGGTGACTCAACAAAAAGGCATTTTGCTGCCGTTGCCAGCACTCCCCAATAAAACCAACGGTGCTGGGGTGAGTCGTGGTGAGAAAGGCTGGGTTGTGCACACTTGGTTCATAATCAATCTTTGTGCACCTGGGAACCTCACATTGAAAAATGTGTAGGAAGGAACTGCAGATGCTGGTTTACACTGAAGATAGTCACAAAATGCTGGAATAACTTTCTTTAGAAGAAGAGGCTCGACCCAAAACGTCACCCATTCCTTCTCTCCAGAGATGCTGCCTATCCCGCTGAGTTACTCCAGCATTTTGTGTCCATCTTCATTGAGAAATAAGCAACAGGCAGGAGATAAAACCCACTTACGTTGAAGGTGGAAGATGGCACGAAGGTTGAAGGCAGCCGGGCGAGAAGCGGGAAGATAGTTCGTGGGATGACCGGACGGAGTCAATGTCTGCAACGGGCCTTTATGGCCAGCTGGTGACTTGTGGACTCTTATATAGGGACCCCGTGGGCTGTTTCTATGCATTATGTACTATGAAACGCTTGAACCATTAAATCACAGCGGTGACATCTGAATTCACAATCTCAGCATCTTGTTAGATTTAGCTTTTAGGGCGAACGGAATCAAGGGATATGGTGAGAAATCAGTAACGGGGTACTGATTCTGGATGATCAGCCGTGATCATATTGAATGACGGTGCTGGGTCGATGGGCCGAATGGCCTACTCCTACACCTATTTTCTATGTTTCTAACATACCTGCCTGGGACAAGGCACAGGAAAGTTTGCTCTGTACCTGATTCTGGAAGAGAGAGCTTCAAGTGCCTGTCCCACTTGCCGATTTTTTCAGCGACTTCCGGCTTCATTGACTGATGTATCAGGTCACCGAATAATTTGCGGCGTGATGCGGCCATGACGACGTATAGACGCGCGGCCAATTTGATTTGAAAAAATCAAGTGTTGTAACATTTTTTTTATCGCCGCTAGATTTTGAAATGTTCAAAATCTTTTGGCAACCCTGACATGACGCCGGCAGTGGCCAATAAAATCGCCAAGTGGGAAAGGCCTTTCACTCTATCTCTCACCCATGCCCATACGCAAGGACTGTGTAAATATTGGCATTGGTTTATTAATGTCACGTGTACCGAGGTACAGTGCATAGCTTCTGTTCGCGTGCTATCCAGTCAAATTATGAGTACAATCAAACTGTACACAAGTACAACAGGTGGAGCAAAGAGAAAAATAGATTTGCAAGTGGAAAAGAGATTTAAGAGCAGAGTTGTTTAAGAAAGAACTGCAGATGCTGGAAAAAACGAATACAGATACAGCGCAGAAACGGGCCCTTCGGCCCACCGAGTCCACACCAACCAGCGATTACCCCGTACTCTAGCACCACCTGACTCACACTAGGGACAATTTACAATTTACAGAAGCCAATTAACCTACAAACCTGGACGTCTTCGAAGTGTGGGAGGAAACCGGAGAAGACCCAGGCAATCACAGGGGGAATGTGCAAACAACACGCAGACAGCGCCTGTAGTCAGGATCAAACCCGGGTCTCTGGTGCTGTGAGGCAGTAGCTCTACCCGTTGCACCACCGTGCCTACCGTGCGTCCCCCACATTCAGGGGTGGCAAGAGTTGAGGTGCCCGTGATTATTGCTATTTGTTTGTTTGCTTGTGGTCAAATTCCGAACCATTCTCAGCCAGTATCGACTGCTGACTTTCTCCTCCCTTCCCTCATTCCTGGCCTCCCCTGCCAGATGAAACTAACATGAAGAGAACAGGAAAGGGCTGCGTGGGTGGAAACTCCTGCTTTAATCTTCTTTATGCCTTTTGTTCTCAAGATCAGCCAGGTACGAGAAAGATTTGATTGTTCCAAGTATCTGACTGTCACTGAGCACATCACTCTTTGCCTTCCACAAAACTTTTGATTTAAGTTTGTTAATGTCTCGTGTAGCAAGTGAAATACTTTGCCTATCTCTACTCAGATCAGATAATACCATACATAAATACAATCAACTCAAACTCAAGTACAATAGGTAGAGCAAAGGGGAAGATACAGAGTGCAGAATATAATTCTCAGCATTGTAGCGCATCAGTTACAGAGACAAAGCCCAATGTCCGCAAAGGTGAATCGGACAGTACCCTAGCTTATGGAAGGACCATTCAGAAGCCTGATAACAGAGGGGAAGAAGCTGTTCCTGAGTCTGGTTGTGCGTGCTTTCAAGCTTCAAGCTTGTGATGGATAGGAGTGGGGAGAAGACGGAATGACCAGGGTGGGATAAGTCTTTGATTGTGTTGGCCGCTTTTCTTTACATTGGCAGAGTGAAAAACATTTTCACCCAGAGAGTTGTGAATCCGTGGAATTCTCTGACTCAGAAAACACTGGAGGCCAATTATCTGGATACTTTCAAGAGAGAGTTAGATAGAGCGCTTAAAGATAGCAGAGTCAAGGGATACGGGGAGAAGGCAGGAACGGGGTACAGATTGTGGATGATCAGCCATGATCACGGTGAATGGCGGTGCTGGCTCGAAGGGCTGAATGGCCTACTCGTGCACCTATTGTCTATTTTCTATTGTCTATTGAAGTGTAGATGGAGTCAATGGTGGGGAGTCAGGTCTGTGTGATGGACTGGACTACCTGCAGGGACATAGCAAAGACTGGACCCTCCAGGACAACCAGACTCAACCTTGTTAGATCGCCAGTGATGATGACAATGATGATGATGAGGAGAAAGACCAAGTCATTGTGTATTTCTATGGCAGAGATTGTCAGATGCCTGATTAGTACGTGTCAAGAGTTGTAGGGAGAAAGCAGGAGAATGGAGTTGAGAGGGAAATATAGATTATCCATGATTGAATGGTGGAGTAGACACGGTGGGCTGAAAGGCCTAATTCTGCTCCTATGATTTATGAACTTATAAATGTCCTGTCATTCTGTGTTATCCAAACATACCTCACTCGTGCAGAAGTCGTCAACCTAGTTTTGTTATGGTTACAATGAACAAGTTTGCATCTTCATTAAAACTATCGCAGTCCAAGGAAGTGCCAGAACTAGACACAAAAAGCTGGAGTAACTCTGCGGGACAGGAGAAAAGGAATAGGTGACGTTTCGGGTCGAGACCCCTCTTCAGACCATTTTCCACGCCAGGGCATTTTCCAGTTAAGCATTACATCTGAAGTGGATTCACAGTGGAGCCATAAGTTTGCTCTCCAGAAATTCCCCAAACAGCAACAAATAAACAGCAACACAATCTGGCTTGAAGCATAAATACTAGAAACTGTGCCAGGAAACTTTCAGTAAGTGGAATCAACACAATACACAACCTGTGCCTAAGGGGAAGAGGACTTCCGTAACACTGGTCTTGTTTGTTGAGTTGGAGCCGGTCCTGTACTAATTCCAGCAGTTAAAGTGAAACCAGCTCCTTGGGACAGGTTAGACTCGCCCTGTCATAGAAACATAGACACATAGAAAATAGGTGCACGGGTAGGCCATTCGGCCCTTCGAGCCTGCATCGCCATTCAATATGATCATGGCTGATCATCCAACTCAGTATCCTGTACCTGCCTTCTCTCCATATCCCCTGATCCCTTTTGCCACAAGGGCCACATCTAAATCCCTCTTAAATATAGCCAATGAACTGGCCTCAACTACTTTCTGTGGCAGAGAATTCAGTGACAGATTCACCACTCTCTGTGTGAAAAAGAAATATCATCTCGGTCCTAAAGACTTCCCCCTTATCCTTAAACTGTGACCCCTTGTTCTGGACTTCCCCAACATCGGGAACAATCTTCCTGCATTTAGCCTGTCCAACTCCTTAAGAATTTTGTAAGTTTCTATAAGATCCCCCCTCAATCTTCTAAATTCTAGCGAGTACAAGCCGAGTCTATCCAGTCTTTCTTCATATGAAAGTCCTGCCATCCCAGGAATCAGTCTGGTGAACCTTCTCTGTACTCCCTCTATGGCTTTTCTCAGATTAGGAGACCAAAACTGTACGCAATACTCCAGGTGTGGTCTCATATATAATGATACCTCATGCCAAAACAAACCAACTAATAATGCATATAATCATAATCATACTTTATTAGCCAGGTATGTTTTGCAACATACAAGGAATTTAATTTGCCATACAGTCATACCAATAAAAAGCAACAGAACACACAAAATATATTTTAACATGAATATCCTCCACAATGACTCCTCCACATTCCTCACTGTGATGGAAGGCGAAAAAAAAAGTTACATCTCTTTCCTTCATTGTTCTCCCGCGGTCGGAGGCCCCGAGTCTTCCGTTGACGGGACAATCTTGACTCCCGTAGCCGGTGGCTGGCCTCCTTGTTGGGGTGATCAAGCTCCTGCATCGGGGGGGATCTCAGCTCCCCCTCGCCGGGCGATCAGACCCCAGGTCGGGGCTGGTCGAAGGTCGTGTGGTTTTGGAGCTTCCCGACGTCGGTCTTTCCCGAGACTGCGAGCTCCTTGTTGAAGTCCGCAGGCCGTGGTTGGAGCGTCGATTCCAGGCAAGGGATCGGTTCCAATAGTAGGTCCACGCCCCTGCAGTGGGGCTCAAAGTCAGTCCGAGCAAGGCCTCCAGCTCCATGATGTTAGGCCGCAGAGCAACCGGAGATACGATCCGGAAAATAATCACATCTCCGGCAAGGTAGAGATTGAAAAAAAGTTTCCCCCAACCCCCCCCCCCCCCCCCCCCACATAAAACAAAGAAGAGAACATTAATGCAAACGTTTAAAACACATTAAAAATCACAAAAAACAGACAAAAGGACAGACAGACTGGGCGAGGCTGTTATCGCGGAGCTACCCGGTGAAACTCAGTTATACTGCAGTAAAACGCTGCTTCCGAAGGTAACAGTAGCTGCCTCTATAAATATGGGTGTGATGGACTAACCCTGAAATGAGCAGTGATTTTAGATAAACAAGGAACTACAGAGGCTGGCTTTCAAAACAAAAGCACAGAGTGCTGGAGTTACTCAGCAGGTCAGGCAGTGTCTCTGGAGAACATGGATAGGTGATATTTCAGGTCAGGACCCTTCATCAAAAGGTTATTGACCTGAAACGTCACCTATCCATGTTCTCCAGAGATGCTACCTGACCCGCTGAGTTAGTCCAACACTCTGTGTCCCTTTTTTAGATGCCAACTATTGCCTCTATCTCCACTTCCTCCCTTAAGTCCTTGAACATTTTATCTCCTATATTATTTAATCTTTCCACCACTCCATGTCATAACTCGCAAGATCATACGTGATAGGAATAGAAGTAGGCCACTTGGCCCATCAAGTCTACTCTGCTATTTTATCATGGCTGATCTATTTCTCCCTCCTAACCCCATATGTCTGTGATATATTTTCCTGTCAGTCGCCATACCACTATTAGTTGAGGTTACTGAAGGCCAACTTGCTTGGTCCCGGACAGCTCGGGCAGAGTTTCACCGGATATTGTCCCAGCCCTTCACCAAAGCCACAAAAGGCAAATGACATAAGGAATAGGAGCAGAATTAGGCCATTCGGCCCATCAAGTCTACTCTGCCATTCAATCATGGCTGATCTACCTCTCCCTCCAAACCCCATTCTCCTACCTTCCTATAACCTCTAGCACCTGTACTAATTAAGAATCTATCTCGGTCTTAAAAATATCCACTGACTTGGCCTCCACAGCCTTCTGTGGGAATGAGTTCCACAGATTCACAACCCTCTGGCTAAAGAAATTCCTCCTCACCTTCATAAAATAACATCCTTTATTTCTGAGGCTATGACCTCTAGGCCTAGACTCTCCCACCAGTGGAAACATCCTCTCCACATCTACTTTTTCCAAGCCTTTCACTATTCTGTTTGTTTCAAATCTCCGTCCTTATCATTCGCTCTGAACCTTTGACACCGCTCACTTTCCTCCCATGTGCCTCATCCATTGTTTGTCTCACTTCCCTTCTTATTCATAGATTCTTATCTCTGGAATTCCCTCCCAGACCTTCCTATTTCTCTTTACTCATCGATTTAAACCCTGTGTTGATTTTGAATCATAAGTCCTAGTGTGCAACACTTCCTTTGACAGAACTCCCTGGAGGTGTCCTGCTCACCGTAACTAATAATCTATGACCGTTCACGGGCGGCACGGTGTAGAGTTGCTGCCTTACAGCGCCGGAGACCCGGGTTCAATCCCGACTATGGGTGCTGTCTGTGCGGAGTTTGTACGTTCTCCCCGTGACCTGCGTGGGGTTTCTATGAGATCTTTGGTTTCCTCCCACACTCCAAATATGTACAGGTGGACTCGGCGGGCCGAAGGGCCTGTTTCAGCGCTGTATATCTCAACTAAACTAAACTAGACAGCAATTCTATCCCTCAGATGCTGCCTGACCCGCTGAGTTATTCCAGCACTTGTATTTTTTTGTAAACCTGCGTCTGCAGTTCCTTGTTTCCACACCTGAACCAGTCGTGTTTATGTACAGGCAGGGTGCGTTTGTGTTACCCCAGGCAACGTTAAAACAAATTTTAAATATTCCCAATTTTTCGCATTTCTGAAGTGACATCAGGAAAATGCGTGAAAGGTTTTCTCGTGGACATGGGACTTTCCGTCCAATGAACCCACTGTGGGCAGGTTCCACCCTTGCATGGAATCACCCCCTCTCAGTTAACCGAAACCACTTGTGGCTTTTTACAACAAAAGTGAGTTTCTTCTAGTTTTCTAGTTTTGCTATGTTGCTAAGCAACAGAATGCCCTTCCCCGAGTCTCTAAGTTTCTGTCTCAGGAACGAGTGGTTTTGGTTGGATGTTACCGGCATCTCTCACTGAGCTGAAACCTAACGTATGGCCAATCAGGCCATTCCGCAGTACTATCCCCCCCATACCCCCCAACTGCGTACCTCTTGTCCACGCACAGAAAGATGGTAGGTCTGAAGAAGGGTTTCGGCCCGAAACGTTGCCGATTTCCTTCGCTCCATAGATGCTGCCTCACCCGCTGAGTTTCTCCAGCATTTTTGTCTGTCTGCCTTCGATTTTCCAGCATCTGCAGTTCCTTCTTAAACATACACGGTAGGTTCTATCCCTTAAGAATGGTTGCAAATCTCTTTTTTTTTAAATAATCACTGCTGATGGAATCAGTTATGCTTCAATCAATGTTGATTGGCAGCATCTCAGGAGAGAAGGAATAGGTGACGTTTCGTGACGAGACCCTTCTTCTGACGGAGAGTCAGGGGAGATGGAAACGTGAGATATAGACGGTGATGTGGAGAGATATAGAACAAATGAATGAAAGATATATGCAAAAAAGTAACGGTGATAAAGGGACTGGGCTATTGTTGGAGCTCACAATGGTCCGTTGTTGGCTGTGGCATAGGAGAAAACGAGTTTCAGACAATGAAACTCACCTGGTTGACAGTGAAACAACGACTAGGGTGGGGGAGAGAGGGGGGGGGGGTGCAATGATTACTTGAAGTTAAATAAATCAATACTCCAGAAATGCTGCCTGTCCCGCTGAGTTACTCCAACATTTTGTGTCTATCTGCTATAAACGTTTTGTCGTATAAACTGCGCCCTGGACAGCTGCAGCGAGTCTCCCCGCCTCGGCTCCTGGATCAGAGGCAGAGTTTTACAAAGGGTCACAAAGTAACATCAGGTAACATCTCTGGAGAACATGACAGGTGCCGTGTGTGTGGGAAGCAACTGCCGGTTCAAACCGAAGATAGACACAAAAAAGCTGGAGTAACTCAGCGGGACAGACAGCGTCTCTGGAGAGAAGGAATGGGTGACGTTTCGGGTCGAGACCCTTCTTCAGACTGAGAGTCTCTCGTCTCCTTCTCCCCTGAACCTCAGTCTGAAGACGGGTCTCGACCCGAAACCTCGCCCATTCCATCTCTCCAGAGACGCTGCCCGTTCCGCTGAGTTACTCCAGCACTCTGCGTCTTGTTGCATGTTATCCAGCACCTGCAGTTCCTTGTGTACACAGAGATTTGCGGAGTTTATTGGAGATCGAGCTGGGTGGGGGCGGGACCGATCCGTGGTGCCGCCCAGGTGACGGGCACCGCCGGCGGTTCATTCACTCACACCTGGGCAGGTGAGTGGAGCACCTGGAGCGGCGCGGAGTCCGGGGGCAAGCGGACCAGGTACAAGCCGGGGACGGGACAGGCGCTACTCGCAGACACTCTGAGCGCTTGCAGCCGCGGGCCAGCGCTGCCATGGGCGACGGGGCTCCGCAGTCGTGGTGGAAGTTCGCCTTCATGCGCAAGAAGAGCGGCTCGAAGGTGCTGAGCGAGTTGGCGGTGGAGCCGAGCAACACTGACAGCTCCGACCGCGAGGCCAGGGGTGACCCGCAGCTGGAGGCCAGGCTGGAGAAGATTGTGGACAAAAGCACCAAGGGCCGGCACGTCAGGGTCTCGCACTCCGGACGCTTCAAGGAGAAGAAGAAGGTTCGCTCGAGTCTATCGGAAAATCCCGGCTTCTACAGTCAGACGGACACCGGGAGCAGCGCCGAGCCGTGAGCCGGGCGCCTGCTGCCTGCCCGCCCGCCTTGCATCCACCCATCCACCGACTGTCGCGGCGACCCGACACCGGACTGTGCGGGGATGCCAGCACCGGGGCTCCGGGCAGGCCTGGCAGATAGCCCGCAACATCACCAGCACTTGGCTGTGTCGACAACAACGCACGCAAAGGGTTAACGTCCACGCACTTGACTCCAGCACTGTTTTGGTAAACCTGCATCTGCAGCTCCACTTGATGGAGTCACGGAATGTAATCCAAGGGGTTAACTCGCCGCTGCACTCGGAGTTAATTTCCCGAGACCAACATGTAAAGATCGGAAGAAACTTCACTGCCCGAAGTGGACAAACTAGTTCAAAAACAAACGGCGCCAAGACTGACTTCTTTAAAGTCTCTTTTCACAAAGTAATTGAACTTTGGAAAACAAATGGATTTTCTAGAGTGTGATTTTGGGGACTGGCGCGAAATGAACACTGCACGGTGCTGTCGGGGGGGGGGGGGGGGGGGGGGGGGGGAGAGAAAAGCGGGGAGGGCGGGGTGTGTGTGGGGTGGGGGGGGAGGAGAGGGAAGGAGGAGGGGGAAGAACTGTTCTCTCACCAATCTGACTTTCCCCGATTTGTTGTCACCTTCTCCCAGCTTTCCTTGGCCCCCCTCCGCTTTGATATCCCGTTATCGCACCTTACACTTCCTTATCTCTGTGTGTCTCTCTCTCCCCTGACTCTCAGTCCGAAGAAGAGTCTCGACCCGAAACGTCACCCATTCCTTCTCTCCAGAGATGCCGCTGAGTTACTCCAGCATTGTGTCTCTCGTGTGTGTGTGTGTGTATATATGTGTATGAGAAAGTCCTTATCCATCTATAAATCTCACAAGTTTTGCATGTAAGTGACTCGATGCGTGTAATTAGTAAAGTGTGTTTTTTTTTTCTTTGGGGGGGAGAGGAGGGAGGGGGGAGTGAGAACAAGATCATGTTTTAAGTAAAAATAAAAATAGTGGATTATGTTTAGACAACAGCCACAGCTTGGAAAAAAATATACTGTCACGGGAACTGAGTTTTGGCGGCGTGCCAAATGAATGTGGCTGCAATCGCGGGAGATGTCGGTAATTAGGGTGTTTGATTGACAAAGGGTTCTTGAGATCCCTTAACAAATATTTAATTAAAACCAGAATTTGCAGATTTACATCTTGGTGTCAAAGTGTTTTTGCTAACGCTCCTTGTTGGGCACCTTGGACGGTTTAAAGGTGAACCGGACACAGACCGCTCACCTCTTGTTATCATAAACACAAAATGCTGGCGCAACTCAACGGGACGGGCAGCATCCCTGGAGAGAAGGAATGGGGTGACGTTTGGGGTCCCGCTGAGTTACTCCAGCGTTTTGTGTCCAGCTCTGGCACTTCCTTGGACTGCGAAAGCTTGGATGGAGAATCGGAGATGGAACGTTGTTACTTGTAAGCATAACAAGTTACTCCAACGTTTTGTGTCTATCTTTGGTTTAAACACATACTCATAAACAGGTGGGCCTGATGACAAGAATCCCAGTGAACTGGTCTGGGTGGGTAAGGCAACGCGACTGTGGGAGGCCACCGCTTGTAACTGAAACTACCGTGAGAGCTTTTAATATTAAATTTTAAAAAGGTTCCTGGGTAATTTAGTACAGTGACTTTAAAAACAGCCAGGCATCATCTTGATATCGTGTTACGATGTGTATTCCCTTAAGTATTCCCCGTTCCTGTTCAGCACCGGTACCACCCGAACCGTCACCTCTCCCTTCTCTCCAGAGATGCTGCCTGGCCCGCTGAGTTACTCCAGCTTTTTGTGTCTGTCTATCTTCGCTCTCTTTGCTGTGTTCGGTAAAATGTATGTGTCAACAGAATAGTTTCTGGTACAGTGAAGAAGGGTCTCGACCAGAGCCTGTGTCCGCTTTAGACACAAGAAAAGCTGGGGTAACACAGCGGGACAGACATCATCTGTGGAGAGAAGGAATGGGTGACGTTTTGGGTCGAGACCCTTCTTCAGACTGCAGGTTAATTGGCTTCTGTAGATTGTCCCCAGTGCGTCGGATGTAACTAGTGCATGGGGTGATCGATGGTCAGCGCGGACTCGATGGGCTGAAGGGTCTCTTTCCAAACTGTATCTCTAAACTAAACAAAGATCTGAATGAGGGAACCTGATGTGACATTACCACTCAGCGTGTAACTGAGTGGGATTTCTGACCAATGATGCAAAGAGACTTGAAGCTGATTTAGGGTACACAAAAAGCTGGAGAAACTCAGCGGGTGCAGCAGCATCTAAGGAGCGAAGGAGATAGGCGACGTTTCGGGTCGAGACCCTTCTTCAGACTGATCAGGGAAACGAGAGATATAGACGGTGAGGTGGAGAGATAAGGAACAATGAGTGAAAGATATGCAAAAAAGTATCGGTGATAAAGGGAACAAGCCATTGTAGGTTACACAAAATGCTGGAGAAACTCAGCGGGTGCAGCAGCATCTAAGGAGCGAAGGATATAGGCGACGTTTCGGGTCGAGACCCTTCTTCAGACCCTTCAGAAGGGTCGCCCGCTGAGTTTCTCCAGCATTTTGTGTAACCCTCGATTCTCCAGCATCTGCAGTTTCTTCGTTAACAACAAGCCATTGTAAGCTGTTTGTGGTGTGAAAATGAGAAGCTGGTGCGACTGGGGTGGGGGAGGGAGAGAGAGAGAGGGAATGCCAGGGCCCGAGGGCTGAAGGAGAGGTGGGAAGGGGAGGAGACAGCAAGGGTTAACAGAATTGAGAAAATTCAATATTCAAGCCCAAAGGATGCAGACTCCCCAAGCGGAATATGAGGTGCTGTTCCTCCAGCTTGCGGTGTTGCTCACTCTGGCCGTGGAGGAGGCCCAGGACCGAGAGGTCGGATGTGGAATGGGAGGGGGAGTTGAAGTGCTGAGCCACCGGGAGGTCGGGCTGGTTATTGCGGACCGAGCGGAGGTGTTCGGCGAAGCGATCGCCAAGCCTCCGCTTGGTCTCACCGATATAGATCATCTGGCATCTGGAGCAGCGGATGCAGTAGATGAGGTTGGAGGAGGTGCAGGTGAACCTCTGTCGGACCTGGAAGGACTGCTTGGGTCCCTTTTTTAAGGGAGTGGAGGGGGGAGGTGAAGGGACAAGTGTTGCATGAAGCTGATTTAGCCTGAGTGTTCAGCTGAATACTTACCACGTTTTATCTGCAGCCTGGTGTGGTGTATTTACTCTGGTTAGAACATTAAAGGCCGAGGATTATTTACACAGTGTGTAGGCTGGAAAGTCTGGATGTACTGTGAGACTTGGTCAGACTTGTCCACCACAGACTTGTCCACCGCAGATGCGCCGAAGATAGACACAAAATGCTGGAGTAACTCAGCGGGACAGGCAGTATCTCTGGAGAACATGGAGGTCTGAAGAAGGGTCTCAACCCAAGGCGTCGCCCATCTATGTTCTCCAGAGTTACTGCCCGACCTGCTGAGTTACTCCAGAGTGACGGCCAGAGTGAGCAACACCGCAAGTTGGAGGAACAGCACCTCATATTCCGCTTGAGGAGTCTGCATCCTTTGGGCTTTAACATTGAATTTTCCCAATTCTGTTAACCCTTGCTGTCTCCTCCCCTTCCCACCTCTCCCTCAGCCCTCGGGCCCTGGCATTCCCTCTATCTCTATCTCCCTCCCCCACCCCAGTCGCACCAGCTTCTCATTTTCACACCACAAACAGCTTACAATGGCTTGTTCCCTTTATCATCGATACTTTTATGCATATCTTTCATTCATTGTTCCTTATCTCTCCACATCACCGTCTATATCTCTCGTTTCCCTGATCCCTGACCAGTCTGACGAAGGGTCTCGACCCGAAACGTCGCCTATCTCCTTCGCTCCTTAGATGCTGCTGCACCCGCTGAGTTTCTCCAGTTTTTGTGTACCCTCGATTCTCCAGCATCTGCAGTTCCTTCTTTAACACTGCTGAGTTACTCCAGTGATTTATGTCCTTCACAGATATAAGGACCTTTGTGAGACCATCCCTGGCATATTGACTGCAGTTCGACAATGATAAAAAATACGACTGGGTGATCTCAGGATACGGGGAAAACATTCTGAGAGAGATGAGTCATTTCTTCACTGATTGTGCTGACTCGTGGGGTCATGATCTTTTCAAGGAGAGGGATCTCCAGATACAAGGTGCTGGAGTAACTCACTGGGTCGGGCAACATCTGAGTCTGATGAAGGGTCCCGACCTGAAACATCACCTACCCATGTTCTCTAGAAATGCTGCCTGACCTGCTGAGTTACTCCAGCACTTTGTGTCTTTTTCTTCGTGGACCAGGATCTGCAGTTCTTTGCATCCAGAATTCTGGGTACATAAGGTATTAAGGATATGAAAAGAGATCAGGAATATTGAGCTGGAGGATTAGATGTCCCTGTATTGGGCAGCACAGTAGTACAGCTGCGAGCCCTGCTGTCTCTCGCTCCAGTGTCCCAGGTTCGATCCTGATCCCAGGAGTCGATCATGTGGAGTTTGCAAGTTCTCTCTCGGACTGTGTGGGTGTTCCCCGGGTGATCTGGTCCTCCCACATTCCCATCATATTCTAGTAGGCTAATTGCCTATTGTTAAAGTAACCCTAGTTCAGTTGATGATTAGAAGAATGAAGGGGGCAGGGAGTTAGATGAGCATTTGAGAAATGTCAATGAAGGATCCAGATGGAATTGGTGTGAGTTGGCATAGAATCGATGGGCTGAATGGCTGCCCTGTATGCTGCAAGGAAATAAGAATAGCAGAGCAGGGATTTGAATATTTGACCATCTGAAGAATGGTCTTGACCCGAAACGCCATCCATTCCTTCTCTCCAGAGATGCTGCCTGACACATTGAGTTATTCTAGCATTTTGTGTCTATCTTCGATTTAAATCAGCATTTGCAGTTTCTTCCTGCACGCTAATCAGAACCTGGATTAAAAATACTCATCGACTTGGCCTCGACTGCCGTCTGTGACAATAAATTCCACAGAGTGTCTACACTCTGGCGAAATATCCATGGACTGTATATTTACCTGTATTATATGTAGGCTTAGTTCATCTCATTTTCTGCCCATGACTAACAGCATCCTGTAGCCACACCCAAGTCCAGTCAGCAAGTTCCACTAGGCAACATTTGTTTTGCTTTATTATTGTCATGTGTACCGAGGCGAGTTGAAAACCTATTGTTTGCCTGCTAGCCCGGTCACAATGTACCATGGTTGAGGACCATCAAGTCACGCTCAAAGTACAACAGGTAGAGCAAAGAGGAAAATACCAGAGTGAAGACTATATATTTTTACAGCCTTGTAATGTCAACAGTTCCAGAGAAAAGTCCAAATGTACAATGAGGAAGGATGGAAGATCGGGCCCGCACCCTGATTTATGTCAGGGCTCTTCAGCAGACGTGTGGCCTGTCCCCATGGTAACCAAGTATATCCACCCATTGTTCGCAGTTTCTCTTTCTAATTCGGAGGCATTTATTTTACAAAGTAAATCAAGTCCTAAATGCAAGTTTCAGTTTGTAGCCTGGTGTCGTTTTTTTATGTGTCCAGTTGCTGAAAATCCAAAACACAAGCTGGCTCTTTAGTCCATCTCTGCTGCATGGAAACAGGCCCTTCGGCCCACCGAGTCAATGCCAACCATCGATCGCCCATTCACACCAGTCCTATGTTTTCCCACTGTCTGCGCAATTTTGGAGCAATTTAGAGAAACCAATTAGTCTTCAAACCCACACGTCATTGGTTTTGGAGAAAACCCACGCAGGTCGCAGGGAGAACGTGCAAACTCCACTCAGACAGCACCCGAGGTCAGGATCGAACCCGGGTCTCTGGCACTGAGAGGCAGCTGTGCCATCGCGCAACTCTTAAAAAAGCAAACATATAAAGAAAAGCTACTGGAGGCACAGCGGCATCTGAGAAAAGAGAAACAGCCCACATCTGTGTTGGTGGACTCCTTATCAGAACAGGGAAATGGAGTTAAAGTTTGTGGAGAGTTTAAATTTAGTGAAGAGATACAGCGCAGAAATGGCTTTGGCCCATCGAGACCAGGGATCCCCACACATTAACACTATCCTACACACACTAGGGACAATTTTACACTTATCGTGGTGGCCCGTCGTTAATGGTGATAGCGGGTTGTGCAGTCTCAATTCTGCTGAGTTCTGACATGGCTCTTGAGTCCAATTGGTGAACCGCACACTCGAGGGCAGTGGGGGCAGATGAAGGACATCGCTGGTGGGTTCTGGACGCCAGCCTTCCTCCTCTCCCTGTCGCTCTATGCGGCGCTCCTCGAAGCTGCTGCTGTTCGCGCTGCTGTGCGCCATCGTGTTCTGTCGCTGGCGCAGGCTTCCAGTTGCTTGGGTGCAAGATCATAATGGTGGAGACGGTCCTTGATGCAATCCTTGTATCGCTTCCTGGGACTCCCACATTTATACCAAGCCAACTAAATTAGAAACCTGTACGTCTTCGGAGCGTGGGAGGAAACCAGAGCACTCGGAGAAAACCCACGCGGTCACAGGGAGAACGTACAAACTCTGTACAGACAACCACCTGCACTCGGGATTGAACCCGGGTCTCTGGCACTGTAAGACAGTTCTGCTGCTGCACCACCTTGGGTAGAGTTGGGTAGGAAAAGTTTTACAAAGGGATTATCTCTGATCAGGTGACGCAAAGATTGCAACAGTGAGGAGCTCTTGGGAAACCAACACGGCTTAGTAAGTTATTGAGAGGGATTTAGAGAAAGAATGTGCAAAGGAACGTTTGAAATGTAGGTCAGAGTAGTAGGAAATGACCAGCAGATCGGGCAGGGTTCATAGCGAGGGAGCAACTGTATTTGAATGCAGAGGGATTGACCACAACAGACCAGGCCAGTTCTGTTGAGTTCAATATTAAATGTTCACATCAGGTCCAAATGGAAAGTGAGGTGCTTTGGGATGTGGAGGGAAACCAGAGCAGCCGGAGAAAACCCGCGTGGTCACAAGGAGATCATGCAAACTCTGCACAGTCAGCACTAAGGTCAGGTTTGAACCTGGTTCTCTGGCACTGTGAGCAGCAGCTCTAGCAGTTGCACCTCTCAAGTTCAAGTGAGTTAATTGTCATGTATCCCTGATAGGACAATGAAATTCTTGCTTTGCATCAGCACACAGAACATAGAAGGCATTTACTACAAAACAGATCAGTGTGTCCATATACCATATATAAATATATACACACATGAATAAATAAACTAATAAAGTGCAAATAACAGATAATGGGTTATTAGTTTTCAGAGTTTTGTCCGAGCCAGGTTTAATAGCCTGGTGACTGTGGGGAAGTAGCTATTCCTGAACCTGGTCGTTGCAGTCTTCAGGCTCCTGTACCTTCTACCTGAAGGTAGCAGGGAGATGAGTGTGTGGCCAGGATGGTGTGAGTCTTTGATGATGCTGCCAGCCTTTTTGAGGCAGCGACTGCGATAAATCCCCTCAATGGAAGGAAGGTCAGAGCCAATGATGGACTGGGCAGTGTTTACTTTTTGTAGTCTTTTCTTCTCCAGGGCGCTCAAGTTGCCGAACCAAGCTACGATGCAACCGGTCAGCAAGCTCTCTACTGTGCAACTGTAGAAATTAGAGAGAGTCCTCCTTGACAAACCGACTCTCCGTAATCTTCTCAGGAAGTAAAGGTGCTGGTGAGCTTTCTTGATAATTGCATCTGTGTTCTCGGACAGGAAAGATCTTCAGAGATGTGCACGCCCAGGAATTTGAAGCTCTTGACCCTTTCAACCATCGACCCGTTGATATAAACAGGACTGTGGGTCCCCATCCTACTCCTTCCAAAGTCCACAATCAGTTTCTTGGTTTTGCTGGTGTTGAGGGCCAGGTTATTGTGCTGGCACCATATGGACAGTCGCTCGATCTCTCTTCTGTACTCCGACTCATCCCCATCAGTGATACGTCCCACAACAGTGGTGTCGTCAGCGAACTTGATGATGGAGTTCGCACTGTGACCGGCTATGCAGTCATGAGTATAGAGAGAGTACAGAATACCTCTAGTAACTGAGGTTAGAAAAGGCAGTAAATTACAAAAAGAAATGTACAGCAAAGCTTTGTCCATGCGATGCTCTTCATTGAGGTGCTTTAGTTCATAAGGGCATTAGTGATAGGAGCAGATTTAGGTCAGTCAGCCCATCAAGTCTACTCCGCCATTCAATAATGGCTGATCTATCTCTCCCTGCAATAGTTCTGCACCAGTCATGAGTCAGTCCCATGTTTGGCGATTTGCCCATATATAGACCTTGACGGACTGAGTGGAATTGATGTTTCAATTCCACTGCTCAGCCTGAGAACAGACAAGCTGCAGACCCCAGGGCCATTGGAATTGCCTCTCACCAGCCAGGAATGTAATTGTGAAGAGTTTTGTCCGATTAATACTTGACCTTTCCAGCTTTGCATCAAAAGTAGAGGTGACGTCAACCATTGATGTAGCTGACAGTGTGTGAATGGAGGGAGGGGTGCAGTTGTTGTCCAATCTGTTTACTACTTCCTCCAGGTAACCTGGTCCTTGGCAGCTTCCTGGTATCTAGTAAAGGTTGAGCTCCACCTGACTTTGATAATTGTGTAGGAAGGAACTGCAGCTGCTAGTTTAAACCGAAGAAAACGCTAGAGTAACTCAGTGGGACAGACAGCATCTCTGGAGAGAAGGAATGGGTGACGTTTCGGGTGGAGAACCTTCTGCAGACTGAAGAAGGGTCTCAATCCAAAACGTCACCCATTCCTTCTCTCCAGAGATGTTTCCTGTCCCGCTGAGTTACTCCAGCTTTTTGTGTCTGTCTTTGTTTGATAATTGTTACTTTTTGCAAATCTTACATTCATTTGTTCTGTACCTCTCTATATCGCTATCTCCATCTCTCATTTCCCCTTCCCCTGAACCTCAGGGTCTCGACCTGAAACATCACCTACTCCTTTTCACCAGAGATGCTGCCTGACCCGCTGAGTTACTCCAGCATTTAGTGTCGATCTTTGCTTGACACCAGCCTCTGCAGTTTCTTCCTACACAGCTTCCTAGTATCACTGCGCTATCTCATCTCCAAAAAAGACCTTTAACTTTGTTTTTGGTAAATCACATGTGAGGATAATGTTTCTCCAGCACTACAGTGTTATAAAAAATTAACCCTTGTTACGTGAGCTTCCTAATATACCTGAGTGTAACTCTAGATTGTCAGGTAAGTGAGTAAATTGATACAAGCTACTCATGCAACAGGCAGACAGGGTCCAAGTTTTGTTTGTAGTTTAGTGATAAGGCTTCGGCCCACCGAGTCCGCGCCGACCAGCGATCCCCGCACGTTAACACTATCCGACACACACTAGGGACAATCTACACATACACCAAGCCAATTAACCTACAAACCTGTACGTCGGGCCATCCGTAGCGGCGACTGCGGTGGGTTCTAGGCCCCGACCACGGGTAAACAAAGAGGAAGATGACTGGACTTTATTGCCTTCCATCTCAGTGAGAAACGTTGATTCCACTGTGGTGGATGTTTATGTTAAATTTAATTGTGTATTGTGTTCTTTTTATTTGTATGGCTGGATGGTAAGTCAAATTACACTGGACCAATTGGTGCATGTGACAGCAAATGTGAACTTGAACTTGAACTTGTCTTGGAGTGTGGGAGAAAACCGAAGATCTCGTAGAAAACCCATGAAAGGGTCATGGGGAGAATGTACAAACTCCGTACAGACAGCACCCATAGTCGGGATAGAACCAGTGTCTCTGGCGCTGTGAGGCAGCAGCTCTACCCGCTGCATCACCGTGCCACTTGTCATTACAACAACAAGGTAATTAAGGTGCACAAAGAACTGCAGATGCTGGCTTACAACGAACGTTACAACTCAGTGGGTCAGGCAGCATCTCTGGAGAACATGGGTTGAGACCCGTCTTCAGAATGAAAAAAAGTCTTGACCCAAAACATCGTCTATTCGAGAGTCAAGAGCGCTTTATTGTCATGTGTCCCAGAGAGAACAATGACATTCTTACTTGCAGCAGCACAACAGGTATGTAAACATATTACTCTGTAATACATGAAAACAAGAACAAAAGTTCGGTATATATATATAAAAAAGCAGACATATGAATAGAAAGTATTAGTGCAAATTCAAAAATAATGCCCCAAGTCTAGATAGTCGAGAGCTTATTTGGAGGTTGTAGTGTTTAATAGCCTGCTAGTTGTGGGGAAGAAGCTGTACTTCCTGAGCCTGGATGTTACAGTTTTCAGGCCCCTGTATCTTCCCGATGGCAGGGTGGTGTGGGTCTCTGATGATGTTGGCTGGGCCCTGATGAGGGATGGCCCATGAATGCAGGCCATCATCACAGAGTTCAGGTGAGACTGCTGGTTGGCAGACACAAAATGATGCAGTAACTCAGCAGAGTCTGAAGAAGGGTCTCGACCCGAAACGTCACCCATTCCTTCTCTCCAGAGAGGCTGCCTGTCCTGCTGAGTTACTCCCGCATTTTGTGTCTACCTTCGATTTAAACCAGCATCTGCAGTTCTTTCCTACACATGTGACTGCTGTTGGTTGCCGAGTCCGAGGTGAGTTCAGATGTTGCTGCTCAGAATCCCTCTACAGTAAACCGTTGACACAACCAGAAAATCGAGATGGACCCGTTTTACAAGATGCAGCTCTCACACTGTTTCTTTCATGCCATCTCTGATTAGGGAAACTGAGGCACCTGGCGTCTGTTCTATTTTGGTTTCGGTCTGGTAGATGCATTACCAGGTTTCGAAGCGGTGTACAGATGTTGCACAGTACATCGATGTACAGATGTCGCCATGTGTCTCCGACTGCCGATCAGAGCCGGCAGGAATACCCATGTGACATGGCCGGTGAGACTCAGTCACATCGACCCCGACACTTTCCAGGTGAGGCAGAGGTTCACTTGCACCTCCTCCAACCTCATCGACTTTATCCGCTGCTCCAGGTGTGGACTCCTGTATTTCGGCGAGACCAAGCGCAGACTGGGCGATCGTTTCACTGAACACCTCCACTCAGTCTGCCTCGGCCAACCTGATCTCTCAGTTGCCAAACACTTTATCTCCCTCTCCCATTCCCACACTGGCCTTTCAGTCCTGGGCCTCCTCCACTGTCAGAGCGAGGCCCAACGCAAATTGGAGAAACAGCACCTCATATTTTGCTTGGGCAGCTTACACCCCAGTGGTATGATTTCTCTATTAGAATATTGACCTCTAATTTCAAGTAACCCTTGCATCCCCTCCCTCTCCATCCCTCCCCCACCCTAGTTGTTGTACTAGTTTCACTGTTGTCCTGTTGAGTTTTAGTCTGTATAACTCATTATCACCTAGCCCACAGCCAACAATGGAGCATTGTGTGCTCCACCTTTCCTTGATCGTCGCTGATTTTTGCATATATTTAATTCATTTGTCTGATGTACCTTCTATATCTCTCGTTTCCTTCTCCCCACTCAGTCTGAAGAAGGGTCTCGACCCGAAAAGTCACCTATTCCTTTTCTCCAGAGATGTTGCCTGACCCGCTGAGTTACTCCAGCATTTTGTGTCTATCTTCCGTTTAAAGCAGCATCTGCAGTTCCTTCCTACACAAGGACTCTGGCGTTATCTCCAACTGGGGTGCGAAGTCCAAGGGCCAAGTCCCACCTCGGGGATTTATCATTCCCTCCTAACCCCATTCTCCTGCCTTCGGCCCATAACCCCTGACACCCGTACTAATCAAGAATCTATCTATCCCCACCTTAAAAATATCAAATGACTTGGCCTTCACAGCCGTCTGTGGCAAAGAATTCCACAGATTCACCACCCTCTGGCTAAGGAAATTCCTCCTCATCTCCTTTCTAAAGGTACATCCTTTTATTCTGAAGCTGTGTCTTCTGGTCCTAGCCTCTCCCACTGGTGGAAACATCCTCTCCACATCCACTTCAATGAGAGGTTTCAGGAGAAGGGAATCTGGGGTTTGGGGTATTTGGGAATTGTTGAATGGTTCACGGTATTACATAGAAACGTACAAAATAGGTGCAGGAGCAGGCCATTCGGCCCTTCGAGCCTGCACCGCCATTCAATATGATCATGGCTGATCATCCAACTCAGTATCCTGTACCTGCCTTCTCTCCATACCCCCTGATCCCTTTAGCTACAAGGGCCACATCTAACTCCCTCTTAAATATAGCCAATGAACTGGCCTCAACTACCTTCTGTGGCAGAGAATGCCACAGATTCACCACTCTTTGTGTGAAAAATGTTTTTCTCATCTCGGTCCTAAAAGACTTCCCCCTTATCCTTAAACTGTGACCAATTGTTCTGGACTTCCCCAGCATCGGGAACAATCATCCTGCATCTAGCCTGTCCAACCCCTTAAGAATTTTGTAAGTTTCTGTATTGTATATCTTTATTATCATTTTTCTGAGTATTTGCATACCCAGAGGAAAACGAAAAAGCGTTTCTCAACCAGTGTCCATTCAGTGTGTGGTAAAAAATAAATAGAAATAAAGAATAAAAGTACATATATCATGAGTTCCGATCGGCAGTGGCATGACAATGGCTCTGCTTCAGTGTGTCCAGGTTGGTGTTTGGTGCGCGATACTTTGGCAGGGGGCAAAGTCCGTTTATCAGTCTAATTGCCTGCGGGAAGAAGCTGAGGAGCATCCTGCTGGTTTTGCAGCTGATGCTCCTGTACCTTTTCCCAGATGGCAAGATGGAGAATATGTAATGCGATGGGTGGTAGGGGTCTTTGATGATGGAGATGGCTCTGCTAATACATCTCTTCCTGTATGTTCTGTAAGATTCCCCCCTCAATCTTCTAAATTCTAGCGAGTACTTATGATGTTCTCAGTCACAATTAGTGCTCTCCGCGTGGTAGGTTGTTTGTGGATCGTTTCCTACACATGTACGGGTGTGGGGGGGGCTCTGCTGTTCCCATTGTGTAAGAAAACATGACTCGATGCGAATGAGACCACAATTTATTTACCGACAATAATCACATGTATCACAGTAACTGCACAACACCATTGACTAGATGTAAAAGACTATGTTTCTGAAAGATTGCAAATGCAAGCAGAAAATCACAACATTACCCATTTATTATGAACATCGACATTTAAACCTCAATTTCGAACCCAGCAGAATGAGAGCAGTGTGCAGTGGACGTTTGGGAACCCATAATGGTGGAAATACTCAGCTGGTCAGGCAGCCTCTGGAGAGTGGGAAACAGTTCTCCTCTCAGGTTAAGCACCTTTCCTCACGTTTCTATACAGTGTGTTTACATGTTTCATGGCTTATTGTGTTTTTGGGTGATGGCGGGGTCATTTTTGTGCATGTACAGATGTGGTGAAGATGTTGCTGTTTAGAGCATATTGCACACCACTCTATACTGCGCACTTGTGGTCAAACTACGGAAAGACAAGTTTGCAGAGACTAAAGGTTGGCTATAATGGTGCCATGAGAACACTGCTAAGGAAAGCTAGATGGTGTAGTGCTAGTAACATGTTTGTGGCTGCAGGAGTCAGTACTTTAGAAGCTATCCTAAGAAATCATATGTATAAATTCATTTGCGGGATAAATGACTAAAAATGAAATTATCGTGGCCTTGTCAAACATAAGGTTTAGCACTACACGCTACGAATCCCAGTTGTGGAGACACTGGTATCGCTGTCTCGTTGTAGAACACTGATCTTTATTTTTTATTCTGGATTTTAAATCATGTATTGTGTTTTTAATATATAATTTATGATGCTTTTATAAGTGATGTACTAAGATTTTATGTGTATTTTATGGTGTTTTTATATGCAATGTGTTTTTATGTAATCTTGTTCCTTGTCTGGGCCTTGAGTCCAAAATAAAGTTTATTATTATTATTATTTATTTCCCCATCTCCTTTGACCCCTTTAATATAGAGTTAGAAGTTAAACACAAAATGCTGGAGAAACCTCCAGAGAGAGTTAGATTTAGCTCTTAGGACTAACGGAATCAAGGGATATGGGGAGAAAGCAGGAACGGGGTACTGATTTTGGATGATCAGCCATGATCAGATTGAATGGCAGTGCTGGCTCGAAGGGCCGAATGGCCTCCACCAGCACCTATTGTCTATGTTTCTATGGTAGACAAAAGTGAAGGAGCATCTATGGAGCGAAGGAAATAGGCAACGTTTCGAGCCGAAACCCTTCTTCAAACTGATTTGGAGGGGGGGGGGGGCAGTTCCTTCTTGAACATTTTGTCTACACCACTGCGATATCTCCTCAAGATATGCCTACTTTGAAGAAGTTCTACTCCTGCCTCCGAAAATTCAGCATTTTTGTCTACCTTCGATTTTCCAGCATCTGCAGTTCCTTCTTGAACGTTGTTTCTATGTAACTCACCAGGTCAGGCAGCATCTCTGGAGAACATGGATGGATGATATTTTGGGTTGAGACCCTTCTACAGACTGATTATAGGGGGAACAGGAACGGGGTACTGATTGGGGATGATCAGCCATGCTCACATTGAATGGCGGTGCTGGCTCAAAGGGCCGAATGGCCTACTCCTGCACCTATTGGCTATTGGAACAGAAAGCTAGAAGAGGGGAGAGAGGCAGGACAAAACGTGCGTGGGAGGCGATAGGGGAATGTAATTGAGAGGGAAGGGGGTGAATAAGCTGGCACAAAGACCAGAGATAAATGTCGGTGTGAGACAGGATTGAGGAGCTGTACATTGTGGGGTAGACGCAGGAAAATGTAAGGTGGGTGGAAACTAGTGTCCTTGTTGTTGTGGAACTGGAGTCAGGGTGGGATGGTGCTAGGCAGTAGGTTTCCCTCCCTGCGATCACAGGGAATCTGCTGGTATTCGATGACAACTCGTGGACGGTTTATTACCAGACTTTGCCATGGGGAATGTTCACTTTGCATTCCAATGAGATTAATCCGTCTGGGCATCTGGATTTGTAAAGCAGCATCATAATTGGTGCACTAGTCTGAATGATCATGTAATTTAGTTTAGTTTGTGGGTGGTTTAATGTCACGTGTGCAGAGGTACAATGAAAAGCTTTTGTTGCGTGCTAACCAGTCAGCAGAGAGAGGATACATTATTACAAGCGTGCCGTCCACAATATACAGATACGTGAATGGAGAACCCAACCAGGAAAAGCCAGATCAAGCAGAGAGGGCAATGATCAGACAGCGTTCGCTGGCAAGAGCGAGTAAGAGTTTTGAAGAGTCTGGGGAAGGGTCTTGGCCTGAAACGTTACCCGTTCCTTCTCTCCAGAGATGCTGTCTGTCCTGCCGAGTTACTCCTGCTTTTTGAGTTTTCTAAGAGTTTCACTGTTTCGGTACAAATGAGAATAAAACTCCCTCGACTCTCTCGATCAATCTCGTCTACAGAGTTGCTGAGCCGCATGGTAGTGCTGCTAATGGTTTACCGGGTCAAACATCGTTGCAAATGTTTGCAACATGCTGCCGGTGGAACATTAATCAACCTTATTGAAATGAATAGAGAAGGCGACAGTAATGCGATTAGTTGGAACAGATCTTCTGGATGGTGACGCAGTCATAGGGTGACCAGAGGGACTCTCTTACCCAGTGATGGGACATGGTCATGGCATGGTCCCTAGACTACCCTACATCCAAATGGCTGCAAGACCTTGCAACTTGGGTGCTGAATGGCTTATGGACTTGGTATCTGTTCAAGACCTCAATGGGTTTTTTAATTATGCATGTACCCAAGTACAGTGACATTCTTTTTGCATACAGCTCACCAAGACTATCACTATCCATGAGACCCTGTTAGTCCAGAATGTACAGAACAGCCCACTGAGTCTGTCTGCAAATGTCACTGGGATTTGGCAGCACAAAGGCCTGTCGCAGCCAATATCACCTCCATTCCCATCGTCCCGTGAATCATTGTCCCTCTCCTAGACTAGTGTAGATTGGGAGTGTGTACGGAGAAGCTGCAGATGCCGGTTTATATCTGATGAAGGGTCCCGACCCGAAACGTCACCTGTTCCTATTCTCCAGAGATGCTGCCCGACCCGCTGAGTTACTCCAGCATTTTCTGACTATCTTAGTGTAGATGAGCCAAAGGGCATGTTTAGCACTCTATAACTCTAATACCAAACCCCTCACAATGGCATGGGAGATGGGTGACCTTGTGCGGAATAAGACAAGCTGCTGTACGGAGCAGTAGAGGGCACCTTGAGCGGCTGTTCCCATCACAATTCCAACAGTGTGAAATGACAAAAAGTTTTGAAGAATCTGGTGAGGTCATGGCAGTGACGAGCTTGGGCTGAGGGCGAGGGTGTGGGGGGGGGGGGGTTGCAGGTGGAGTTCGGTCACGGAGACAGGCGTTTGTACACCCAGGTGCCCTGGGCTCGGTGGACCAGGGTGGAGTCTGCGACCTGCGTCTGGCCCTGGCGTTGGAACATGATCCTGTCGTGCAGTCGGTTGGTCTGACCCTGCCAGAACTCCATGGTCTCTGGCTCCAGCACGTAGCCACCCCTTCAAAGCACAGAGTCGCATCCAGTCACCGCAGAGAACCGGGGCTCCTGGCCAACAAACCCCCCGCACATTCACTCACGCCACCCCTGGCCCATCCCCGACACCCCACCTGGCCCACCCCACCCCGACTGTTCCCCTTCTCCCAACGCACCCACATCACCCTCGAGGAAGTGGCTCTGCTTGTATTAGTTTTAAGTTTAGTCCAGTTTTAGTGATAACTGCGTGGAAACAGGCCCTTCGGCCCACTGAGTCCTCACTGACCATCAATCACCCGTCCACTAGTTCTAATGTCCCACACACTAGGGACCATTTACAGAAGCCAATTAACCTACAAACCAGCACGTCCTCTGCCTACATGTGATCCATTTCCCTCCATTCCCTGCGTATCCACATGCCCGTCCAAAAATCTTTTAAACGCCGCTATCGTACCTGCCTCCACCACCACCCCTGGCAGCGCGTTCCAGGCACCCACCACCCTCTGTGTAAACTGCAGATCTCCTTTAAATGTTGCCCCTCTCAAATTAAAGCTATGACCTCCCGTATTTGATTTTTCCATCCTGGTGAAAACGTTCTGACTGTCTACCTTGTCTATGCCTCTCATCATTTTTGATACTTGCATCAGGTCTGCCACACCGTCCCGTGTTCCAGAGAAAACAATCCAAGTCTGTCTAACCTCTCCCTGTAGCTAACACCCCCCGAATCCAGCAAATGATCCACTTCATTACATTGCATTTATTAATTTATTGAGTTACTCCAGCATTTTGTGTCTATCTTATCTCTTGACAGATTCTCTCTCACGTTAAGAGAGAGTCTCCTGATTCTAAATTTTAACACTCAACTCCCAAAGGAGGCAGTGGAGGCCAATTTACTGGATGTTTTCAAGAGAGAGTTCGATTTAGCTCTCAGGGCTAAAGGAATCAAGGGATATGGGGAGAAAGCAGGAACTGGGGTACTGATTCTGGATGATCAGCCAGGATCATATTGAATGGCGGTGCTGGCTCGAAGGGCTGAATGGCCTCCTTCTGCACCTATTTACTATGATGGATTGGCCATCACATTTTCCTGACTTCCTTGCTCAAGATTTGATTTAAGAGTTTTGTTGAAGTTCCCAGGTTGGTCATTCTCTAATCTGGCTGTCTCAAGCTCCTTGCACATCAGATAGGAAAGGCTTGCTCAGTCAACTTTCAGCATCACTCACCAGTAGTCGGGTATTGGCACATCCTGACCTTTGTAGACTTCCTCCATCTCTGCATTCTTCTTCCTTAGAAACTGAAGCAGAAACAACAAGTCCACGTCAGACTGGGAGGTCAGTAGAGCTCGGTTACATCCTCTCGACAGTTCAGTTTAGTTTATTGTCATGTGTATCGAGTGAAAAGCTTTTGTTGCGTGCTAACCAGTCAGCAGAAAGACAATACATGATTACAATCGAGCCATTTACAGTGTATAGATACATGATAAGGAAAATACATTTAGTGCAAGGTAAAGCCAGCAAAGTCCGATCAAGGATAGTCTGAGGGTCACCAATGAGGTAGATCTTCTTCCTTCTTCCTACATGTGGCGTGCACAGCCTAAAGTTGTTGGACAACTTGTTCTATTTGATCTTCCGTTTGTGCACGTCTTGTTGATTCCATTAGTCGAAACAAGGCGGACCACGTGAAGGTTGCAATCTTCCAGCCCAATGAGGTGGATAGTAGTTTGGGGCCGCGCTCTGGTTGTGGTAGGATGGTTCCATTGCCTGATAACAGCTGGGAAGGAACTGTCCCTGAATCTGGAGGTGTGTGTTTTCACACTTCTGTACTTTTTGTCCGATGGGAGAGGGGAGAAGAGGGAGTGACCGGGGTGTGACTCTTCCTTGATTATGCTGCTGGCCTTGCCGAGGCAGCGTGAGGTTTAAATGGAGTCAATGGAAGGGAGATTGGTTAGTGTGATGGTCTGGTCTGCGTCCATGATTCTCTGCAATTTTATGCGGTCTTGGATGGAGCTGTTCCCAAATCATGATGCATCTGAATGAAATGCTTTCTACGGCACATCTGTGGAAGTTGCTGAGAGTTATAGGGGACATGCCAAACTTCCTGAGCCTTCTAAGTGGCGTTGGGGTGTTTGAGAATTGCACTCTTGGAATAAACAACCGTACATTTTGCAAGGAGATCGTACCGTTCCGAACGGTAACTCGGTGTGTGCGCGGAAGATGCCATCTTTTGTAAGTTACCACGATGTTTAACGTTCAAACTTCAGTTACCTCAATCACTCCATTGTGGAGAATTGTTCCAGGCAACACATAAAAGAGATGAGGAGGAATTTCTTTAACTAACGAGGGTGGTGAATCTGCGGAACTCATCGCGACAGACGGCTGTGGAGGCCAAGTCATTGGGTATTTTTAAGGCGGAGATTTACAGATGCTCGATTAGTAAGTGGGAGGGGGGAAGAGATGGTCATGAAGAGTGTCTGTGGGGTGGGTGTGAGAGGGGGCATTCAGTGGGTGGGGAGAGTGGTGAGGGGGGGAGAGACGGTCATGAAGAGTGCCTGTGGGGTGGGTGTGAGAGGGGGCATTCAGTGGGAGAAGGAGAGAGTGGTGAGGGGGGGAGAGACAGTCATGAAGAGTGCCTGTGGGGTGGGTGTGAGAGGGGGCATTCAGTGGGAGAGGGGGAGAGTGGTGAGGGGGGGAGAGTTCCAATCAGTGGAGAGAGCCTGTACATGCTGTATATGTCTGTGGCACGGTGGCGCAGCGGCAGAGTTGCTGCCTCACAGCGCCAGAGACCCGGTGACGATCCACACTCTGTATGGAGTTTGTATGTTCACCTTGTGACCGCGTGGGTTCTCTCCGGGTGCTCCGGTTTCCTCCCACAATCCAAAGACATACAGGTTTGTGGGTTGATTGGCTTCTGTAAAATTGTAAATTGTCCCACGTGTGAGTAGGATGGTGTTAGTGTATGGGGCGGGCTCGCTGGGCTGAAGGGCCTGTTTCTGCGCTGTCTATCTAAAGTCTAATAGTAAGATTAAACGAGAACTTACCAAGTTTGAAGGTTGATCTTTATTTTATGAGGAGTTGTGATGAGGGATTTCGTGAAGACCCCGCCAGCACGCATGCATCATGGAAGGAGATAGTAAGATTAATAAAGTAGAACATACCAGTTGACCTTATGATAGAGGGTTGGGAGCGGAGGGCACAAAATCCCTCATCGCAACTCCTCATAAAATAAAGATCAACCTTCAAACTTGGTAAGTTCTCGTTTAATCTTACTATTTTACTTCGGAGTCACGCGAGTGACTTCGTGAAGACTTCAAAGCTTCTGTGATTACTCGCCCTGGACAACGTCCATGCTATCACACTGCCGCAATACTGATGGAGGAAGTTAGTTAATGTATTCCAGACTGAACAGGCTGAAAAATAATGCATATTTATTAAAACAAAGAATAACAAAGCAAAACCCCTACTCGGGGAGTAATCATTGACGGAGCGGCTCACAGCATGGCATCCGCGAATGTAGCGGGGGCGACCACCGGTTTATTGTAAAACCTCTGGAAAATCGATTCACAGGCCCAGCCCGCGGTGGCGTGGAAGTGGTCCATTGGCACCTCCATGGCCCTCGCCACTGATGTGGATGCAGACCTGGTAGAGTGAGATTTTAAAATGTCAGTATCGATACCAGCTGCACCCAACACCACCCTGAGCCACCTGGCGATGGTCTGCACAGTCACCCGGTGATGTGGTTGTTTGTGGCTGATGAGGAGCCCCTGCTCCATCTTCCGGATGGTTCGAGTTGTTCGGATATAATAGCGGAGATGGGTGGCTATGCAGAGGGTGGCATCAGAGGGGTACGCCCGGAATTCCAACTGCAGCCCAGAAGACCCAGGGCTATGTTGCTTCAGCAGGTCCTCGACAAAGAAAGTCACCTTTGCAGGAGTCGAGACCATCCGGTCCAGCCGAAGCTTCTGCAAGGCCTGGACTCGTTGAGCTGAAGTCAGTGCCATCAGCATCACCACTTTAAGGGTGAGCTTGTCAAGAGGTAGTCCTGTCATAGGGGACCAGCTTCTCAGTAGTGTAAGTACTACCCTTACATCCCAATGTTATGTTGTATCGGGGTCGTGGAGGGTTGGTGTTGAACACTCCCCTCATGAATTTGGACACCAGATGGTGCGTGCCCACACCTATATTCAGGTATGAGGAGAGCGCACTCCTGGCGCTGTTGATGGCACTGTAGCTGAGACCCTCATTGTAATGAAGGCCCGCTGGGAATTCCAGGACGTCGGGGATCGTGGCAGAGTTGTAGGTGGTATGTGTTCGGGAGCAGTAGGCCTCCCACTTCCTGATCTGGGTGAGGTACTGCTGCCGGGTTGATGCTCTGCACGATGCTGAAATGAGGTCCATTGCCCTGGGCGATATGCCGGCCTCCATGAGCGGCCTCTTCAGAACCTGCAAGCCAACAGGTTTAAGTGACCATGGTACGGGTGACTTTCCCCCGTAATGGGGTTAGTGAGTAAAGTGGGTTTTTTCGCAATTTGAACCCACGGACGTATTATTATTTGGAGAACCGCCGGGTACCATGGCTGTGTAGGCCAATCGGGTATGATCAATATGCCTGAAGCAGAATCCAGTTGTATTGTCTGCAATACCCGACTGATGAGGCAGAATGGGGGAAATGCATAGCAGAACCATTTCCCCCCAATGGAGTGAAAAAGCATCCATAGCTACTGCCCCAGGGTCTGGCTCCCAAGACACATACGTTGGTATCTGATGGTTCAACCTGGACGCAAAGAGGTCGATATCTGGTGTACCAAAGTTAGCTTTAATTTGAGCAAATATTTGGGGGTTCAACATCCACTCGATGTTATCATTGAACACACGTGACCTGGTGTCTGCCACTGTGTTGAGCTTCCCTGGTAGATAGGTCGCTGTAATCCAAATATTTCTTGCAATACACCAGAGTCAAATTGTGTTTGCCAATTCGTCACAAGATAACAACCTGATACCACCCATATGATTTATGTAAGCCACCACCGTGGTGTTATCTATTTGAAGGCGGACATGTAAATGCTGTAAATTTTTGCAGTATGCCCTCAGACCATGGAAAGCCCCAAGCATCTCCAAATAATTTATGCCGTGTGTCTGAAGGAGGGTAGACGCGTGAGGATCCCATCTGCCACCACAACTGGACGTGGTGTCAGTTGCACCCCAGCCTTGAGCGCTTGCGTCAGTTTGTAACATGACTGATGGGTTGCAAGTAATGATAGGTTTGTAACACGCACTAATATTGTCGACCCACCACTGTAGCTCAGTTTTAGCCTTAATTGGCAGCCGTATTGGCCTGTCAAAGCGCCCAGCATTGGCTTTTAATGCTGAAATCTTTGCTCTTTGTAAGTTTTGATAGTGCAGTGGTCCGAATTGCGCAGCTGGAAATGTTTCTACCAGTTTCCCAATTACCTTGGCAGTATGTCGAATGGTTGGCACCCTGGCGCAAGCAAGGCTGTTGCACGCATCTTTTATATCAGATGCTTTGTTGGGTGGGATAGTGACTATCATTCGGGTGGTGTCAATAGTGAAGCCCAGATAGTCCATGATTTGAGATGGGGTGAATTTGGATTTGTCTGGATGGGTAACAAACCCTAACGTCTCTAATAAACATTTGGTCGCTGTGACTGCCAGTTCTGCCAATTGGAGGGTTTGTCCCACTATAAGTATATCGTCTAGGTATGCCATGACGATATAATTCTGTTGCCTGAGGATAGCCAGTAATGGTTTGACTATTTTTGTAAACAGTCTAGGGGCTGTGGTTAAGCCATTGGATAAAGCTTCATATTGCCATAACTGTCCCTTCCAGACAAATTTTAAGAATTTCCTATGGGTTTCTATGATGGGGACTGTATAGTATGCATCTTTTAGATCGATGCAAGCCATAAAGTACCCCTGCTTAGCTGTTTCAAAGGTTTCCATGTTGAAATGGGTATATTGTATGAAAGTGTTCAGATGAGTTAGGTCAATGATGATCCGACAACCTCCATCTTTTTTGGTTTTAGTAAAGATGTTGGACACGATCTCAATGGGTTCATGTGCCGTCTTCCCTATCACCCCTTTGGCTGCTAGCCGTAATATTTCTGCATGTCCTTGCTCGATCTCTTTTTTAGAGAGCGCAAATGTGCGATGAGGTACATGCTGTGTAGGGGGATGTTTACCGTTAATAAACTCTATGACATAACCCTGAACACTTTGTAAAATAAAAGAGTCGGTAGTTATTGTATCCCATGCACCACTGAATGCCCGCAACCGTCCCCCTACTTGTGATGGTACCATTGCTACTTGCTTAGTAGAACCAGACCCCCTTACCTCCATGGTCAACGGCGGGGCCTGGTGTATGGTGTTTTGGGGGGACGTTGTGTGGCTTGTCGTGGTGGAGGCCACATTTTCCAGGCGGGCCTCTGAGGGCCCTGCCCTAAAAAAGGGGTCTGCTGTTGGGGAACTGGCGGTGGATAAGTCCTAGGTGTCTTATCCGGTGGGCGAGGTTTCCAAGTGGGATACGGCGGTTTGCGATAGGCGTATGCCCTTGATGGTGGTGGCTTCATAAGGCCTACGGTTTTGGCCTCCTCGTCCATTTCTTTCACCTTTTTCGGCAGGTCTTCCCCGAATAGCTGATGTGGTGGTGGAGTGGTGGAGGTACGGCACAACCCTGCAAATTTAGGGTTGAGCGTGGGCCGGATGGAGCACTTTCGCAGACAGTTGCTCTCGAACTGGGCATTGCAGAGTAAGGCCAGGGCATCCTGCTGCTCACTGGACACGTTCTCCCCAACAAGGGTCCTGGCGTACGCTGTGATACCCGTTGATAGGAGTTTCAGGACTTTCTGGAGGCGTGTGTCCTGAGCTCTGGCAGTATTACTCAAATTCCCCCAAATTTGAGCATTGACCATGGGGACATTCAGATTAACGCAATTCTCCGGTGGCTTGAATTTGTCCATGGTGTCGGTGAGGACCCGGTTCTGTAGCTGGTGTGAGGTTAGAAAGTTAATCGTCCCTGCCAGTTTTGCAAGTAGTGGCCCACCTGAATGAGGCGCTGTAGCAAACTTGCCCACAACATCCGCTTCTGCTTCTGGAGCATCGACCTCCGGCATGTCTGGCTCTGCATCGAATTCTACCTCCTGCAGACTTCGGGCACTCCCAGCGGAGGAAGGCGAGATGCTTGGGGGCCTTCGGGTGTGGGTAGTGGAGGCCCGGGACCACCGTTCTTTCCTGTCCTGAGCTCATGTTGAACTAGGTGCTCCACCATACGCTCCAACCGGTCCATGCGACCGTTGCTACTACACGTAGCCGACAAGCCGACTTCCCCAGGCTCTGCAATGTTGCTGGGGCTTCTACCAGCAGACCTCACCCCCATGAAATGTTGAGTGGGATCTGGTGGCAGGAGGTTGTCGACACCCGCTCCTGCAGGCCCGTACGACTCCCGCACAGACTCTCCGCTAGTCCGCCCACGAGTGGACTGTGGCGGTCCGTGTGCCTGGTGGGAAGGCAGTGGATATGAGTCGGTGCCGCCCCCGGTGCCGGCCCCCAGCTCCCCGGAGTCCGTGCAGGCTTACCCCTACCTCTGACATTATGTCTCTGTAGGGGTGCATGGTCGGCAGCAGCCCCAGGCAAACTAACCGACCGCATGTGGCTGCCACCGGCTTGCACTCCAGTAGCATACCCCGGTGTGAAGCTGGCAGCTCCTGCTCCTGCAGGGCTGCTCGACTCTGCAGCAGCTCTACCGGCCTGTCCCAGGTCAGTAAACCCGGCGGCTTCTCGAGACCTGCCGCGGCTGCGGGGCTGGACGTCGGCGCGGGCTTCCCCCGGCTCGGCCCTCGCGGGACCTGTAACAGACGAGGTGTTGCCGTCGCCGGTGTGCGAGGCACTCCACGTACCTGCTTGCTCCCCCCCCCCCCCCCCGGGGGATGGAGACACGAAATCAGGGTCTCCCATACCCTGCACCTGTGCGGCCGCCTCTGGAGACGAGTCGGGCGCTGGTGTAACAGGTGCGCCTGACCTCCGCACCTTTTTTCCCGGCCGTTTCCCGCACGCCGCCGGCGTTGTAAACAGCTCCGGAGAAGTTTCCCGCTGACCCATAGATGTCCTGCGGCTTTTGGAAAGTTTTCCTTCCATCTTTTCCTGCAGGTAGAAATACAAAGAATCGTACCTGCAAACCAGCTTAAGGTTAGTGCACTTACCTTTGCCTGGTCCTTTTGAAGGAGCTGTGGAGAGAGCGCACTCCCCCCCTCCCCCAGCTTGTCGATAGCAAATGCGAGCAACTATATGTCGCGCATGCGTGCTGGCGGGGTCTTCACGAAGTCACTCACGTGACTCCGAAGTAAATGTAAATGCATAGTGGCTCGAGTCGGTGATGGTGACTAGAGTCCGGGTGATGGAGATTGATCGTATAATGTTTGCTCGTGCCTGAGCCCTTGTTTAGACCCACCTCTCTGTTTGGGATCACCGAGCTCTGGTGACTGATCACCGCCCCAATCTGGCTGCTCCTGGGCCTGGAATGGAAATACTCCTCAGAATCCTTCCTCGGCAACTTTGCCACCCGCCCTTCGATGCGCACCTGGAGGTAATAAAGTTTAGTTTAGTTTATCGTCACGTCATGTGTACAGTAAAAAGCTTTTGTTGCACACTAACCAGTCAACGGAAAGACAATACATGATTACAATCGAGCCGTTACAGTGTAGTGATACAAGATGAAGGGAATATCGTTTAGAGCAAGGTAAATCCAGTAGTCTGATCAAATGTGCAGGAAGGAACTGCCGATGCTGGTTTAAACCGAAGATAGACAGAAAAAGCTGGAGTAACTCAGCGGGACAGACAGCATCTCTGGAGAGAAGGAATGGGTGACGTTTCGTGTCAGTCTGTAGAAGGGTCTTGACCCAAAACGTCACCCATTCCTTCTCTCCAGAAATGCTGCCTTTTCCGCTGAGTTACTCCAGCTTTTGTCTTGTGTCCGATCAAAGATAGTCCGAGGGCCAACCATGAGCTGGATAGTAGTTCAGGACTGCAGTAGTTCAGACAGTAGTCAATGATTATGGGATGGCTTCCAATACTACATCCAAAGCATCCGGTCTGGAATACTGGGGAAAATTCCACCGGCAGAGTGGGAGAAGACCACGGACTCACTGCCATGGGGCCAGGTGAATGGTGGAGGCATATTGATGGAGTGCCTGGTCAAAAAGGAGGCTGCATGCAACAAAAGCTTTTCTCTGGACCTGCACCGCAGTTTTGCCATGCTCCAATTTACAACTATAATGTACTATCTTTTTTCCATAAATATTTTTAAACTAATAGAGTAAATGGTCTGTTTGGTGTTGAGTTGCTGTGCTGTAAACCTGGAGAGAGGTCATGCCCCATCACCACGAACACTGTTCCGTACGTTAGTTCTACGAGTCACATCAGTTTGTTCAGCGTGGGAGGAAACATAATGTGCGTTTAGTAAGTGAGTCCATAATTTAAATGAGAACGTACTTGCCTATTCAAGGGCTCCCAATAAAACACAATTGCTGCAAATGGGTTGGTCTCCTGAAGGAGGAAGAAACAGGAACAAGCTCAGCGACTGGCAGGTGTATGTGTGTGGATGCAACAGTGTATAATAGAACGGAGCGGCGCAGCGGGTTGAACTGCTGCCTCATGGCGCCAGAGGCCCGGGTTCAATCCTGACCTTGGGTGCTGTCTATGTGGAGTTTGCATGTTCTCCCTGTGACCGTGTGGGTTTCCGCTGACTGCTCTGGTTTCCTCCCACATCCCAAGGACGGAGTCGCTGCCTCAAAAAGGCAGCCAGCATCATCAGAGACCCACACCACCCTGGCTACGCTCTCATCTCACCACTGCCATCGGGAAGAAGGTACAGGAGCCTGAAAACTGTATCGTTCTGGTTCAGGGACAGCCATCAGGCTAATAAACACTACAACCTCAAATAAGCTCTGAATACAATAGACTATTATTATTATTATTATTATTATTATAATACAACTATTGTTACTCTGTGTGTGTGTGTGTGCGCGCGCACGAGAGTATGGGTATATACACACATTAAACTTTTTTTTCCTCGTTTATTATATTGTTTGTGTATTATGTTTACATATTCTGTTCTCTGCTGCAAGTAAGAATTTTGTTGTTCTATCTGGGAACATATGACAATGAAACACTCTTACCTCATTTAAGAAGTGCTGTTTTGTAGGTTAATCGGCCCTCTATCAATTGCCCCTAGTACGCAGGGAGTGGATGAGAAAGTGGGATAACGTGGAACTAGTGTGAACGGGTGACCGATGGTCGGCGTGGACACGGTGGGCCGAGGGGCCCCGTTTCCACGCTGTGTCTTACAATCCTGGGTGTGCACTGTAATAGGTTTGTGCGTGTTATGATCCATGCTTGGTGTCGCTATGTCAAGTCATCCACTCACCAGTTCACGCCCCTTCCTGCTCTCGTGGTTGGTGAAGAATCTGAACCCATCGGGTCCAAACCCTTTGAGAAGCAGCATTCGAGCAGAGGGTTTTCCATCCCTGGAACAGAAGCAGGAACTCTAATCAAGAATGATTCCAGGAATGAGTGGGTTAGCATATGATGAGCGTTTGACGGCACTGGGCCTGTACTCGCTGGAGTTTAGAAGATTGAGGGGGGACCTCATTGAAACTTGTAGAATAATGAATGGCCTGGATAGAGTGGATGTGGAGAGGATGTTTCCACTAAGGACCAGAGGTCATAGCCTCAGAATTAAAGGGCGCTCTTTTAGAAAGGAGGTGAGGAGGAACTTCTTTGGTCAGAGGGTAGTTAATTTGTGGAACTCATTGCCATAGAGAGTTGTGGAGGCCAAGTCAGTGGATATTTTTACGGCAGAGATAGGCACATTCTTGATTAGAACGGGTGTCAAGGGTTATGGGGAGAAAGCAAGAAAATGGGATTAGGAGGCAGAGATCAGGCATGATTGAATGGGCCGAATGGCCTATTTCTACTCCTATAACTTGTGAACTCTATATCCGATGCTTCTACTATTTCCCTTTATAACTTCCAGTTATTCCCTTTATCCTGTATCTGTGGACGGCTCAATTGTAATCATGTATAATCTTTCTACTGACTGGATAGCACGCAACAACAAAAAAGCCTTTCACTGGACCTGAGTGCACGTGACAATAAACTAAAACATATTGTAAGGAGCGCAATCATTAATTGGATGAATTAAACCAGTGACAACTGCAACACGGAGCCGCTGAGCATCCCTGGGGTTGGGGCGCGAGCAGAGTGGGGGCACAGCATGGCACAGTAGAGTTGCTGCCTCACAGCACCAGTGAGCCCGGTTCAATCCTGACCACGGATGCTGTCTGTATGGCGTTTGTACATCGTCTCTGTGGCCGCGCGGGTCTTCTCCGGTTTCCTCCCACACTCCACAGACGTGCAGGTTTGTAGGTTAATTGGCTTCTGTAAATTGTAAATTGTCCCTAGTGTGTGGGATAGTGCTAGTGTACGGGGTCGGCGCGGACAAGGTGGGCCAAAGGGCCCGTTTCCCATCTGTTCCCGCGCTGTTTCTCTAAGCTGAAAAAACTTAGCATTGTCAAAGTCGAGTTTTATGAAGGTTTGGAGACGTCCTTTGGGTTCAGCAAAGTGAGTGGGAAAGTTAGTTACTTGGTACATGTTGCAAGGCACATGGCATTGGCTTCTAGGATAGATGGGCACTTGGTGGCATCTTCAAACCAGTCACCAAACTGCTTCATGGGGTCCAATGAAACCAGATGATTTTCTTCGAAAGCCTGGTCAGAAAGAGAGAGAGAGAGAGAGAGAGAGGTGACACTACCATTTATACTGCACTGCACTGTACATTTCACTGCACATCCCGTATGTGTATGTGACAAATAAACTTGACGATTTGAAGAACACAGATGTAATGCTGAGGCTCTATAACAGGGGTTCCCAACCTTTTTCGTGCCATTTACCCCTGGCAACTTCAATACCAGTATACCAGAACCAAACAGTCAGTCAATGAGAAAATATATGTACAAATCCAGAATCGACACATTTACCCCCTGGGGGTAAGTTTACCCCAGGTTTGGGAACCCTTGCTCTCTAAGGCACTGGTCAGACTGCATTTGGAGTACTGTGAACAAATTTGGGCACCATATCTGAGGAAGGATGTGCTGGCTCTAGAGGGGGTTTACAAGAATGATCCCAGGAATGAGTGGGTTAGCATATGATGAGCGTTTGACTGCACTGGGCCTGCACTCGCTGGAGTTTAGAAGGTTGAGGGGGGACCTCATTGAAACTTACATAATAGTGAAAGGCATAGATGGAGTGGATGTGGAGAGGATGTTTCGACTGGTGGGAGAGTCTAGGACCAGAGGTCATAGCCACAGAATTAAAGGGCGCTCTTTTAGAAAGGAGGTGAGGAGGAACTTCTTTAGCCAGAGGGTAGTTAATTTGTGGAACTCGTTGCCACAGAGGGCTGTGGATATTTTTAAGGCAGAGATGGCGACAAATTCTTGATTAGAATGGGTGTGAAGGGTGATGGGGAGAAGGCAGGAAAATGGAATTAGTAGGCAGAGATCAGCCATGATTGAATGGCAGAGTGGAGTTGATGGGCCGAATGGCCTCATTTTATTCCTATAACTTGTGAAGCTGACCTTCGAGGCCCGTTTCCATGCTGTAGGCTATACACATGATCCTTCACACTCAACTTTACCGAGATAAACATCAAATTCTCTGCCAAATGTCGTATTTCTCAACTAGATTTGTATTACTGCTGGAGAAGATAGTTTACTGGAAGTTAAAATAATTATTTTGCTGTCTCTGTGAGATTGTGTACATTAAGTGCTCTTATAATACCCGCGTCAATGATCTCCTCTGACAGCTCGTTCCATTTCTCCACCACCCTCTGTGTGGAAAAAGTTGCCCCTCAGGTTCCTATGAAATCCCCCCCCCCCCCCCCCCCTCCAGCTTAAACCTGTGTCCTCTGCTTCTTGATTCTACCCTGGACATTCAGTCTCTCAAAACCACACTGTCTGACCAAGCGACCTGGCGTTGTGCCCTGGATTCTGGGCTGGTATACGACCCATGGAAGAGCTTATAGTTTTAAAACGATACGATAGAACTTTATTTATCCCATTAAACAAGAAATTAAAGTGACGGGTGGAAAGCCCCCCCCCCCCGTCAGTCTAACCCACCACAGCAACCGGGAGGAAGCATCTCCTGTAGCGTTCTGTCCTGCATCTTGGCGGGATCAGTGCTATGTAAACGGTGAAGGCGCTATACAAATGCCAGGGTACACAAAATATGCTGGAGAAGCTCAGCGGGTGCAGCAGCATCTATGGAGCGAAGGAGATCAAATGCCAGGGTTGTTCTTTCAGCGTCTCACGGAATGGAAGATTTCCACTGTACCCCGGTCCACGTGACAATAAAAATAAAATAAGGATGGATAATTCACAAACTGAATGTCAATCCAAGGTCGGGGCGGGTACACAGACACAGGGGCCGAGCGGCGGGGTTGTCAACACCACTCACAAGAAAAAAAACATCACACGATGTCTCCACATCTGTGACATTATCCCTTTAATAACGTGACCTCCAGGAGGAGGCGCCTTCCTTTGTTGCTTTTAAATTTTTTTTTAAAGAATATGAAAAGGGTTTAAATGCAAGGGAAGTGTGTGTGTGTGTGGGGGGGGTGTGTGTGTGTGTGTGTGTGTGGGGGGGGGGGGGGGTGTGTGTGTGTGTGTGTGTGTGGGGGGGGTGGTGTGTGTGTGTGGGTGGGTGGGGGGGATGGTGGTGTGAGTGTGTGGGGGGGGGATGGTGGTGTGTGTGTGTGTGTGTGGGGGGGGGTGGTGTCTGTGGGTGTGTGTGTGTATGTGTGGGGGGGGGTGGTGTGTGTGTGGGGGGGGGGTGGTGTGTGTGTGTGTGTGTGTGTGTGGGGTGTGTGTGTGTGTGTGTGTGTGTGTGGGGGGGGGGGCGGCGGCGATGTATCACTGAATGGATACACGGCGGGTGTTACATCGGGTTGCTACATTTGGCTACTCACGTCCTGGTCACATTTGTAGTTCTTCCTCATGGCGGCCACGTCCAGCGAGGAGCCGGGTGCGGAGGACATGCCGGCGGCTCTGGCAGCCGGGCCCGGTCTCCTGTGGCCGAGCAGCGAGTGCGCGGCGCGTCTGCTGACAGTGACGGCGACACTGATGGTGGTGTCAGTTACCCGCCGCCACATCACCCCCCCCCCCCCCCCCCCTCTCTCTCTCCTCCCCCCCTCTCTCTCTCTCCTCCCCCCCCCTCTCTCTCTCTCTCCGTCTCTGTCTCTCTCCCCCCCCCCTCCCCGCTCTCTCTCTCTCTCTCTCTCTCTCTCTCTCCTCCCCCCCACCCTTCTCTCTCTCTGTCTCTCCCTCCCGGGGTCCGAGGGTCACTCACTGCCAAGCCTCCGTTGCAGATCACCTCTCCTTCTGCCCCAGACTTGGTTAATCATCGATTGTCAAACTTATTTATTACACGATGGGGTTTTTTTTACGCATGTCCGGGTCATGGGCTGTGGCCAGTATTTACTGCCAATTCCTGTCTTTCCCCGAGAGACAGAGCCGCTGCACGATCTGTGGGGAAGGTGCCGCCGCCAGGCGGGTGGGGTGAGGGTGGGGGTCTGGTCGGGTGGGGGTCGGTGGGTGGGGTGAGGGTGGGGGTCTGGTCGGATGGGTGGGGTGTCACAGACGGCAGCTCAGCGGAGATGGAGAAGCGGTGGAAGGGAGAACAGTCAGTGAACAGATTCAGAATCCCCACCCCAGTCTGTGTTCACCTGTTACCTGTCACGTTTTGTTCTGCCCTCCTCTCTTCCTCCCCGCCCCGGCTACAATCACTGGAGTTTACCCGGCCCCATCTAGACAGTCAGTCACACAACATGCTGCAGTAACTCAACGGGTTATTATAGGAGCAGTAATTAGCCACTCGGCCCATCGAGTCACTCCGCCATTCAATTAGCTGATCTCTGCCTCCGAATCCCATTTTCCTGCCTTCTCCCCATAACCCTTGACGCCCGTTCTAATCAATAATTTGTCTATCTCTGCCTTAAAAATATCCACTGACTAGGCCTCCACAGCCCTTTGTGGCAACGAGTTCCACAGATTAACTACCCTCTGACCAAAGTAGTTCCTCCTCACCTCCTTTCTAAAAGAGTGTCCTTTAGTTCTGACCTGGGTCAGGCAGCATCTCTGGGGATAAAGGAAATACTGCTTGACCCCCTGTGTTACTTCAGCACTTTGTATTTTTTTTGTAAACTGGCACCTGCAGTTACTATCCATGGTCTCCAGAGGTGCTGCCCGACCCGCTGAGTTTCTCCAGTCCTTAGTTTTGTTTTTCAGATTCAGTGTTTATTGTCATTCGTACCAGAGTGAATAGGTACTTCGGATCTGTCTTCACTAAGGAAGACACAAACAATCTCCCTGAAGTACTGGAGGACAGAGGATCTAAGTGGGTAGAGGAACTGAAATAACTTTTCATTAGGCGAGAAGTAGTATTGTGTAGGCTAATGGGACTCAGGGAGGTGGCTCTAGAAATAGCGGACGCATTGGTGATCATTTTCCAATGTTCAATGGATTCAGGATCAGTTCCTGTGGATTGGAGGATAGCTAATGTTCAAAAAGTCAAGTCAAAAGTCAAAAGAGTTTATTGTCATGTGTCCCTGACAGGACAATGAAATTCTTTCTTTACATAGCACAACAGAACATAGTAGGCATTGACTACAATTATATACGTAAATACACACATGAATGAATAAATTGATAAAGTGCAAATAACAGATGGAATGGTATTAATGTTCAGAGTTTAATAGCCTGATGGCTGTGGGGAAGTAGCTATTCCTGAACTGGGTCGTTGCAGTCCTCGGGCTCCTGTACCTTCTACCTGAAGGTAGCAGGGAGATGAATGTGTGGCCAGGATGGTGTGGGTCCTTGATGATGCTGCCAGCCTTTTTGAGGCAGCGACTGTGGTAGATCCCCTCGATGGAAGGAAGGTCAGAGTCGATGATGGACTGGGCAGTGTTTGCTACCTTTTGTAGTCTTTTCCTCTCCAGGGCACTCGTTGCCGAACCAAGCCACGATGCAACCGGTCAGCAAGCTCTCTACTGTGCACCTGTAGAAGTTAGAGAGAGTCCTCCTTGACAAACCGACTCTCCGTAATCTTCTCAGGAAGTAGAGGAGCTGATGAGCTTTCTTAATAATTGCATCTGTGTTTCGGACCAGGAAAGATCTTCAGAGATGTGCACGCCCAGGAATTTGAAGCTCTTGACCCTTTCAACCATCGACCCATTGATATAAACAGGACTGTGGGTCCCCATCCTACTCCTTCCAAAGTCCACAATCAGTTCCTTGGTTTTGCTGGTGTTGAGGGCCAGGTTGTTGTGCTGGCACCATATGGACAGTTGCTCGATCTCTCTTCTGTACTCCGACTCATCCCCATCAGTGATACGTCCCACAACAGTGGTGTCGTCAGTGAACTTGATGATGGAGATTGCACTATATGCAGTCATGAGTATAGAGTGAGTACAGCAGGGGGCTGAGCACGCAGCCTTGAGGTGCTCCCGTGCTGATTGTTATCGAGTCTGACACATTTCCACCAATACGAAACAGACTGTGGTCTGTGAGTGAGGAAGACGAGGATCCAATTTGCAGAGGGATGTTATCCCATTTGTTATTCCCACTTGTTATCATAATGTTATCCCACTTTTCAAGAAAGGAACAAGAGAGAAAACGGGGAATTACAGACCAGTTAGCCTGACTTTGGTGGTGGAAAATATGCTGGAGTCAATTATTAAAGAGGTAATAATGAGGCATTTGGAAAGCAGTAAACGGATTAGTCCAGGTCAGCAAGGATTTATGAAAGGAAAATCATGCTTGACTAATCTTCTGGAATTTTTTGAGGATATGACAAGTAAAATGGATGAAGGGGTACCAGTGGATGTAGTGTAACTAGACTTTCAGAAAGCCTTTGATAAGGTCCCGCACGGGAGACTGGTGACTAAAATTAGAGCACATGGTATTGCGGGTAGGGTGTTGACATGGATAGAAAATTGGTTGGTAGACCGGAAGCAAAGAGTAGGAGTGAACGGGTCCTTTTCAGAATGGCAGGCAGTGGCGAGTGGAGTGCCGCAAGGCTTGGTGTTGGGGCCGCAACTGTTTACCATATATATTAATGATTTGGAAGAGGGAATTAGGAGCAACACTAGCAAGTTTGCGGATGACACAAAGCTGGGTGGCAGTGTGAACAGTGAAGAGGATGTTAGGAGGTTGCAGGGTGACCTGGACAGGTTGAGCAAGTGGGCAGATGCGTGGCAGATGCAGTATAACCTAAATAAATGTGAGGTTATCCACTTTGGTGTCAAAAACTAGGGGGCAGATTATTATCTCAATGGGGTTAGGTTAGGTAAGGGGGAGGTGCAGCGAGACCTGGGCGTCCTCATTCAACCGGTTACTGAATGTTGGCGTGCAGGTACAGCAGGCAGTGAAGAAAGCTAATGGAATGCTGGCCTTCATAACAAGAGGATTTCAGTATAGGAGTAAAGAGGCTCTTCTGCAGTTGTATAGGGCTCTGGTGAGACCACATCTGGAGTATTCTGTACAGTTTTGGTCCCCTAATTTGTGAAAGGACATCCTTGTGATTGAGACAGTGCAACGTAGGTTCACGATATTGATCCCTGGGATGGCGGGACTGTCATATGAGGAAAGATTGAAAAGACTAGGCTTGCATTCGCTGGAGTTTAGAAGGATGAGGGGGAATCTTATAGAAACATATAAAATTATAAAAGGATTGGACAAGCTATATGCAGGAAAAATGTTCCCAATATGGGGCAAATCCAGAACCAGAGGCCACTGTCTTAGACTAAAGGGGAGGTCATTTAAGACTGAGGTGAGAAAAAACTTTTTCACCCAGAGAGTTGTGAATTTATGGAATTCCCTGCCACAGAGGGCAGTGGAGGCCAAGTCACTGGATGGATTTAAGAGAGAATTAGATAGAGCTCTAGGGGCTAGTGGAGTCGAGGGATATGGGGAGAAGGCAGGCACGGGTTATTGATGGGGGAGATCAGCCATGATCACAATGAATGGCGGTGCTGGCTCGAAGGGCCGAAAGGCCTCCTCCTGCACCTATTTCTATGTTTCTATGCATTCCTTGTTCTCATGGCACTCTCGGGGTAAACAGTCGAGTCAAATCGAACCACACAGACCCACGGGGACAGAGCAAGGAACGGGGGGGGGGGGGGGGGGGGGTGGGGGGGGGGTGCTGAGGGTCAGGGTGGAGGAAGTGTGATGATTCCATCTGGGCCGCTGCTTTCCAACAGTTCACCCTTTTTAGAGCAGACCTGACTTCTGCCACCCAGATATATGGGTCCGCTGCACCACAGGGTGGTGGGAACTTAGATGAAACTTTGTTTACCTGTTTCGAGGCAGGCGTAAAATACATTGTCAGAATCCTAGAGTCATACAGCATGGAGACAGGCCCTTCGGCCCAACTTACCCACACTGACCAACATGTCCCATCTACACTAGTCCCACCTGCCTTCGTTTGGCCCATATATCCCTCTAAACCTGTCCTATCCATTTACTTGTCCAAAATCCAAAAGGTGGCACAGCGGTGGAGTTGCTGCCTCACAGCACCAGAGACCGGGGTTCAACCCTGGCTACGGGTTCTGTCTGTACGGAGTTTGTACGTTCTCCCCGTGACCTGCGTGGGTTTTCTCCGGGTGCTCCGGGTTCCTCCCACACTCCAAAGTGCCACACTCCAGGTTTATTGGTTAATTGGATTCGGTAAAATTGTAAATTGTAAAATTGTAAGTTGTCCCGAGTGTGTGTAGGACAGTGTTAGTGTGTGGGGATCGCTGTTTGGCGCGGAGTCGGTGGGTCGAACTGCCTGTGTTTCTGCGCTGTATCTCTAAACTAAAACTAAGCTAAATGGATACTTAATTTCAGCTTGTTGCCTGTGAAAGTATTCAGGCCCTGGCTGCCACAATCACCGAATGGGGAACAAAGTCAGGGCAGAATAACTCAACACAGTAACTAACCAGAACTACCCCAACCCTGTAATACCGGACCTCGCCAGCAGAGAGCTCTGCTGAGCCGGGTGCTCGGTGCTTCCCTCTTTTGTCCAGGGCTGGTACTGCGGATTTTTTATAATTGTTTCACCATATGGTAGTTCTACCACAAGGCGATAGTTGTGTTAAGATAAAAAAAAAGGCGTTGCAAGAATTGTGCTAACAGGACAAGGAGGATAGGGGGGAAGCTCCAATAACAGTGTTACTTTTCATACAGGATCTTCAAAAATAAAAATCCTTTCAACAGCAATAAGTGTATTCTTGTTACTGCAAACTAAAATACTAAAGGTAGCATGTATCATTGGATAGAGTTTGTACATTCTCCCCATGACCGCGTGGGTTTTCTCAAGGAGCTCCGGTTTTCTCCCACACTCCAAAGACGTATAGAATTGTAGGTTAATTGGTTTGGTATAATTATAAATTGTCCCTAGTGTGCATAGGATAGTGTTAGTGTGCGGGGATCGCTGGTTGGCACGGGCTCGGCAGGCCGAAGGTCCTGCTTCCGAGCCGTATCAATAAACTAAGCAAAACTGAGACAGCTTTTTTCCACGAGTAGTAGCTCTGCTCAATAACCAAAAATCTGTAGCCTCCTTTTGCTCTGGTATTTTATTTAATTCACATGTTTAATTGATAATGTTTTATTATTAATGTTTTATGTGTCATGCCTAACTGTCACTGTATATCATGTTGTCACTTGCAGGCAGAGCACTGAGGCAAATTCCTTGTATGTGAACACTTGGCCAATACACTTATTCATTCATTCACTCTTCAAGTCAGCATTCTTCTTCAGATAGCTTTTCTTCCGGAGGTCATGGTTTTCAGGCTCCTGTACCTTCTTCCTGGGGTGAGGGGTGAGATGACAGGGCGTGAGATGACAGGGCGTGGCCAGGGTGGTGTGGGTCTCTGATGATGTTGGCTGCCTTTTTGAGGCAGCGACTCCTGTAGATCCCTTTGATGTTGGGGACGTCAGTACCCGCGCTGGATTGGGCAGTGTCCATACCTGCCAACTTGTGAGATTGAAAAATCGGAATCCTATTAGTCTGACGTCAGTGAGGGCGGGGCACGTGACGTCAGTAAGGGGCGGGGCACGTGACGTCAGTAAGGGGCGGGGTACGTGACGTCAGTGAGGGCGGGAAAGTGACCTCAGGGGGGTTACACAAAATGCTGGAGAAACTCAGCGGGTGCAGCAGCAGCATCTAAGGAGCGAAGGAGATGGGCGACGTTTCGGGTCGAGACCCTTCTTCAGACTTTCTGCGCACCCGCTGAGTTTCTCCAGCATTTTGTGTAACCCTCGATTCTCCAGCATCTGCAGTTTCTTCGTTAACAAAGTGACCTCAGTGCTACATGCTGATATTTACAACATATATATGCTACGCTGATATTTACAACTGATATATATGCTCTATGCTGATATTTACAACTATATATATGCTGATATTTACAACTGATATATATGCTGATATTTACAACATATTTATGCCTGATATTTACAACTGATGTACATGCTGATATTTACATCTGATATATATGCTATATGCTGATATTTGCAACTGATATATATGCATATAGCGTTTATATATTTATGCATTTTCAGGCATATGATATATAATATATCATATATGCCTGAAGAAGGGTTTCGGCCCGAGACGTCGCCTTTCTTCTTCGCTCCATAGATGCTGCTGCTCCCGCTGAGATTTTCCAGCATTTTTGTCTACCTTCGATTTTCCAGCATCTGCAGTTCCTTCTTAAAAACTATATGCTCTATGGTGATATTTACAAACTGCACGGGAAAGCCCGAAATGACCAAACACACGCACACTGACTGGACACAAAAGACCACGTCGCTCTGGGATCTTTGCTGGACGCGGATCCCGAGCGCGAGTTGACGAAGCGTCGGCTGCAGGGCGGAAACTGGCAGGAGCTGGTTATGTAGCAACAAAATATCCTCTAGCAAAGGATCTCTGGTAGCAACTGAACACACGGGGGGAAAACAAATATATATATATAGTGCTTGTTTCCCGTTCTGATACTCACTTGCAGTCACATGATTGTGCAAATAAGCACCTTGTCCGCAGCACAGATCCTGGTCTGCAGTCTGTGGGCGCGATTAAAGCGTCACTTCCCGAAGCACAGGGCAGGACAACGCAGGACAACACAGGACAACACGGGATCGGGTTGCCCGACTTGAACGCTGCAGCAGTTTCCGCGTCGCCACTGTTGCAACATTAGTTCCAGGCAACGAAACCACAGATTGTTGCACTGGCTGTTGTGTTGACGAAGAAACTGCAGATGCTGGAGAATCGAGGGTTACACAAAAGGCTGGAGAAACTCAGCGGGTGCAGCAGCATCTAAGGAGCGAAGGAGATAGGCGACGTTTCGGGTCGAGACCCTTCTTCAGACTGGTCAGGGATCAGTCTGTATCTCTCGTTTCCCTGATCAGTCTGAAGAAGGGTCTCGACCCGAAACTCGCCTATCTCCTTCGCTCCTTAGATGCTGCTGCACCCGCTGAGTTTTTCTCCAGCATTTTGTGTAACCCTCGATTCTCCAGCATCTGCAGTTTCTTCGTTAACAAAGTGACCTCAGTGCGGGGGGGGGGGGGAAATGACGCCGAACGCCACCGTGGCGGGGCGGGGTCATGCGGCTGCGTGCTGACGTACACCATAAGCGGCGCAGGCGCGGTGCGCTCTCTCGCTGTCTCCTCGCCGCCGCCGCCGCCATGGGTCGCATGCACGCTTCCATCCCAATTCCGAATTCCAATTTTTTTCGGAATATTGAGGAAAAAAATCGGAATTCGGAATTGGGATGGAAAAATCGGAAGAATTCCGCCCAAATCGGAATAGTTGGCAGGTATGAGTGTCCACCACTTTTTGTAATCTCTTTCCTTCCAGTGTGTTTGTGCTACTGAACCAGGCGGTGATTTAGTGGGCCCCTCTCGGTCATGACTGACCATGGGTGATGCAACCAAAGTATACCTGCAGAAGTTACTCATTGCTGGTTACCTGTGATGGATGAAACAATTGGTAAATCATCTACCACCATTTGTGCCATTTGCTCAGGTGTCGTCCCAGTCACTACAACTCTTTGCACTGAACCAGAAACCACGCAACCCAAAATAAACATTTATACATAATAACAATTATACACCAAAGAAGCACAAACAGATACTTCAAGAGGTTCAAAAGAGTTTAATTGTCATTTGTACTGACCACAGAACAATGGAATTCTTACTTGCAGCAGCATAACAGGTCTGTAAACTAGTAGGGTACTAAAGGACTGTGCTGTACGGCTGGCGGAGGTATTTACGAGGATCTTCAACCTGTCTCTATCTCTGGCAACGGTCCCCATGTGCCTGAAGACAGCTACCATAGTGCCGGTGCCGAAGAAGTCTAAAGTCACCAACCTGAATGACTACCGCCCGGTTGCCCTAACCCCAATACCAATGAAGTGCTTTGAAAGGCTGGTCCTCCCCCACATCAAATCCAGCATCCCTGCATAATTGGACTCTCATTAATTTGCATACAGGGCAAATAGATCCACAGAGGATGCCATCTCTCTGTGGCTCTTCACACTGTCCTGACCCACCTGGAAAGACAGGGCACCTACGTGAGGATGCTTTTCATTGACTATAGCTCTGCCTTCAATACGGTCATCCCCACCAAGCTCACCACCAAACCCCACCAGCTAGGCCTCAGCCCACTGATATGCGATTGGATCCTGAATTTTCTGACTGAGCGACCGCAGGCAGTGAGACTGGGGCCGCACCTGTCCTCCACTATCACCCTGAGCACCGGCACACCACAGGGCTGTGTACTGAGCCCCATGCTCTACTCCCTCTTCACGCACGACTGTGTCCCTGCATTTGACAACAACACCATTGTCAAGTTTGCAGACGACACTACGGTGATCGGGCTGATCACCAAAGGTGATGAAACAAACTATAGAGCGGAGGTGCAGAACCTGGCGGACTGGTGCTCACGGAACAACTTGTCGCTAAACACCTCCAAGACCAAGGAGCTGATTATCGACTACAGGAGGTCACAGAATGGGGAATACGCCCCAATCTCCATCTACGGAGACAGTGTGGAGAGAGTGTCCAGCTTCAAGTTTCTGGGCACTCACATATCAGAGGACCTCACATGGTCCACCAACACCCCCGCGCTGGTCAAAAAGGCACAGCAACGACTGTTCTTCCCAAGAACATTGAAACGGACAGGTCTTCCCCAACAGCTGCTAACGTATGGCATCTCTGTGTGGTATCTCAGCTGCACGGAGGCGGCGAGGAGAGCTCTTCAACGCGTCGTCCACAGAGCGCAAAAGATTGGGACACCGCTACCAGCCTTGGAGGGCATCTAACACACACGGTGCCTCAGGAAGGCCGTCAGCATACATAAAGACTCCTCTCACCCTTGTAATGGACTGTTCGAACTACTCCCTTCCGGCAGACGTTACAAGGCCTTCTACGCCCGCACCTCCAGACTCAGGAACAGCTTCATTCCCAGAGTTATAGCGGATCTGAACCGGCCCTGCTGAGTGCCCCCCCACCCCCATGGACTGTCTCCCCCTGCCTCGCACTTTAGTCTGTGTTGATTTTACAGGTCTAATGTTCGTTTTTACAAACCTTGTTCTCGGGGTGTCTGATCCTAAATTTTAGTTATGACATCGGATGGAAGTTGCAAACCAAATCTCGTTGCACTTATGTGTAATGACAATAAAATATATTATTATTATTATTATTAAACACAATATACATAGATAACATATACAGGTAATAATTGTAATAGGGAGGTGCAGCGGTAGAGTTGCTGCCTCACAACGCCAGAGTTGCAGGTTCGATCCTGACTATGGGAGCTGTCTGTACAGAGTTAGTACGTTCTCATCATGACCGCATGGGTTTTCTCCGGATGCTCCGGTTTCCTCCCACATTCTAAGGATGTATAAGTGTGCAGGTTAATTTGGGTTGTTTTTTTAAAATTGTAAATTGTCCCTAGTGTGTGTAGGATAATGCAGTGTATCCGTGATCACTGGTCGGCGCGGACTTGCGGGGCTGAATGGTCTGTTTCCACACTGAATCTTTAAATTAAACTAAAATATATTAAGCAAAAGCATTCAATAAATAATAACCAACAATTAATAACCAATAATGAATGAATCAATAATCATATTAATAACCAATAATTGAGTACAGAACTGTGGCCGGCCACCTTGGTGTCACTCCGAGGGAGCGCTGCACCATTGGAGGTGTTGCTGTTTGGATGAGAAATTAAAATAATATCTTTGCTGTCAACAGCAAAACATAAAGTGCTGGAAGAACCTGGCAGGTCAGGCAGCATCTGTGGAGGGAATGGACAGACGACGTTTCCGGTCGGGACCCTTCTTCAGACTGATGGATTAGGAGGGAGAAAGCTGGAAAAAAAGGTGGGGGCAGGACAAAGCCTAGCAAGATATAGGTGGATTCAGGTGAAAGGGAGGGAGAGATTGGTAGAAGAGTCTAAAGACATACAGGTTTGTAGGTTCATTGGCTTGTTATAAATGTAAATTGTCCCTTGTGTATGTATTGTTAGTGTGTGGGGATCGCTGGTTGATGCAGACGCTGTGGGCTGAAGGGCCTGTTTCCACGCTGTATCTCTAAACTAAACTAAATTAAACATTGGGTTGTAATGCCTATCTGTTGCAAATGCAAAAGGGTTTGTCTGGTCTGTTTTACATGTGTTCCTCTGGGTGCCCTGCAACCTATAATTATCTCTCAACTGACGTCATCTGAAACAGGTTTCTGGTCTTGTTTTGTCTCGACACCCAGCTTTGGTGCGGCACTCACCACGTTACACTTGAGAGGTTATTTCACAGTAACAGCTGGCTGGAAACCATTTTGGGTGGTGCTGCAATCGTGAAAGATGCTGCAGAAATGCAAGAGTGGTCTTCCTTCATTCAGATGCATCCAAAATGAACAGAGCTTGACAAAACTTATTGAAGTAAAACACAAAGTGCTGGAGTAACTCAGCGGGTCAGGGAGCACCTATGAAGAACATGAATATGCGACGTCTCGGGTTGAGAACTTTCTTCAGACTGCTACATTTTTAATCTTTTGTCGGAATGTTAGCACTCGCGGCACAGTGGTTGAGGTGCTGCCTTACAGCACCAGAGATCCGGGTTCAATCCTGACCTCTGTTGCTGTCTGAATGGAGTTTGCATGTTCTCTCTGTGAGCTTCCTCCTTAACTCCAAAGACGCGGCGGTTTGTGAATTAATGGGCTTTTGGATATTCGCCCAGTATAGGGAGTGCGTGGGAAAGTGGGATAACATAGAACTAGTGCACGGATGGTAATTAGTGTTCAATGGTCGGCCTAGACTCAGTAGGCCAAAGGGCTTGTTTCCACACTAAAAACTGTATAGGCGTGCAGAGGGAAATCAACATGGCACTCAGTGCATGACCATTGTATCCTGTTCACCTCTATAGTCCAGCCAGCAGTTTAGCCAAGGTCCAGAGAGCGCCTTCACTGCAAATCCAGAAACTATATATTCAAGTCCCCCATCTTTGACGTACCCAACAAAGTCCTGAGTAACACTCCCTATCCACGTCCTCCAGAGATGCTGCCCGACCCGCTGAGTTAAGTTCAAGTTCAAGTTACATTTATTGTCACATGCACCAATTTGTTCAGTGAAATTTGAGTTCCCATACAGCCATATGAATAAAAAAAGAGCACAATACACGATAGGGTTTAACATAAACATCCACACACAGCGGAATCACCAGTTCCCAATTTGAAGAAAGGCAATTCAGTTCGGTCATCTTCCTCTTTATTCACCCGTGGTCGGGGCCTTTGTGCCCTCCGTAGTCGTCGCGTCCAATATTCAGGCCCTCTTGCCGGGATGATCGGAACTCCGGCATCGGAACGGAAGAACACTCTCAGCGACTTGGAATTTCCGAATCGGCCGAATTTCCTAAGTTACTGAAGCACTCTGTGCATTATTTTGTAAGCCAGCATCTGCAGCTCCTTGTGACCACTCCCACCATGGAACAGTGTGAATGTTGACACAAAAAGCTGGAGTAACTCAGTGGGACGGGCATCATCTCTAGAGACAAGGAATGGGTGACGTTTCTGGTTGCGACCTTTCTTCATACTGGGTGTTGAACTGCCAGTTTCACTGACAATGTGAGCTTAAGGCTCAAGTCCAACAGACAATCTGCTGGAGTAACTGTCACTGTATGTCGTTGTCACTTGCAGGAGGAGCACCAAGGCAAATTCCTTGAATGTGAATACTTGGCCAATAAACTTATTCATTCATTCAAGTTGACACCTGGAACAGCGGATGCAGTAGATGAGGTTGGAGGAGGTGCAAGTGAACCTCTGCCTCACCTGGAAAGACTGTTTGGGTCCTTGGATAGAATCGAGGGCGGAGGTAAAGTGACATTTTTTGCTCTATAGTTTGCAAAGCCTTGCTGCATTCAAATCAACAGTAATTGATATTTGCAAGTAGTTTAATAATAAGTCCTTAACATTTACCTTTGTGATTATTTTTCAAGTCGGGAGCCAGTGCGTTTATTTTGCAAAGTGTAAGAGAACCACAGGAGGAAACAAAAAGTTCTATTTCAAGCCAAGAATTTGCTATCTTGCAAACTTTCCACAGCGACCTGCTCACAGGATGTGGCATTTGCAATTTGCATTCTTTTTCCGGGTGCAATTGCTTTGCAAGTTTATAAAATGCATGTTATATGGTGATTGGAGTGAGTTTGCTGCGCGCGTCCCCCCCCATGCAGCGCGCGCTTCCCGTCCCCGGGAGGCACCGCCGTCAATCACCGGCCCTCGCCCACGCCCCCTCGTCCCCATTGGACACCCGGACCGTCACTCCCGGTGATGACCAATAGAAAGCCTGGCTCCTCCCCGCTTCCTCTGCGGGATGACGTCAGTCGGAGGGCGGGCCGTCCGCCGCCGACCAATCAGCGGACGGGTCGCCCCGCTAGGTCCCGCCTCCCACGTCGTGACGTCAGCCGCCGATGGCCGAATGGCGCGTCCGATTGGCCGGAGCTGCTGCCAGTCAGCCCCTTGGTGTGGGCGGGGCCCGCCGGCGATTGGATCGTCCCGATGTCCGTCAGACGGGGAGTGGGCGGGACGTGCCGGTGATTGGCCGGAGCCGCTGCCAGTCAGGCCGACGGTGGGCGGGACCCGATGGCGATTGGCCGGCGGCGGCGGCGACGCTCCACTTTGACCCTCTTAAAGTGAATAAAACATCATGAGCGGTAGGTCGCGATTTTGTCAAAAAATATGTCGTCGGTTCTGAAGTGAATGTGGACCCGGTGTGTGTCGGTCGGCCGGCCGGCGGGAACGGAACTGGGGCCGGGACCGGGGCGTCGGGCCTGCGGGCGGGCGGGCGGGTCGAGTGCGGGCGGGGGGCGGGCGGGGGAGGGGAGTGACGGACGGCCGGCGGGCCCGCGGCTCCCGCTCCCGCTCCCGCTCCCGCTCCGTGCATCGCTCCCGCAGCCCGATGCAGCGCCAAACCTATCGCACGCCCTCCAATGCAAACTCCTGCACATTGCAAAGTTTTTTTTTCAACCCCCCCCCCCCTTCGCCTCCTCCAAAGAAAAAGTATTTGTTTTTTTTTGCGAGCCGTAATCGACATTTATTATTGTTTTATTTTTTTTTCTCGGAGCGGCCGGGGTTCCCCGTCGTGCCAACATGGAGATGGCAAGGTGCCCAACCATTGCCAGGAGGCGGTGCCGGCCCTCCTGGCAGGGGACGAGGGTGTGAGTTTGGAAGGTCCTCAGCCAACTTGGGGTGGAGAGGTCAGAGATACCTGACCTAGATTTGGGGGTAGAGGGGTCAGAAAGCCTGACCTGGGCCTGAGGACTTGGGGATTTGACCCAGACAGAGTAGAGGGGTCAGAGAGACTTGACATAGACTTGGGTAGTAGAGGGATTTAACCCAGACAGGGGATACAGATTTAGCCCAGACTTCGGATAGAGGGGTTGGGGATACCTGGCCCATATGGGGGTAAAAGGGCCAAGAGAGCTGACCTAGATTTGGGGGTAGAGGGTACCAGGGCAAGGGTTTCAGGGACTGTGGGGTGAAACTAACTAACTAATGTAGGAGAATGGGGTTGAGATGGAAAGATAGCTCAGCCATGATTGAATGGCAGAGTAGATTTGATGGGCCAAATGTCCTAATTCTGCTTCTTGAACCTATGAACCCAGACCTGGGGAGGGGGGACCTGACCCAGACTGGGGTCAGAGGGACCTACGCCGGACTTTGTGGTGAAAAAATAGATGTTGATGGGAACTTGGTGCTACAGCAGCTAATCTAATGTTAATTACTTTTCACCTGTTTAATACCAAAGTCAAGTTGATGCTTCCCGAGAAGTTTTGGATTTAAAGTCAAACACTCTGCCCTCCCACAGGCCAGTAGCTCATGGGTGCGACAGGTAGCCTGAGCACAGCAGTGTCAGCTGTCTGCCAGCTGTGGGTAGGCCTGCTAGATGTGGTGACTCTTGATCCAACACTGACCTATATTGTGGAACGATTTTTGACCACCGTGCAAGCCATTTCACTCCCTTAGCATTAGTCACTGAAACCAATCTCTATAGTGGATTATTAATAATTTCCCTACTAGCCCAAGAATTAATCATTTATTGCTGTAAGATACTGTTAGATTATGTGTAGGAAGGATCTGCAGATGTTGGTTTACACCGAATATAGAGACAAAATGTTGGAGTAACTTAGTGGGTCAGACAGCATCTCTGGAGAAAAGGGATAGGTGGTATTTCTGGTCGAGACCCTGGTTGAGAATCACCCATTCCTTCTCTCCAGAGATGCTGCATGTCCCGCTGAGTTTCTCCAGCATTTTGTATCTAACTTTACTGTTAGATGATGTTCATTTATGCTATATACTACATCACAGTGCATTATTGTCTTGTGGGTAAGAACTAAAAATCCATTGAAGTAAGACTGTCCCCCCCCCAATAAATCCCAGAGAGAATTTGAAGGAAACCTTCTATCGAGAGTAGGGAAACTGATTTGCTCCCATGGGGAGGAGTTGAGGTGAACAACGGTTTAAAGATGGATAAACACAGATGGGAGAGAGAAAAGGGTGAGTGAGTAACACTGGAACGATGAGTGAGGCAAAAATACCAGTGGACTGATAGGTTCAAATGACATCTGAGGTGTGTGCATTCAATGTTTTGTATTCGCTGTGAGGAAGTTGTACAAAAATCGAGTTCAGTCTTGTTTTTAACCATATCACAGAATGCTGTCATTCAGTTTATGCATGAAAACTAACTAACCATACAGAAACTGCTCTAGGGAAGGGTAATATTTTTGATACATCGTTCACAAAATCTCAGAATGGCAATACAGCGCATTGTCCATTCTAGCCCCCTGTTCTCTTCCTGCAAATTTGTTCCTTTCAGAAACTAATTCAGCTCCATTTCGAATGCTGCAATTTAATTATTTTTTTTAGGTTTATTATTGTCATGTGTACCGAGGTAGTGTGTAAAAGTTTTGTTTGGGTGCGATCCAATCAAATCAAACAATATTGTACATGAATACAATCAAGCAAAGAGACAGAGATACAGAGTGTGGAATATAGTTCCCAGCAGATAAATCTCTTCTGCATTCTAGCTAGAGGTTAAAGCGTGGAACCCAGCGCTGGATGCAATATGTGACTGCGGCCAAACAGAGTTCTATAAAGGATCGTGAAGACTTCTTGTGCTCAGTGCCTGCTTCTGAAGCCCAGGATCACATTGGTTTTTAAACCACTTTCAGTTTAGTTTATTATTGCATGTATCGAGGTACAGTTAAAAGCTTTTGTTGTGTGCTATCCAGTTAGCAGAAACAATACATGATTACAATCGAGCCATTTGCTGTGTATAGATACATGACAAGGGAATAACGTTTAGTGCAAGGCAAAGCCAACAAAGTCCAATCAAGGATAGTCCGAGGGTCACCAATGAGGTAGATAATAGTTCAGGACTGCTCTCTGGATGTGGTAGGATGATTCAGTAAGTAGCCTGACAACAGCTGGAGAAGGGAGAAGAGGGAGTGACCAGGGTGTGACTCGTCCTTTGATTATGCTGCTGGCCTTGCCGCGGCAGCGTGAGGTATAAATGGAGTAAATGGCAGGGAGATTGGTTTGTGTGGTGGTCAGGGCTGCGTCCACAAATCGCAGCAATTTCTTGCTGTCTTGGATGGAGCTGTTCCCAAACCAAAATTTCTCAACCTGCCCTGCTACTTTCAACAAAATACGCACCTATCTGCCTGTGTATCCATGCAGTTCTGCCCCATTTAGAATTATGCTCAAAATGTGCACAAAATGCATGAGTAACTGTGGGTCTGGCAGCATTCCTGGAGGAAATAGATAGATGACATTTCAGGTCGGGACTCTTCTTCAGACCCGACCTGAAATGTCACCAATCAATTTTCTCCAGAGGCACCACCTGACCCGCTGAGATGCGCCAACATTTTGTGCCTTTGATCGAAACCAACCTGCAATTCCTTTTTATTCAATTAGAATTCTGCTCCTTTGTTTATATTCTTACCTCTAAAATGTAACACTTTCAATTTCTTGACATTACATTTCATCTGCCACCCATCTACCTTTCCATCAGCTGATCTACATCTTGAAATCTGGGCCTATACCCCTCATAGTTCACTGCACCTAAACAAAAAGTTTTTTTTGTTAGTTGCAAAGTTGGCGATTAAACTCAAGATCAAGGCATTAATATAAAAAGCTGTAACGCTCGCACCCAGCCCCAGGGGAGTTGCTCTGCACACTTCCCTCCATTCTGAAACGCAAACACCTGTTTTAGCCTCTGATTCCTTTAACTGAGATAATTTTCTATTGATGCAACTTATTTTATTCAGTGGCAAAGTGTTTCATTATGTGATGGGTGCATTATTGAACATTGTTCAGCAGCTTTCAGTGTACCGCTGCGACAGGTTTCAGTTCACTGAGTGGTGTTGCAGTCTGTGTTGTGCTTTACCTTGATCATAAGACATAGGAGCAGAGTTAGGCCATTCGGCCCATCGAGTCTACTCCACCATTAAATCACAGCTGATCTATGTCTCGCTCCTTACCCCATTCTCCTGCCTTCTCCCCATAAACCCTGACACCCCTACAAATCAAGAATCTATCTATCTCTGCCTTAAAAAGAACCATTGACTGCACAGCCTTCTGTGGCAAAGAATTCCACAGATTCACCACCCACTGACAAGAATTTCCTTCTCATCTCCTTCCTCAATGAACGTCCTTTAATTTTTGAGGCTATGACCTCTAGTTCTAGACTCTCCCACTAGTGGAAACATCCTCTCCACATTCACTCGATCTGGGCCTTTCACTATTCTGTACATTTCAATGAGGTTCCCCCTCATTCTTCTAAACTCCAGCGAGTACAGGCCCAGCGCCGTCATATGGTAACACACTCATTGCTGGGATCGTTCTTGTAAACCTCTGAATCCTCTCCAGAGTCAGATCATGACTCATCTATTTTTCCCTCTCAACCCCATTCTGCCTTCTCCGTGTAACACTCTTATTAATCAATAATCTATCAATTGCTGCTTTAAAAATACCCAATGCCTTGGCCTCCCCCGCCGTCTTTTTGCTATTTATTCTGTATAGAATGTAACAGCAGATGCTGGTTTACACCGAAGATTGATACAAAGTGCTGGAGTAACTCAGCTGGTCAGGCAGCACCTCCTGGAGAAAAAGGTTGAGTGACATTTCGGGTAAAGACCCTTCTTCAGACTGAAAGTAGAGGGGAGGGAACTGGAGGTTAGAAAAGGCCAGAACAAATCAGGACCAGCAACAGATGACCAAGGAAGGGTGGAGCCTATTTATTCCGTGTTAGGGTGGCACTGGCTCAGTGGGTAGTGCTCTTTCAGTCAAAAGGTTGAGGGTTCAAGTCCCATCAGAGCCTTAGGCACAGAAATGAAGGCTGATTTGCCCTGTTTATGGGTGGAGCTGAGATAATTACAAAGGATTGTGGTGTAAAGAGGACAGAAGGTAAGGAAACAGGAGGAGGAGTGAATTGTAAGGGCACTCATCTTCTCTCCGAGTCCCATGTTTCCTTTTATCCTCCATTTCTCTCTCCCATGGGCCCTTCCACCCATATCCCTTCCTCTTGCGTTTCATTTCACACCTCTCCTCATCTGCCCCGTTTTGTCTCCTTTTTATCTCTTGTCTTTGTCCACTCATCTGCCATTCAATCCCCCCCTCCCCCTCACCAGTATCCACCTATCACATAGACATAAAATGCTGGAGTAACTCAGTGGGGCAGGCAGCATCTCCGGAGAGAAGGAAAAGGTAATGTTTCGGGTTGAGCCCCTTCTCCAGGCTGATAAACATCACCCATTCCTTCTCTCGCGAGATGCTGCCTGTCCTGGGTTATTCCAGCATTTAGTGTCTATCTTTGATTTAAAGCAGCATCTGCAGTTCCTTCCTCCACCTATCACTTTCCAGGTTTATTTCCCCCGCCTCTCCACAACTCTTTTCTGGCTTTCTCTCCTCATTCGCCACCCCCGGTCTGGAGAAGGGTCTTGACCCAAAACCTCGCCTGTCCCTTCCCTCCACAGATGCTGCCTGACCCGCTGAGTTCCTCCAGCACGTTGTGTTATGTTCCTGAGGTGTTCTGCTTGGGTTTACACAACATACCCAGGCCTTTGCTGCCTGTGCTGATGTAAAAGACTCCCTGCTCCTATTTTGAAAAAGGTGGGTGAGTTTAGCCACATATCCAAATTATTACTAAACCCTCAGAACATTATTCAAATAGTCAAATATCCTCCATAGATGCTGCCTGACCCATTGAGTTACTCGAGTACTATGTGTCTATCTTTGGTATATACCAACATCTGCAGTTCCTTTCTACTCAAATAGTCGCTGTCCTTGAAAGGCTCCATCAGGCAAACAGGCCATTTGGCCCATTGGTGTCGTGCGCAAGAGCAGCTTCACCGGCAAATTATCATCCCCTCTCCCTCCTAACCTGCAAATATTTTTCTTAAAACTCTTGACCCTGTTCAGTTAAACCGTGTGGATGAATCTTCCCTGACAATGCCACCCCAACAACTTCCAACACTCGCAGCAAGTTTCCAGACTTCTCCATTCTGTGCCCTCTTGTTCCTGTTCGCTCTCCCCATGGGAACAAATTCTCTCTAGCAATAGCTTTGCCCCACCGAGACCTATCGTGATTCTAAACCGATGGAGCAGCACAGTGGGAGAGTTGCTGCCTCACAGCGCCAGAGACCCGGGATCGATCCTGACTATGGGTGCTCTTTGGACGTTCTCCCTGTGACTGCGTAGGTTTTCTCTGGGTGTTCCGGTTTCCTCCCGCACTCGAAAGACGTATTAGTTTGTAGGTTAATTAAATTTGGTAAAAATTATAGATTATCTCTCGTGAGTAGGATAGCGTTAGTGTGTGGGTAGTCGCTAGTCGGTGTGGGCCGACCGACCTGTTTCCATGCTGTATTCTAAAATCTAAACTAAACACCTCCATAAAATCCCCTAACAACCTCCGCTCTCGGGTGAATAACCCCACTTCCAGTGTCTATCCACACAACTAAAAACCCTCTTTTTATTTAATCAGCCCAGTAAATCCCTCCTGCACCCCTTCCAAAGCCTTCACTATGTTACTAAAGTGTGGCACCCAAACCAGGCACGGTTCACCAGTTATGACCAAACAATGAGTGAAGAAGAGTCCTAGCCTGAAACGTCACCTATCTATGTTCTCCAGGGATGCTGCCTGACACGCTGAGTTACTCAAGTACTCCATGAAACGTCACCCATCCATGTTCTCCAGAGATGCTGCCTGACCTGCTGAGTTACTCCAGTACTCCGCGAAACGTCACCCATCCATGTTCTCCAGGGATGCTGCCTGACCCGCTGAGTTACTCCAGCACTCTGTGTCCTTTTGTTTTGGCAACCAGCACCTGCAGTTCCTTGTTTCTTCAATGTCTTAGAAAAGTTTATAATGACTTCCATGCTCTCTTTCCCTGTGGCAGCTTGGTCACGGAGTTGCACTACACAAAACAGGCCCTTCGGCCAACTCGCCCATACTGACCAAGATACCCCATCCAAGCTGGTACCATTTGCCCGCGCTTGGCCCATATCCCTGCGTTTGGCCCGTATCCCCGTGAACCTTTGTTTCCATATATCCTGCATTAGAACAGTGAATGCGCTTAAAATGTAACCTGTCTATATAGAATGCCAGACTTGTTTAGTTTCGTGATACAGCAGGGAAACAGGCCCTTCAGCCCACCGAATCCGTGCCGACCAACGATCGCCCGTTCACTAGTTCTACCCTACACACAATTTACAGAAACCAATTATCCTATAAACCTGCACGTCTTTGGATTGTGGGAGGAAACGGGAGCACCCGGATGAAATCCACGCAGTCACAGGGAGAAGGGGAAAACTCTACAGACAGCACAGGTAGTCAGGATCAAACTGGGTCTGGTGCTCTCCTCTACCTCTGTGCCACTGTACCGCCCCATTGTTTCTGCTAATTTAGTAACTGATTATCAGAATACTTTATACCGTGTTAAGTGGCCTAATATCGGATACTGTTCCCGTATTACCAGTTCCACTGTTCACATGCTTGTATTCCTCTCATTAGGGACGAGGAGGAGTGAAATGTAAGGATGCTCATCTTCCATCTTCTTGTCCCATATTTCTTTTATCCTTTCTTTCCTCTCTCCACCCCCGCCTACCCCAATCCCCTTCAACCCGCATCCCTCTCTCCGGCATTGCATTTCACTCCTCCTCCCCTAAAACGTTATGGGGAGAAGACAGAAGAATGGGGTTAGGACGGAGAGATAGATCAGCCATGATTGAATGGCAGACTTGATGGGCCGAATGGCCTAATTCTACTCCTATTCCTTGTGACCTTATCTGACACTTTTTTGTTTCCTTTTCATCTTAAATCTTTGTCACTTAGCCCACCCATCAGTCAATCACCCCTCACTTGTATCCACCTATCTCTTGGCCGCGTCTGTCCTATCCCCACCTCTACTTTGCAATTATCTCCCCCTTACTCCATCAGACTAAAGAAGGGTCCCAGCCCGAAACGCTGTCTGCCCGCTCCCTCCGCAGTTGCTGACTGACTCACTGAGTTCCTCCAGCACTTTGTGTTTTGCTCAAGATTCCATCATCTACAATTCCTTGTATCTCCTTTGTCCTCATTGCAACTGGATTAATGTGTCTGAACGGTCCTTGCCTGATTCACCTCTACCCCATTGCGGACATTAGACTTTGTCACTGCAACTGGTGCGCTACAATGCTGAGAATTATATTCTACACTCGGATCTATATTCTGCACTCTGTATCTTCCTATCCATGTAAAGTGTTATACATGCTATAATATAATATCTGTTCTGATTGGATAATAATGCAAAACAAAGGGCTTTTCATTGCACATGACAATAGCAAACAAAACCCAAGTGCAATATTCAAGTGTTCCATGTTTAAATGTGGCTGGGAACATCTGTAATGATACGGCAGGAGCGGCCAAGGGAACTCAGGGCTGAATTGATCAGGCTGCCAATGAAGGTCATTGCTTTCAAGGAGCTGGTTGTGATTAATCAATACGTCTTGTCTTTCAGACCAGCAGGACAGTATGGCTGCCACCACCACTATTAATCCCAGCGAGTACCTCCAGCCAACAGCTTCGTCAGTGACAGAGGTACGGCAACCTTTTCTCTGCTGTAATACCTGCCATCCCACAAAGACCTGACTCCTGGAGTCAGCTAACCCCCCCCCCCCCAGGAGCACCTTTTCCCCCATTGTGAGTGGCGGTGGAGGCAGATTCAAGAACAACATTTCAGAGGCTTTTTAAGAGGATTTTACGAGGGTGTTGTTGCCAGGACTCGAAGATCCAAGCTAAGGGGAGAGGCTGAGCAGGCTGGGACTCTATTCTTTGGAGTGCAGGAGGATGAGGGGTGACCATATAGAGGTGTATAAATCAAGAGAGGAATAGATTGGGTAGATGCTCAGGGTAGGGGAATAAAGAACCAGAGAACATAGGTTTATGGTGAGGGGGGAAAGATTTAATACGAATCTGAGGGGTAACTTTTGCACGCAAAGCTTGGTAGGTGTATGGAACAAACTGCCGGAGGAAGCAGTTGAAGCAGGGACTATCGTAACGTTTAGGAAACATTTGGACAGGTACATGGATAGGACAGGTTTAGAGGGATATGGACCAAACGCAGGTAGGTGGGACTGGTGTAGATGGAACATGTTGATCGCCATGGGCAAGAAGGGCCTGTTCTCGATGACTAAATGGGCACATGGATATGCAGAGAATGGTGGTGTGTGCATCCTTCAGTTGTTGGGCTGGCTGCTGCATCCTGAGTGATGGGGAAAACAAGTGGGTGCAGCATCCACTTTGACTGTGGGAAACCAACCCCTTTCTTGTAGTTTGCCCCCCCCCCCCCCCCCTTCTGCCAATATAATCCATCCCAAATTTTCCTGACGCCCTCTCTCCAGTCACTAGTGACTAGGCAGATCACCACCTGTACCATGTCCTTTCTTTATGTTAGTTCCCCGAGTGGGAATATCAAAGACTAGACAGCATAGCTTTAAAGTGTGAGGGGCAAGGTTTAAAGTAGTTGTGCGGGGGGGGGGGGGGGCAGGTTTTTGTCACACATGGGGCGGTGGGGGCCTGGAACGTGCTGCCATGGGTGGTGGCAGAGGCATATATGATAATGGCAATGTCCAAGACTAGAGAGCATTGCTTTGAGATGAGAGGGGCAAAGTTTAAAGTCTATGACTGTGAGATGTGTGGGGCATGTTTTTGTACACAGAGGATGGTGGGTGCCAGGATCACACTGCCAGGGAGTGTGATGGAGGCAGGTACGATGGTGGCATTTACTTGGCATTTCTTTTGGATATGCACAGAATGGTATGATATGGATAATATGCAGGCAGATGAGAGTTGATCTTGGCATCACGTTCAGCACAGACATTGTGGGCCGAAGGGCCTGTTCCTGTGCTGTACTGTTCTATGTTCTAGTCTGGTGTCAGCTTGCACAGTAGGTGTAACTAGCAGCAGATGCCAGCCTGGCAAGGACACTGATGTGTGACTGGCACATGCGCCCACCTGCCCACACAAAGGAGAATGCTGCTGGAGCAACTCTGCGGCACATCCTCCTGATGGGACGGCCCTGCCGGGAGCCAGCATGGACCTGCTGGGCCAAACGGACTCCCACTAACGTGATAAGCAGTCAGTCTGCCTTCTCGGGCAGATGGAAGCAATCCAATAGCAATATTTGAAGAAGTCCGTTTAGAGATATAGTGAGCAAACAGGCCTTTCAGCCCACCGCGAACGTCCATTGTTCACCTGTTTACAACAGTTCTACGTTATCCCGGTTTCTCATCCACTCCCTACATACTAGGGGACAATTTACAGAGGGCCAATTAACCTGCAAACCCACACGTCTTTAGGGATGTTAGAGGAAACCAGAGTTCCTGGAGGAAACCCACGCAGTCACGTGCAAACTGGAAACTAGTCATCGAACCTAAAAAATAGATTGCCCAGTCATTGATGGTTTTGGGAGCATGCGGTGCGTATATTTGCCTGGTGTGTTTCTTACATTACAACAGAAAGCATGGTTTAGTTTAGTTTGGGGATACAGCATGGAAACAGGCCCTTCGGCCCACCGAGTCCATGCCGACCAGCGATCCCATCGACATTAGGGACAACATACAATTTTACAGAAGCCAATTAAGTTATAAACCTGTACGACTTTGGAGTGTGGGAGGAAACGAGAGCACCTGGAGAAAACTCAAGCAGGTCACGGAGAGAACGTACAAACTCTGTACAGACAGCACCGTACAGATAGTCAGGATAGACCCCTTGTCACTGGCGCTGTGAGGCTACAACTCTACCCTCTGCGCCACTGTGCCATCACTGTTCTCGATACTGCGTGAGATTTAACCTGCTTCTCGATGTCAAGCAAGTTCTCAAGAGAGCGTTAGATATAGCTCTTAGGGCTAACAGAATCAAGGGATATGGGGAGAAAGCAGGAACGGGGTACCGATTTTGAATGATCAGCCATGATCACATTGAATGGCGGTGCTGGCTCGAAGGGGCGAATGGCTGATGCTGGTTTGAAGGGCCTACTCCTGCACCTATTTTCTATGTTTCTACGTCATAAAAGGCTGTGTAGAAGTGTCTAAAATTCTGTTTTCCCTTTCTCTGCTGCAGGATTCGCAGCCCTCCCCTCTGGCTCTGCTGGCAGCCACCTGCAGCAAGATCGGCCCCCCGGCGGCAGAGTCCGGCTCTTCTCCCTCCCCCGTGGCGGTGCAGATGGTCACCAAGAAGCTGCCGCTCCTGAAGCCGGCTCCGGCACCCAACGGGCAAAACGGCGGCAACCTCGGCTTCATCACGGCCAACGGGAAGGTCTTCCAGCTCCAGGGGTCGCAGGTGGTCAGCTCATCCAACTCCGGCCAGTTGTACCTGGCCGTCCCAAACCAGGCGGCGGTCGGCAAGAGCATGCGGCCAGGGCTTCAGTACCAGGTGGTGCCCCAGCTCCAGACGCTGGGGGGTCAGCAGCTACAAATCGCCAACGTCCAGCAGAACATGGCGGGTCAGATCCAGATCATCCAGGGCTCCAACCAAGCCTTCGTCACCACAACGCCCAAGTCCTGCTCCCAGACGGTGCAGGTGAAGTCCAGCCCCTCCCCGCTGCGGGTGCAGGCCCAGGGCAACGTGATCAAGCTGGCGGGGGGCGGAAACATGGCGCTCTCCCTGCCCATGAGCAACCTGATGGGGGCGGGGGACGGAGTGCCGGTGCAGGTGACGAGTGAAGCGTTGTGCGGCGGTGGCTTGGCCAAGCCGGGCAAACGGTCGCGGAGGAAATCGGCCAACCCTCCCCCGGTCGTGGCAGAAACGGTGACTCTGGTGGAGGCGACTTCGGGCAGCGTGTTGCAGCCGGGCACCAACATGGTACTGCTGCAGAGTCCTGGCTCCAATGTGTTGCAGCAAGTGCAGGTGGTGCAGCAGAGACAGGAGCAAGCCGTGCAGAACATCCCGCAACAGGCCATCCGTGTGGTGCAAGCAGCTTCCATGAGCGGCCACACCCTGCCCACCGTCCCCCAGAAATCCCCACAGACCTTCCAGATCCAGAGCAGTGAGCAGAGCTCCGGCCCTGTCATCATCCGCACCCAGTCCATCAACACCCCACACCTCAACTGGCAGGCTGTGCCCGTGAAGACCACCTCCTCGCCCACCTCCAGTCCCCCGGGGGGCAGCACATTGTCCCGGATCGCCCCAGTTGGGGGCGGGAAGAGGTCCACCTCGGGCTCCATGATCCGCAAAGGGAACGCCTTACCGAGGATCGCGCCGGCCGGTGGGGCCATCAACTTGAACACTGCGCAGTTCACCTCCGGCCAGTCCATACAGACCATCAGCATCAACGGCCTGCAGGTGCCGGGCGTTCCAGTGACCGTCACCAATGCTGCAGGTGAGGGACACTTAGACCAGAGCCCCGTCCACCATCTACACACCTACCAACTTCCACACACCCACCAACTTCCACGCACCCACCAACTTCCACGCACCCACCACCATCATCCACACACCCACCACCATCATCCACACACCCACCACCATCATCCACACACCCGCCATCATCCACACACACACGCACCATCACCATCATCATCTACACACATACCACCATCATCATCTACACCAGGGCTCGAAATTAGCGGTTTGACCAGTTTCCAATGGCAACCTACAGCCCCGCCGGGCAACCCAAAACCCATGCCATTTTGCCCGGCTTGGCAAGTTCCCGGGACACCTGTTGTTTATTTCTGAGCGGACCCCCTCTCTATCTTTCTTTCTCTTTGTCACTCTACGTCTCCGCCCACCATCCACATCCGTGTCCGGGTCTCGGAGTCTCCCCCCGCTCCTCACCTTACACATGCGCACTGCCCCGGCCTGCACATCCTCCCCCCTGCACATGTGCACTGCCACGGCCAGATCTGATAGCGAGGATCTTTGGCCAGCACATTATCGGCGTGGTTGTGTGCATGTGCCGCCCTGCGCACTGCCACTGCAGCTAGTCCGCGTCGGCCACATTCTCCCTCCCTATGCATTGTGGGTGATCTGGCCGACATTGCTGTCCGGTCGCCGCCTCGCCGCAACTGTTGAAACCAACGCAGAATCACTCGTTGGAGCACAAGTAACTCCCTGGAGTAACTCTTGCTTCTGTATATATGGTCTCTGGTATATAGACAAACTGAGCTTTTATCTCCTGTTCTGTATTATGTTTACATATTCTGTTGTGCTACAGCAAGCAAGAATTTCATTGTCCTATCTGGGAAACATGATAATAAAACTCTCTTGACTTGGACTTAAACAAAAAAGGGTTCTTGGGGGGGAAAAAAAGAGCTACCTTAAATGTAATTGCTTCTGGTTGGGTACCTATAGTAGGGTGAAGACTATTCCATGCTTTAATTGTGCGGTGGAACTCCATGGAGCAGCCAGCATCTCTGGATAGAAGAAATTGAGTGACGTTTCAGGTAGAGACCCTTCTTTAGATTTCCTCTCGTTTTAGTGTGTTTAGTTTAATTTAAAGATACAGCGTGGGAACAGGCCCACAGAGTCCACGCCGACCACCGATCACCCGTACACTAGTTCCATCCCGCACCTTAATGACGCAAGTCAAGAGTGTTTTATTCTCTCACGTCCCAGTTAGAACAATGAAATCCTTCCTTGCAGCAGCACAACAGAATATGTAAACAATGTTAGAAACGAGAAAACAAAAGTGTATATTTATAAATAAATATATAAACACACACACACACACACACACACACACACACACACACACACACACACACACACACACACACACACACACACACACACACACACACACAATTTCCCTCCTGGGATTAATAACATTCTATCGTATAGTATCGTGTGTGTAGGAAGGAACTGCAGATGCTGGTTTAAACTGAAAAACACAAAAAGCTGGAGTAACTCAACAGGTCAGACAGAATCTCTGGACAAAAGGAAAATATTACATTTTGGGTTGGGTCTGAAAAAGGTTCCTGCACACCGTTGGAATGTGGAAGGAAACAAGAGCACCCAGAGAAAACCCATGCGATCAAAGGGAAAAGGAGAAAACTCAATACAGACAACACCCATATTCAGGATTCCTGGCAATTTTAGGCAGCAACTTCATGGCCAATGTACTGCCCCATAGTCTTGAACTGAATTAAAACACAGTAGCTGAAAAGGGGACATAGCATCAGTTAGAGATTTAAGACTGAAAATGGATAGTTTCTTATTTTTTAGTAACCAAAGTTATCAACATATAATGTTTTGTGTGTTGGAAAATATAATATAGTGGCACAGCTGGTGGACTTGCTGCTTCGCATGCCAGAGATCTGTGTTCGATCCTGTCCTCGGGCACTGTCTATGTTGAATTTGCACATTCTCCCTGTAAGCGTGTAGGTTTCCTCCCACATCCCAAAGATGCATTGGCTTTGTAGGTTAACTTGTCTCTGTAAAATTGTTCCTAATGTGTCGGGAGTGGGTGAGGAAAGTGGGATAACAGAACATGTGTGAATGGGTAGACAAAAATGCTGGAGAAACTCAGCGGGTGAGGCAGCATCTATGGAGCGAAGGAAATAGGCGACTTTTCGGGTTGAAACCCTTGTTCAAACTGATGTAAGGGGGTGGGAAGAAGAAAGGAAGAGGTGGAGACAGCGGGCTGACGGAGAGCTGGGAAGCAGAGGAGAAAGCAGGGACTACCTGAAATTGGAGAAGTCAATTTTCATACCGCTGGGGTGTAAACTGCCCAAGCAAGATATGAGGTGCTGCTCCTCCAATTTAGGGTGGGCCTCACTCTTGCCATGGAGGAGGCCTAGGACAGAAAGGTCGGATTCGGAATGGGAGGGGGAGTTGAAGTGCTGAGCCACTGGGAGATCAGTTTGGTTATTGAGAACCAAACGGAGGTGTTGGGCGAAGCGATCGCCAAGCCTACGCTTGATCTCACCGATGTAGAGCAGCGGATGCAATACATGAGGTTGGAGGAGGATGCAGGTGAACCTTTGCCACACCTGGAAAGACAGCTTGGGTCCTTGAATGGAGTCAAGGGGGGAGGTAAAGTGACAAGTGTAGCATTTCCTGCGGTTGCAAGGGACAGCGCCAGGAGAGGGGGTGGTTTAGGTGGGAAGGGACAAAATGACCAGGGAGTTACGGATGGAGCGGTCTCTGCGGAAAGCCGACAGGGGAGGAGATGAAGATGTGGCCAGTGGTGGGATCCTGTTGGTAGACAAAGCTGGAGAAAATCAGCAGATGAGGCAACATCTATGGTGCGAAGGAATAGGCGACGTTTCGGGTTGAGATCCTTCTTCAGACTGATGTCAGGGGGGGGGGGGGGGGTCGGGAAAAAGAAAGGACGAGGCGGAGACAGTAGGCTGTGGGAGGGCTGGGAATGGGAGGGGAAGGAGGGAGAAAGCAAGGACTACCTGAAATTGGAGAAGCCAATATTCATACCGCTGGGGTGTAAACAACCCAAGCAAAATATGAGGTGCTGTTCCTCCAATTAGCAGTGGGCCTCACTCTGGCCATGGATGAGGCCCAGGACAGAAAGATCAGATTTGGAATGGGAGGGGGAGTTGAAGTGCTGAGCCACTGGGAGAGCAGGTTGGTTATTGCGAACTGAGTGGAAGTGTTGTGCGAAGCGATCGCCAAGCCTGCGCTTGGTCTCACCGAGGTTGATCATACGCTGAATAATCCAACCAGAATTTTGTTTGGAAATGGAAAGAAATAATAGAAATTGCATTCATAATATGTGAATGCTTCATTGACCTTAACACTGACTGGTAACTTTGCACTTCGTCCGAGCACATTATCACACGTGTCATGCGAGCCGTCTTAAATGACCACCTAAACTGTCATTTAGTAACCTAAAAAGCTGCCTAGGTTGCCCGGCTGGCAACAGGGGAAAAAAGTTAAGCAAGAGCCCTGTACACACTCACCATCATCTACACACCCACCAACATCATCCACACATGGTTCAGGTAGTGGGGAGAAAGCAGAAAGTCTGCAGGACTTGGACAGGTTAGGGAGAGTGGGCTGAGAAGTGCCAGATGGAAAACAGCGTAGCAAAGTGTGGAGTCATACGTTTTGGTAGAAGCAATAAAGGCGCAGACTATTTTCTAAATGGAGAGAGAATGCAGAAATTGGAGATGGAAAGGGACTTGGGAGTGCTGGTGCAAGATTCCCAAAAGGTTAATTTGCAAGTTGAATTGGTAGTGAGGAAGGCAATTCTGCTCTTATAACCTATGAACATGAACATAGATAGGGGCGAGAGTCAGAATCTTCTCCCCATAATGGAAAGATCAAAGACGAGAGGACATACGTTTTGGCGAGAAGGCCATTGTTTAAAAAATATATGCAGGGCAAGTATTTTACACAGAGGGTGTTGAGTTCCTGGAACCCGTTGCAAGGCGTAGTGGTGGAGGCACATACAATAGTAGCATTTAAGAGACCGGCTAGGCACATGGATATGCAGGGAATGGAGGAATATGAATTATGTGCAGGGAGATAAGAGTCGGTCTTGGCATCATGTTTAGCACCGACATTGTGGTCCGAAGGGCCTGTTCCTGTGCTGTACTGTGTTCTATCAGTGTACAGGTGATTGGCGCAGACTCGATGGGTCGAAGGGCCTGTTTCTGTGCTGTATCTCTGAAGTCTGAAGGATGGTGTTGCTGGCGTAAGAATGTGAATTGGCCAATAAGAATTCTGGAAGACGCAAGGATCTGCAGATTCAGTATTCACTTTGTTGTCAGTTCACTGAGTACTTGCATACATAGAAGAAACAAAAATTGTTTCTCATCAGTTTTGCCATCAGTGCAATTAATAAAAACAGAAATAAATACTTGCGTTAAAAATTACCACTTCTAAAATAGACATAAAACAGACATTCAGACAGAACAATCGATCCCTAACATAGGAACAATTTAAAGTGTTGTTCAGGGGCTTCACCTTGACAGGTGACTCGCTATCAAGGTGTTGGGGGGGGGGGGGGGGGGGGGGTTAGATAGAAACATAGAAATTAGGTGCAGGAGTAGGCCATTCAGCCCTTCGAGCCTGCACCGCCATTCAATATGATCATGGCTGATCATCCAACTCAGTATCCCGTACCTGCCTTCTCTCCATACCCTCTGATCCCCTTAGCCACAAGGGCCACATCCAACTCACTCTTAAATATAGCCAATGAACTGGCCTCAACTACCCTCTGTGGCAGAGAGTTCCAGAGACTCACCACTCTCTGTGTGAAAAAAGTCTTTCTCATCTCGGTCTTAAAGGATTTCCCCCTTATCCTTAAGCTGTGACCCCTTGTCCTGGACTTCCCCAACATCGGGAACAATCTTCCTGCATCTAGCCTGTCCAACCCCTTAAGATGTAGGGGTGTGTGCGTATGGGGAGGGGGCACAGTCCGCTAACCCATTTTTATTGCTTGTGGGAAGAAGCTGTTTAGCATCCTGCTGTTTCTACAGCTGATACTCCTGTACATCTTCCCAGATGGCACGAGGGAGAAGATTTAGTGGGAGGGGTGGTAAGGGTCCTTAATGATGGAGATGGCTCTGTGGATGCAGCACTTCTGGTAGATCTCCAACAGGAAAGGGAGGGGGGCACCAATGATCCTGCTGGCTGTCTTCACTATCCTGTTTAGAGTTCTTTGTTCGTAGGCCTTGCAGCTCCCAAACCAGGAAGTGATGCTGGTCAGTATGCTTTCAATGGTACCCCTGTAGAAGGCGGTAAGGTGAACAGTGGGGAGACCTACTTTTCTGAGTCTCCGGAGGGGACATGCAAGATAGAAACCCAGCGACACAGGCAGCATCTGTGCAGTGAATGGACAGATTGCGTTTTGGGGTTGGGACACTTCCTCGGACTCCAAGCCTGGTGAAAGATCCTCACCTGAAAAATGGCCTGTCCATTCCCTCCGTGGGTGCTGCCTGACCTGCTCACTTGCTCCAGCACTTTGATTTAAGATGAACATATTTGTAGTGATTCAGGATCAAAAGCAGCATCTTTTCAGTTTAGTTTGTCACATGTACCGAGATACAGAGTGCTTGTGTGTGTTGAGTGCTAACCAGTCAGCGGAAAGACAATATATGATTGCATTTGAGCCAATTTAAGGTAGAAATGTTGCTGTAGGAGTGGAGATTTAAGAGTGTCGGACAATTATAATATGTGACTAGATCTGCTTCTGTGGCCAGCACATAAATAGTCACCTAGGTTGGGCACCATCTTAGAGAGTAGTCTTTTAATGTGAAAGGGGATATATCGCTGAATTAGTGTAATTAGGATCGCAAGGAGAAAAGTCAATGTAGGCACTGAAGATGCTGGAGTAACTCGGAGGGTCAGGCAGCTTCTCTAGAGAAAAGGAATAGATGACGTTTTGGGTCGAGACCCTTCTTCATACTCAAACACAAACACAACACTAGTAAGGAGAGTATTTTGCTGGAAGAATCTAGCTTTTTTTATAACACCCAAAATACAAAGCAGACAGCTTGCTGTACAACAACACTGTTGGAGGCTGTGCGGGAGTACGGAGGCAGACCACTCGCATATTTTCTGGATCTGTGTAAAGATAAGGTCATACTGGGAAAATGTTAACGCAGTTGTTATCTTGGGTTATATAATCCCAAACACCTGCCCTGTGCTGTATCTGGGGCACATTAAAGATATTGTAAAGATAGAAGATACCTACTTGATTAAAGTTTTGCTTGCAGCAAGTAAGAAAGCCAGTACTAGACAGTGGCTTAATGAAAAAAGTCCAAAACAGGAACAGTGGTTAGTAATTGTGCGAGACATCTTTACTATGGAGAAACTGACATATTCCTTGAGAGTCAAGGAGAATTCATTTGAGAAGATCTCGGAAAAATGGACCGTTTATTTGAGTCATGACACCAACTAGATAAATGCCGGCTAGATATGGGAAGATTGTGTTATATAGATCTAGATGGTATGTTTGTGTGAATATTGAAATATCTCCAGATAACTAATCAATGTAATGTTTTTTTTTAATTTGGTAAGTGAACCACACGGTCTTATTCCAATTTTTTATTTATTTACTTCTTTTATTTCCCATATCTATTTTTTTTTTAAATTTTGGTTGTTTTAGTTTTTTTTGTTTTATTTATGGTGATGGTGTTGCACTGTTTTGTATATATATCTGTGAAAAATCTATCAAAATTTAAGTGAAAAAACCCCACAAAAAAAACACAAAATACAGGAGGAACTCAGAGGGTCGGGCAGCTTCTCTGGAGAAAAGGAATAGATGACGTTTCAGGTGGAGACCAGCAGTTCCTTCTGATGGGCAGCACAGGGAGGTAGGGCTGAATGGCCTCTACTGCAGACGCACCTCACTGGAGACTGGTTGGTTTTGCAGGGCAGCAGCAGCTGAGTGTTCAGGCAGGGGTGGTGTCGCCAGTCTCTGCCAACAACATCACCATCACGGGGCTGAGTCCCAGCCAGCTGAGCCAGCTGCAGGTGGAGCCCGCCCTGCCAGCAGACGACATCAGCGGGCAGCAGGGGCAGCAGACCAAGAAGATGAAGCGAATGGCCTGCACCTGTCCCAACTGCAAGGATGGCGACAAAAGGTACGCCATTTTCATTCTGAGTAAAGTTTATTTTTGGAGGAAAAAAAAATCAAAGGTGGCGGATATCCATAAATACAGATATTCACATACATGTATACGCACACGGACACGGACCTGGGAGGCATGAGGGAGCATGATTTTACGGTCTGTTTCCCCAGAGTCTTTGGTCTTTGTTTATCCATTTCAAGTAGCTATCTGACCTCTTTCAACAATTCTCACTGAATCCATTTCCATTTCCCTTTCAAGCAGCATATTGATGATCGCAGCCACTTGCTGTTGTAAACGTATAATCATCTCTCCCTCACCCTGTTTCTCAGACCCTGTCACAGCTTTCACCAATGCCTTTGTTCTGGAATCTCTCTTTCTAATTGTCCTCATTAACCTATCATCCAGATAGCTTCATCAATAGCCTGTCACCATGGCAACTCTGCCCTCACCCTATCATTATTATTGGTTGTTTATTGAGACGGGACCAAGATACAATGGAGAAACTGTTTGCGCGCTATGCAGGCAAATTATATCATACATGTATACAGTGGCACAGCGGTGGAGTTGCTGCCTCACAGCGCCACAGACCCAAGTTTGATCCTGACTACGGGTACTGTTTGTACGGGCTTTGTACGTTCTCCCTGTGACCACGTGGATTTTCTTTGCGTGCTCCGACCAGCGATTACCCCGTACACCAGCACTATCCTGCACACACTAGGGACAATTTACAGAAGCCTACAAACCTGCGACCTGGAAACTGGAGCACCCGGAGAAAACCCATGAAGTCACGGGGAGAACGTACAAACTCCATACAGACAGCACCCGTTATCAGGTTTCTGACGCATTGAGGCAGCAACTCGACTGCTGCGCCACCGTGCCGCCCAAGTGACTGGAGATCTCACTAAAGCATTGACGGTGAAACGCCAGTGTTAACAGAGTGCCTTTGGTTTAATTGCAGAAGTGGAGATGTTGGGAAGAAGAAGCACATTTGCCACATTCCAGGTTGTGAGAAGGTTTTCCGGAAGACGTCTTTGCTGCGAGCCCACGTCCGTCTGCACACGGGAGAGAGGCCGTTCGTCTGCAGTTGGGTCTTCTGTGGGAAGAGGTTCACTCGCAGCGACGAGCTACAGAGGCACGCCCGCACTCACACAGGTCAGGCTGCAGCCTGGGGGATGCAGGGGACCCCTCAGTTAGTGATGCACACTGAGAATGCCCCAGTGGAGCTGATTCCCTTTGCAAAGAGAGGAAAAGATCGGGTAGACGCAGAGTCTCTTGCCCAGAGTAGGGGAATCGAGGACAAGAGGACATATGTTTAAGGTGAAGGGGAAAAGATTTGATAGGAATCTGAGGGGTCACTTTTTCACACAAAAGGTGGTGGGTGTATGGAACAATCTGCCAGAGGAGGTAGTTGAGGCTGGGACTATCCCAATGTTTAAAAAACAGTTAGACAGGTACATGGATAGGACAGGTTTGGAGGGATATGGACCAGGCGCAGGCAGGTGGGACTAGTGTAGTTGGGACAAGTTGGGCCAAAGGGCCTGTTTTCACACTATCACTGTATGACTCTAAAAGTCTCACGCAGAACACTGAAGAGTACATCGCAGGAGCAGGCCATTCGGCCCACAATGATGGGAGACCTCATTGTAACTTACCGAATAATGAAATGCCTGGATAGAGTGGATGTGGAGAGGATGTTTTCACTAGTGGGAGAGTCTAGGACCAGGCAGAGCCTCAGAATAAAAGCATGTACCTTTAGAAAGGAGATGAGGAGGAATTTCTTTAGTCAGAGAGTGGTGAATCTGTGGAATTCATTGCCACAGACGGCTGTGGAGGCCAAGTCATTGGGTATTTTTAAGGGGAGATTTCTAGATTCTTGATTAGTACGGGTGTCAGATGTTATGGGGAGAAGGCAGGAGAATGGGGCTGAGAGGGAGAGATAGATCAGCCATGATTGAATGGTGGAGTAGACTTGATGAGCTGAATGACATAATTATATTCCTCTAACTTAATGTCTGTGCCGAACATGATGCCAAGACCATCTGTCTGCGCATAATCCATGCGTGTGCAGTTCTGATCTCCCTGGCTAAATTAAACTGATCTCATCTGCTTGCACATGATCCATATCCCTCCATTCCCCTTACTTCTATGTGTTGATTTGAAAGTCTCTTAAACACCACTATTGTATCTGCCTCCACCACCACCCCAGGCAGAGCGTTCCACATCCCCACCACCCTCTGTATAAAAATCCTATCCCTGCACATCTCCTTCAAGCAGCACCTCTCTCACCTTAAAGCAATGCCCTCTAGTCTTTCAGTCTGAAGAAAGGTCCCGACTCAAAACGTCACCTATCCACGTTCTCCAGAAATGCTGCTAGGCCCAATGAGTTACTCCAGCATTCTGTGTCCTTTCCTCTAATCTTTGATATATCCACCCTGGGGGAAAAATGGTTTTGGAACTGTCTACCTTGTCGATGCCTCTCATAATTTTAGTTTAGAGATACAGCGCGGAAACAGGCCCTTCGGCCCACCGAGTCCACACCGACCAGCGATCCCCGCACACTATCCTACTACTAGGGATATTATGTACCTCTAACAGGTCCCCCCCTCAGCCTCCAGCATTCCAGAGAAAACAATCCGTCAAACCTCACCTAGCAGCTAATGCCCTATAACCCAGGCATCGTGCTGGTAAACCTCCTCTGCATCTATTCCAAAGCCTCCACATCCTTCCTGTAATGGGGTAACCAGAACTGCATTCAATACTCCAATCGGACCCCACCCTAAGTCTGATAAAGTAGCATCATGACTTCCTGATTCTTACATATTAAACAGGTGGCATGTTATTAGCTGAAGTCATGTCTGCCAATATTCTTATCTCCAGCTGAATTTCAGTAAGTTAAAGGCATGTGGATTGCTGCTAAAGTTGGCCCTTAAGGTTTGTGCAAGCATCTATTTACTGAATTTGCTAGTTATAATAAGAAGGCAGATAAAGTCAAATTCTTGTGTGGGGGACAGGCAAAGCCTGGTAAGTGATGGGTCGATACAGGTGAGGGGAGAAGATAGGTGATCATGGCAGAAAGTGACGGAGGCTGGAAGTGGAAAGGAGACAAAATGGTGTCAGATAAGGAGAGGAGGAATGCAATGCAAAGCAAGGGTAGATATGGGTGGAACTACTTCAGCAGCTCAGGCAGCATCTGCAGAGAGCGACTGTGGCTTAATATTTCAGTTAATAAACTTTCATCAGAACCTTGTCTTAAGATGGACATTGATTATCCAGTGCCTCCAATGTAGACTGGGCTGCGTTTACTGCTTCACTTCCTCAAGACGATAATATTATAGTGGAAAAAAAGGGCGGCTCCGTGGTGTAGCAGTAGAGTTGCTGCCTTACAGCGCCAGAGACCCTGAGCTACGGGCGCTGTCTGTACGGAGTTTGCATGTTCTCCCCGTGACCATGTGGCTTTCCTCTGGCTGCTCAGATTCCCTCCTACACTCCAAAGACGTACAGGTTTGCAGGTTAATGACTTTGGTGAACTTGTATACTGTCCCTAGTATGTAGGATAGTGCTAGTGTACGGGGTGATGACTGGTTGGAGCTGACCCGGTGGGCAGAAGGGCCAGTTTCCGTTCTATCTGTAACATGTAACGGTGGGGCAGGAGGTTGGCGTGTGAGGGGATGTTGCAGCCTGAGTAACGATGCTGTGTGCTGCTTATGTGTTGCAGGTGACAAGCGCTTCGAGTGTGGTCAGTGTCACAAGCGCTTCATGAGGAGTGACCACCTGACCAAACACTACAAAACGCACTTGAACACAAAGAACTTGGTCTAAAGTCGTGTGGGACACTGGGGGAGACTTGGTCTCCACAACAAAAGTCAAAACATTTTCATTTTCATTTTCGTTTTTTGCATTTTTAAAGAAAGAGACAAAAAACGTTTTGCCGGATGGAGGGAGGCTGGTCTGTCTCTGGCCTGGACTCTCCGTCAGCTCCCTGTGCTACCCAAACAGAGGCACAATGTTACTGCAGTAACGCGGGTCGGCAGCAGGAGGCGCCGGCCGGCATGAAGAGCACAATTGGTTGTGGGTGAGAACGAGCGCCAAGTACTGGTGCAGTAAGGTCAGGACGCCTCGTCTAAGTCTTGGTCGTTCTGTCCATTCCTCCCTGTGTAACACAGTCGTAGCTTTGCTGATATCTTGTTTTCTAATGATAAGATGCCTTAGATTTTGTCAGACCCAATAATGAGAGCATTGTACTTCGATTGAGCAGAGCCTTTCAAAGAGTCACTTTGCTTTTTTTAAAATAATTTCACAAAGCAATTTTTTTTCCCCCCAAATGTGATTCTGCCCTCAGGATCATGAGATGATTTTTGATCGTATGATTCATCTTTGGACGCAAAAACGAGGAAAAAGTAACTAATTTGTTTTTTAAAGAAGTATTGAATTTTTTAATGAATTGTGGGATTGTAGTCACCGCAATGTTTATTAGAGTGATGACCATCGTGTTTACAGTCGTTCCAGAGAAATATCAGTTGTATTTTTGAGCTCTGATTGGAAGGAAATCGGATTTTATTTTAGTATATGTTTTGGATGTTATAAGATTACTGCTAATAAATTTCTTAATTGGAGATAAACAGGATGGGTAGGTATGGGTGTGAATGTGAGGCTCTGGGCAAGGCCCCTTCATCCTATATAACAGCGTGGCTATTCACTAATGATCAGTGAATGGAGGGTGAGCCCTGCTCCATTCCCCCCAAATTCTCTATATCATGGGTCAAATCAACAGGATTGTTTCCACTGCTGCTTGGCTGACAATAGCACAGTCAGCAGCTCCCAGGTCCACACGGGAGCTTGGACCGAATGAGTGTGCTGGTCAGGATGGCTCTGTGATCACAAGTGTGGCAAAGTTTCTCGAGTCTGCTTCCTCCACCCTCTTGAATCCCACCAGCCCCAGAGTTGGTGACTTACAGCTTTCACTAAGTCGCCCAAACTGGTGGTTTGACCACAAGGGAGGAGCAAGCTGAGGCTGGTGACGTTCCTGCCCAAATGAGCCAACACGAGTGTGCCATTGAACGCTGAGCACGAACACTAACCATGGGCAATGAGGGCCAGGGGGATGTGGCTGCAGTCAGCTGCCCTGCAAACGCTGCACAACTCCATTGGAGTTAGTCAAGATATGGGGAGAACAAGATAAATCTTTGATCCATAATGGCTCATCAACGAGTGATTTTTGCAAGGGTAGAAACAAGGTCCATTTCCAGAAGGTTCCACGAGTAACTGCAGGAAACGTGGAAGTGTCTGTTCAATTACCGTTTATGAGATTTAGGACATTAGCCCAGTTTGACAAATTGGGAAAGGGTTGGTCTTTATCCTGGTGTGAAACACCAGCCCATTGAATCATCTCGGCTGTTGTAAGGAATGCAATCCAAGAGTTGGTTCCTTGGTGGATCATGCATTCTTTCCTGACTGTGATGTCAAATTTTCTTTATCTTTGAAAATAATAAGGAATTTCTTAGCTTTGCTTTATGTGGGATGAGGTGCAAGAAATAGTTTGTCTCTACAAAGATTTCTCCACTGAAACTCCCATTTACCCAAGAGCGTGATCTTTATAGAGGTGCTAATTACCTAGTTCTGGGCCTGAGCTTTGGTGAGGTCTCATGGACAAACTAATCATCTCCAGATTGTCTTGCGGCATCATAGAATGAATGAGCACAGAAGGAAACCACTTGACCCATTGCATCTTTTCCAGCATTTGGAATTCGACCCAGTACACAGCAATCATTTATCCACTTCTCCTTGGAAAGTTGCTACTACTGTCCTCTAGATCACAACATCCTCACAGGTGAAGCAAAATTATTCCATCTTCTCCTCACTGGTTATTCTACGAGTTGCCTTCAATCCGTGACCTCTGGTCACAGTGGTGAACCTCTTTATCAAAGCCCTCCCTGTCATTGAGCACCAGTCAGCTCTCCTCTTCAATCCTCCCCTGCTCTCCATGAGAGGACCCTCATTATTCCCTAATTAGTCCACGTTGACTGAAGGACCTGAAACTTGGATTAATTTGGGGAAAACTCAACCAATTGACCTCTTTTGCACTGGGTGCACACGTTTTTTTTAAAATGAAATCATAAGTTCATAATTCTAGCAGTAGAATTAGGCCTATCGGCCCATCAAGTCTACTCCACCATTCAATCATGGCTAATGTATCTTTCCTTCTCAACTCCATTCTCCTGCCTTCTCCCCATAACCCCTAACACCCGCACTAATCTACAATCTGTCAATATCGCTTTAAAAATATCCATTGACTTGGCCTCCACAGCCTTCAGTGGCAATGAATTCCATAGATTCACCACCCTCTGACTAAAGAAATTATCTGACTCATCTCCTTTGTAAAGGTATGTCCCTTTATTCTGAGGCTGTGACCTCTGGCCCTGGACACTCCATCAAGCGGAAGCATCCTCTCCACATCCACTCTATCTAGGCCAATCAGTGGGCAATGTGGTGAATGTTTCTAGTCTCTGCTCTTCATTGCCACCTGGCCAGTTACAGTGGTGAGTTCTGTCGGAAGGGTTTGCAGGACTGGGAGTGGCTGTGGGAGTGATGGAGCAAGAGTCCAGTCAGCTGTAGAGTAACCACGATGGAGGCAAAGTGAAGGGTCAAGTTGTGTCCCAGGCCTCCCAGTGAGTTGCAGCGTTGTGTAGAGCCTTCTCCTGATGGCGACTGGTCTTTCAGAGGAGTGGCGTAAATGGATATTAAAAAGTGGGCACTGAGCAGGTGGTTTGTGCTTCGGGCTGTACGTTTAGAAAGTTGGCCGATGTCTGAGCTTCAGTCTGTGGCACAAACTGGAACTATCACAGTGCAGTGTCTCTGATACTTGCCCTTTTCTCACAGCTCCCACTCACCCCAACTCTCTTTGGGCTCGATGGTTGAGTCTGGCATCTCCTACCTCCCAGTGCTGGGGGTCTGATATTGTTGCAGCTGGCAGCACTGTGCAGTGGCAGGACAGCCGGGGAGGGGAGGGGGTGGCTGCGATCCTGGCAGCACTGCGCAGTCTGTCGCTGTTTGTTTCTTATAAGTGCTGTCTTAGCAAATAGCCTTTGTATGATGAATACTGCTTTGATTTATGAGGTGTTGTAAATGTTCTTTGGTATATTATATAGAAAAATAAAGATTGGCAATGGAGGCTTTTGCTGGTGTTTAATCTGGTGGTCATGAGGTGAGCTGATCTGTCCTCTGATTGGAAGTGGAACATGCAGGAGCTCGCTATATGTCTACAACAGTGACACCGCGACTGCTTACAACAAAGGAACAGGCCACTCTGCCCAACTGGTCCATGCTGGCCCCTGAGAGTCTCCCGCCCTATTGGAGCACCTTCCACTCTTGTGCACTGCATCAGTTTATCTTTGAACGTGAAACCATTTGGTGACTGAAGCAATGGCAAGGTGCGGCAGTGAACGACCAACTGTGAGCTGTGAAGAGATCAACAACATCCCACAAGGGACCGGAGGTGCAGAAGATGAGAGAGATCGGAGCCCTGATGTGAAGTGTTGGGCCAGGAGTATGAGGTTTTATTTAAGACCACACAAGGTCAAAGATCTCACTGAAGACCTGAAAGACTGTTTGAGCTTTTCGTTTTAGAGATACAGCGTGGAAACGGGTCCTTCCGCCCACTGAGTCCCTGCCGACCAGCGATCACCCACCCATACACCAGCAGTATCCTTACACACTAGGGACAATTTACAGAAGCCAATTAACCTACAAATCTGTACATTGTTGAAACCGGAGCATCTGGCGAAAACCCACGCGGTCACAGGGAGAATGATTGCACCCGTGGCCAGGATGAAACCCAGGTCTCTGGCGCTGTAAGGTCTTTTAAAGAGCATGCATCCAGGAGAAAGAGGGTGTGACACTGGGGTGTGAGTATATAAGAAGCGTTTCTCCCAGCGGGTAGGGTGAAAATCCCACAGGAGATGGTGTTTGGCATTACTCAGGGAGGTTGACATTACTCAGGGAGGTTTTATGCTGGAAAATAGCTAAACAAAATGCATCAAAACTCAGGAGTCATATTTCTCAACAGGCACTAAAAAGTTAAACATTCCTAATCGTTGCAATAGTCCCTGCCTCAACTACCTCTTAATTCCATGCACCCACCACCCTTTGTGTGGAAAGGTTACCCCTCAGATTCCCATTAAATCTTTCCTCCCTTATCTTAAATCTATGTCCTCCGATTCTCGATTCTCCTACTCTGGGCAAGAGACTCTGGGCGTCTACCTGATCTACTTCTTTCATGATTTTATAACATCACCCCTCATCCTCCTGCGTTCCAAATAGCCGTCAGCAGAGGCCTCATTGAATAGTAGTACAGATTTGAAGACCGAATGGCCTCCCAGCCCTTTCCAGTTATTTGAGAGGAAGAATGAGAACAGTTGACCAGTGATCTGATCAGAGCCCAATGGGAATGCAATTAAGTAGAAGAAACAAGTTTATTTATATCCATAAAATCTACTCTCTGTTTACTAGACCAGATGAGCAATTAACAAAGGAATAATTAAATCAAAGCAAAATGGAGCTGATGGGGGTTGGTTTTGTTGACCTTTATCAGATTAGAGGGAGGGTTATTCTAGACGTTTAACACTTCCTTCGGCCCCTCAGTGACGTCCGTTCTCTCTCCTTGACCCACATCTTCTTCAGTATCTTCAGCATCTTCCTCAACATCTTCCTCCTTATCTTCATCCTTCTCAGCATCCTCTCCTTCCTCCTCCTCCTCTTCCTCTGCTGCTCTTTCCGTCTCTTCCTCCACAACCTCTTCTTGCCCCGCCTCTTCCACTGCCTCTGCTTCCTCAGCCTCCGCCTGTTCTTTTTCCGCCGCCTCTGCAGCAGTCTCTAACTCTGGTGCTGCCTGTTTCATTGCAGCATCTGTATCATCGTTTTGCACCTTTGTCTCTGTGGAAGAAAAGACAAAAGTTTGCAGGGGCTGTAACGACAGGAACTCAAAGACCTATTCAACTACTTCCCTCGGTTTTTTTTTCCAAGAGATTCAGTACAGCGCGGAAACAGGCGCTTCGGCACACCAAGTCCGCACCAACCAGTGACCCCAGCACATTAGTAGCCCTGTCCCACGGTGCGAGTTCATTCCAAGAGTTCTCCTGAGTTTGCCCTCATTCGAACTCGGAGATTTACGGTAATGGCCAATCGTCGGTACTCAGGGCTCTCGTGGACATTTTTCAACATGTTGAAAAATCTTCACGAGTCTTCCCGTGCTTACCTGCTGTTAGCGAGGCTTCCCGAGTACCTGACTTCAGCGGTATGAGCCGGTAAGAGACGTCCCCGAGCTCCGACGTACCCGCTACGTTCATTCTCCGTGATTACCACGAGTTTGATTTTTTTTTAAACTCGGGAGAGCTCTTGAATGAACTCGTACCGTGGGACAGGGCTTTAACACAGGCCTGCACACACTAGGGGACAATTTACACTTATACCAAGCCAATTAACCTACAAACCTGTATGTCTTTGGAGTGTAGGATGAAACCGAAGATCTTGGAGAAAACCCACGCAGTCACGTGGAGAACATACAAACTCCATACAGACAGCACCTGTAGACGGGATCAAACCTGGGTCTCGGGCGCTGTGAGGCAGCAACTCTACCGCTGCGCCAGCGTGCCGCCAGTTCATTTCAAACATTTTTACAAGTAATCTCCCTAATTCTTCACCACTGACCACTGTTGCATCAAATATCCATTATCAATCTGTAGAATAAAGAACTGCGGATGCTGGTTTATACCAAAGATAGGCACAGTGCTGGAGTACCTCAGCAGGCCAGGCAGCAACTCCGGAGAATAAGGATGGATTTGTTTTGGGTATGAAGAAGGGTCCACACCCATAACGTCACCCATCCTTTTTCTTCAGAGATGCTGCCTGTCCCGCTGAGTTACTCTAGCGTTGTGTCTATCTTTGGTTTAAACCCACATTTGTAGCTCCTTCCTACACAGTGAGGTGAAAATGCCTGAAATATTATCCCATCTAAAGCAGGCCATTCCCTCCACAAACTGTTAATGATGTGCTGTAAGAATAGATGGGACTTTTACAAATGTTCCAAAAGTGTCGGGCTTTCATGTCAATGCAGTGTTCCACCCAATATGGCCACAGGAATATCTGGTGAACTCGAGCCAATGGGCCCTGAGAAGAAAGCGTCCAGTGGATGAAGTCACATTTCACGTGAAGGAGAATGGTTGTGGTGGTTGGAGAACCAGAACCTCACAAAGGCGGAAGGTCCTCATGGTAGTGTTCTGCCCACGGCCAGATCAGTCACTCATCAATCATCTTCCTTCCATCAGAAGGTCAGAATGGAGATGCAAAATTCAGAGTATCACTGACAGGTCAAAGTAAGGTATCACGATGTTCACTGATAATCCCTTTAACCAGTATCTGTACACTGGACAGTTTGATTGCAGTCACGTCTAGTCATTTTAGTGACTGGATAGCAGCACGCAACAAAAAGCTTCTCACTGGACCTTCGTACATGTGGCAATAGTAAGCTAAACTAATCGCACAGTTCCATTTCATTCACTACAGCAAGTTAACCAGTTTATGCCTACACTGGGCATGACCCAGGCAACATTCATGCATGGGCTAGTAAGTGGCGAGTGACATTCCTGGCACAAAGCTCTCATGCCACCCACCTGGGCATCTCTACCTGGAGATGTCCAACCCACCCACCTGGTCATTCAGTAGCACAGCTATCACCAAATCCTGGCAGTTCCATTGACCAAGAACCTACCTGGACCAGCCACATAAAAAATACCATGGTGACTGGAGCAGGTCAGAGACCATGTATTCTGTGGTGAGTTAAGTCAGATGTGTGTTGAAATGCTCTCCACTTGTGTCGATGTACAGTTCCGACAACGCTGGATGTCATTGAGGACAAAGCACTCTCGCAACCACCTTAACCATCCGTTCCCTCCACCACCATCTACTAAATGCACAGCAATTACTCACCCAGCCAACTGCAGCAGCACCTCCAGAAACTGATGAGATCCAACATGAAGTAGGACGGGGCAGCTGTAAGGCAGCAACTCCGCCGCTGTGCCACCGTGTCACTATTCAACCAATATTACATTTCATTATTTACTATATTCTTAAACAACATCTGCTGACCCCCAAATCCCAGCCTCTTATACAGGTTGGCTCCAGGTAACTCAGAGATTTCCTTTCTACTGATGTCTGTGAGTTCAGTTTGCCTGCCCGCCTGCTGAAAAATGCACCCAAGTCACTCGACACGTGATCATTCCAGCAGAAGGTACAGGAGCTTGAGAGCGCACACCACCAGACTCAGGAACAGCTTCTTCCCCTCTGCTATCAGGCTTCTGAATGGCCCTCCCATAAGCTGGGGTACTGTCCCTGGAAAGGGAGCACGGGGCGTCCATGGGGACTCTGGAGGCCTTCCGTCAATGCTGGTTGATGCGGGGGGGATCAAGTGTATTGGAGATAAAGTTGACAATATTTTTATCTAATAACTGATTATAAACTGCCAATGGCAGTCTTGATTTTGTTACTACTCTGTATTTGTGTTTATTTGAATAAAAACTTTGTATATATAAACAATAAGCCAGGGTACTGTCCGATTCACCTCTACCCCATTGCGGACATTGGACTTTGTCTCTGGAACTGATGCGCTACAATGCTGAGAACTATATTCTGCACTCTGTATCTTCCCCTTTGCACTAGGTGTTGTAGTTGAGTTCGGCTCGATTGCATTTATGCGTAGTATTATCTGATCTGATCAGATAGCATGCAAAACAAAGCTTTTCACTGTACCTTGGTACACGTAAACAATTGCTACATTGCCAACAAATGAGAGAAGCAGAGAAATGACCAGGGTTTACCATAGTGAATGCAGATTTGTGAACAGACCTCACCCTCAACTCCTCCCATGCCGTGTCGCTTGATACTTGCCTTCCCCCCCTTCTCTGTTCCAACAGCCCAAAATATTACCTCTGCTTCTCTTTCCACACGTTCTGCCAAACCGGCTGAGTGTTTCCGCTATTTTCCATTCTCATTCATTAATAAGGTAAAGCCGTAAGTACCTGTTACCTGCCAGGGCCCGACACTGGGGTGTTTACACATTGGTTACTGCCTACACAACCTACCCTCAGAAATGCTTCCTTCATTCTTAGCCTTCTCAGTTTGTTCCACAGCTACTTTGGCATCTATTGCAGGAAAATACAAGATTATATATCTGCAGCTTCATCACTAAGGCACAGACCTGCATCCCGTGATGGGCTTTATTCTATTCAGAAACATTCACATTTCACACTCGGTAAATTACTGTCTATGGTGATCATCTTTGTTTAGTTTCAGTGCGGAAACAGGCCCTTGGCCCACTGAGTCCTTGCACTGTCCTACACACTTGGGAGAATTTAAATTTTTTACTGAAGCCAATTAATCTACAAACCTGCCATTTTCCCACAGAGAGTTGCGAGTCTGAGCAATTCTCTGCCTCAGAGGTCGGTGGAGGCCAGTTCTCTGGATACTTTCAAGAGAGAGCTAGATAGGGCTCTAAAAAAATAGCGGAGTCGGGATATGGGGAGAAGGCAGGAACGGGGTACTGGTTGGGGATGATCACATTGAATGGCAATGCTGGCTTGAAGGGCTGAATGGCCTACTCCTGCACCTATTATCTATTGCCTTTGGAGTATGGGTGGAAACCGGAGCACCCGGAGAAAACCCACGAGGTCACAGGGAGAACGTGCAAACTCCGTACAGACAGCACCCGCGGTCAGGATTGAACCCAGGTTTCTGGCGCTGTAAGGCAGCAACTCTACCGCTGTGCCCCCTAACTTGCCAAGTCGCTAACTTGGTAAAGATTAAGAAAGAACAGCAGAAGCTGGTAAAATCGAAGGTAGACAAAATGCTGGAGTAACTCAGCGGGTGAGGTAGCATCTATGGGGCGAAGGAATTGGCGACATAAAGGTCACCAATTCCTTCTCTCCATAGATGCTGCCTCACCCGCTGAGTTACTTCAGCATTTAGTGTCTACCATGCTAACTAGATAGCCAAATTTCACACAGCAAGATCCCAGAAACAGAGCTGATGCTACAGATGTACCTTTGAGACCACTGCCATGTTGAGCTGGGGTGGTTGGGACTCCGTTCTAACGCCTCTAGATGAGGCTTCAATTGTCCTCAGCACCTCTGACTATGGAGCGCAGCCAGCCGCCATTTGGAGTCATAGTCATAGAATGATACAGTGTGGAAACAGGCCCTTCGGCCCAACTTGCACACACCGGCCAACATGTCTCAGCTACACCAGTCCCACCTGCCCATGTTTGGTCCATATCCCTCTAAACCTGTCCTATCCATGCACCTGTCTGTATCTTAAACGTTGGGATAGTCCCTGCCTCAACCACCTCCACTGGCAGATCGTATCCTGCACCCACCTCCCTCTGATCTCTTCAATGCTTCTTTGGGGGGGGATGTTTGCAGCAATACAGTATGGTGTTTCAACAAGGGGAAATTCACCCTCTTTTTGTACATAAGGAGGGGATTGGAGCCCTCGGCCTCCTGCCTCATAAACCATCTGTGTAGAGATAACTGCACCTCGTCAAAAAAACAAAAATGTGACTTCTGCTTTAGCTGAAAGAACTTTAGTGCTGCGAATGAAATAATACAAAATATAAAGTATATAAACAAGGAACTGCAGATGCCGGTTAATATGCAGGGACACAGAATGCTGCAATGCTATAAACCCACATGGTCACGGGGAGAACGCACAAACTCCGTACAGACAGCACCCGTAGTCAGGATCGAACCCGGATCTCTGGCGCTGAAACTCAGCAACTTTAACGCTGCCCACAATGAGGTGAAATGAGACCGCATCATCCTGACTACGGGCGCTTGTCTATATGGAGTTTGTATGCTCTCCCTGTGACCTGCGTGGGTTCTGTTCAACATTTATACAACTATTTAAGAAATTCACACAACACTAAACAGCAGTCATGTTGACTCCATCTACACCTCACGCTGCCTCGGCAAGGCCAGCAGCATCACCAAAGACCAGATCACCCTACTCAACCCCATTCTCCTGCCTTCCCCGCATAACCTTTGACACCATTACCAATCAAGAACCTGTCAATTTCTGCTTGAATGAGTTGGCCTCCACCGCTGTTTGTAGCAATGGATTCCACATTCCTCTTGCTAAATTCTTCCTTTTTCTTCTTTCGTGTCCATCTTCCAAGTTTCAAATGTTAACCTCGCTGTCATCGTCCGTCCCGAAAAGGATGCAAGCTTCCAGCGACCATCAGTGGAAGCCATCACTTATTGCAATAGATGACGGAAGTATTAGCTCAGGATACTTCCAGTTTCCAGCCCCGAGACATGGACGCTTCTGCTGTGGGGCTGTTAAATTCCTCTTCATCTCCTTTCGTAAGGCAAGTCCAAGATTCTCCTATATGTTGATCCATTCAACAGGAAATTGACAGATTCTTGATGAGTGCGGATGTCAGGGGTTATGGGGAGAAGGCAGGAGCATGGGGTGGAACTGAGCGATAGATCACACATGATTGAAAGGCAGAGTCAACTTGATGGGCCAAATGGCCTAATTCTGTTCCTATCACTTACGTTTCCTGTAAAAATCCAAAGGTTATCCAATGGAGTCACTTTCATCCCCAGCCCTGTTTCTGCCTCCTCTTCCCACAAAAGGTTCCCACAAGATGGACACAAAATGCTGGAGTAACTCAGCATCTCTGGAGAAAAGGAATAGGCGATGTTTCGGGTAGAGATCCTTCTTCAGACTCCACCTGAATTGTTACCTATTCCTTTCCTCCAGACCTGCTGCCTGACCCGCTGAGTTACTCCAGCTTTTTGTGTCTACCTTTGGTTCAAACCAGCATCTGCGGTTCCTTCCTACACACTTCCCACAGGCCGTGCTTCGCCCGCTCCTGCTCCACACGTGCCTTGGGGAAGCACTTTCACGCCTCGCTGGTTACCTTTTTCCTCGCTGAATACCTCCAGCTTTTCGATCGCCGCATGGGTTTCAGAAGGGGTGATGCCTGGCGTGGAAGAGTCATGGATTACACTATAAGACGGGATCTTACAGAAACATATAATATTCTTAAGGGATTGGACATGCTAGATGCTGGAAAAATGTTCCCCATGTTGGGGGAGTCCAGAACCAGGGGTCACAGTTTAAGAATAAGGGGTCGGCCATTTAGGACTGAGATGAGGAAAAACTTTTTCCCCCAGAGAGTTGGGAAGCAAGAGGATTGGATAACGTTTAAAGAACAACAGAAGATAACTAAAAAGACAATACGGGGAGAAAAGATGAGGTACGAAGGTAAGCTAGCCAAGAATATAAAGGAGGATAGTAAAAGCTTCTTTAGGTATGTGAAGATGAAAAAAATAGTTAAGACCAAAGTTGGGCCATTGAAGACCGAAAAAGATGAATTTATTATGGGGAACAAGGAATGGCAGATGAGTTGAACAGGTACTTTGGATCCGTCTTCAGTAAGGAGGACACAAACAATCTTCCTGATATAGTAGTGGCCAGAGGATCTGGGTTGACGGAGGAACTGAAGGAAATCCACATTAGGCAGGAAATGGTGTTGGGTAGACTGATGGGACTGAAGGCTGATAAATCCCCAGGGCCTGAAGGTCTGTATCCCAGGGTACTGAAGGAAATGGCTCTAGAAATCGTAGATGCATTGGTGATCATTTTCCAATGTTCTATAGACTCAGGATCAGTTCCTGTGGATTGGAGGATAGCTAATGTTATCCCACTTTTTAAGAAAGGCGGGAGAGAGAAAACAGGGAATTATAGACCAGTTAGCCTGACCGGAGTCAATTATAAAAGATGAAATAGCTGCACATTTGGATAACAGTAACAGGGTCGGTTCGAGTCAGCATGGATTTACGAAGGGGAAATCATGCTTGACTAATCTTCTGGAATTATTTGAAGATGTAACTAGGAAAATGGACAAGGGAGAGCCAGTGGATGTAGTCTACCTAGACTTTCAGAAAGCATTTGATAAGGTCCCACATAGGAGATTAGTGGGCAAAATTAGGGCACATGGTATTGGGGGTAGAGTGCTGACATGGATAGAAAATTGGTTGGCAGACAGGAAACAAAGAGTAGGGATTAACGGGTCCCTTTCAGAATAGCAGGCAGTGAATAGTGGGGTACCGCAAGGCTCGGTGCTGGGACCGCAGCTATTTACAATATACATCAATGATTTGGATGAAGGGATTCAAAGTAACATTAGAAAATGGCACAAAGATGACACAAAGCTGGGTGGCAGTGTGAACTGTGAGGAGGATGCTATGAGAATGCAGGGTGACTTGGACAGATTGGGGGAGTGGGCAGATGCAAGGCAGATGCAGTTTAATTCGGATAAATGTGAGGTTCTCCACTATGGTATAAAAACCAGGAAGGCAGATTACTATCTAAATGGCGTCAAGTTGGAAAAAGGGGAAGTACAATGGGATCTGGGGGTCCTTGTACATCAGTCTATGAAAGTAAGCATGCAGGTACAGCAGGCAGTGAAGAAAGCGAATGGCATGTTGGCCTTTATAACAAGAGGAATCGAGTATAGGAGCAAAGAGGTCCTTCTGCAGTTGTACAGAGCCCTAGTGAGACCACACCTGTAGTATTGTGTGAAGTTTTGGTCCCCTAATTTGAGGAAGGACATTCTTGCTATTGAGGGTGTGCAGCGTAGGTTTACTAGGTTAATTCCCGGGACTGTCATATGCTGAGAGAATGGAGTGGCTGTGCTTGTGCACTCTGGAGTTTAGAAGGATGAGAGGGGATCTTATTGAAACATATAAAATTGTTAAGGGTTTGGACACGCTAAAGGCAGGAAACATGTTCCCGATGTTGGGGGAGTCCAGAACCAGGGGCCACAGTTTAAGAATAAGGGGTAAACCATTTAGAACGGAGACAAGGAAACCCTTTTTCTCACAGAGAGTTGTGAGTGTGTGCAATTCTCTGCCTCAGAGGGCAGTGGAGGCAGGTTCTCTGGATGCTTTCAAGAGAGAGCTAGATAGGGCTCTTAAAGATAGCGGAGTCAGGGGATATGGGGAGAAGGCAGGAACGGGGTACTGATTGGGGATGATCAGCCATGATCACATTGAATGGCGTGCTGGCTCAAAGGGCCGAATGGCCGACTCCTGCACCTATCTTCTATGTTTCTAGAGTGGTGGATGGCGATGAAACGAAAGGAGCTGCTGCCTGCCGCTGAGACTGGGGCACTGTGCTGACACCACGCACCTGGGCCAGTGAACAAAGCCACTCGCTCCCGTCCAGAGGATGCCAGACGCAGGGTTGTGTGTGAGCTCCACACCAAGACCCACCCCCCTCCCACTCCCACTGTGGGCAGGTATTCCCGTATTACATGGGCCACTTCGAACAGATCCTCACCCCAACCCTCCCCAAGATAGACACAAAAAGCTGCAATAACTCAGCGGGACAGGCAGCATCTCTGGAGAGAAGGAATGGGTGATGCTTCGGGTCAAGACCCTTCAGAGGTCAGGGGTTGGTGCAGGTAGACGGATGGTGGCCAGGGAAGTGGGTGGAGAGGGAGGCCGATATCAGGGCTGTGGAGGGGCAATGATCCAAAGATTTAATTGTAAGGATTACAAAGTTCAGTCGCAGTGCTGGTACTTGGACACTGGATCTAAAAAGGAGCACCGTAGTGGGAGGGCTCTCCCCACATACACACCTGCCCGAGGCATCTGCCCCCCACATCTGCCCCCCCACACACACCTGCCCCACACATACATGCATCTGCCCGCTGTACCAGTGTGCCGTCCCAATTGCAGGCACAGCCAAATGCAGAGAGGGATGTGATTAAATATGGATCTGGTTCAAACTACTGGTGTAAGACACTAACGTACACACTCATCACTGGTGTAAGACATTCACACACACACTGGTTACTGGTGTGAGACACTCTCATGGTGGACACTGCCACTGTTGTGAACCTACCCTGATTCGTACCCCAATTCCCGTCTGCTCGGCTGCCATGGGGTGTGTTAGGTAAAACGTAAATGTCGCTTTCTGGAGGTTGAAGTGGATAAACAGCGCATTACACTAAGTTTCACTGGCTGTTCTGTTAACTCCTTCACCTCCTTGTTCTCAAGAGCCAGACGTTTACTGAGAATCTACAAGGTTGCTTTTCACTGTACCTCGGTACACCTGACAATAAATACACCTGTGTGGGGTTGTGTGTGGAGTGGATGGGGCTGAGATACAGTGTCCTCCATAATGATGCGGACCAAGACCCATCATTTATTTATTTGCCTCGGTACTCCACAATTTGCGATTTCTAATAGGAAAAAAAATCACATGTGGCACATTGCAGATGTTATTAAAGGGTTTATTTAACCCTAACCCTAAATAAATAACTAATCAACTAAAGGGCCTGTCCCACTTTCACGACCTAATTCACAACCTTTTTTACTTGTGGACATTGTTCATCAGGCTACAAAAATGCCCCGACCTACTTGATGCCACGAGTACCTACGTCTAGCATCACGACCTGCTACGACCTTGTGACGACCACGCTGCGAGTATGAGACAATAGACAACAGACAGTAGGTGCAGGAGCAGGCCATTTGGCCCTTCGAGCCAGCACCACCATTCAATGTGATCATCCACAATCAGTACCCCGTTCCTGCCTTCTTCCCCATATCCCCTGACTCCGTTATTTTTAAGAGCCCTATCTAGCTCTCTCTTGGGAGCATCCAGAGAACCTGCCTCCACCTCCCTCTGAGGCAGAGAATTCCACAGACTCACAACTCTCTGTGAGAAAAAGTGTTTCCTCGTCACCGTTCTAAATGGCTTACTCCTTATTCTTAAACTGTGGCCCCCGGTTCTGGACTCCCCCAACATCGGGAACATGTTTCCTGCCTCTAGTGTGTCTAAGCCCTTAATGAGATCCCCTCTCATCCTTCTAAACTCCAGAGTGTACAAGCCCAGCTGCTCCATTCTCTCAGCTTATGAGTCAAGGGCAAACTCGGCAGAGGCCGTGAATTAGGTTGTGAAAGTGGGACATGCTTTTGACTAACTCCATCCCTGCCTCATGCCACATCCGCTCCTGCTCCACACGTGCCACAGGGAAGCACCTTCACGCCCCGCTGGTTACCTTTGTCATCGTTGAGTACCTCCAGCTTTGGGATCGCCGTAGGGGTTTCAGAAGGGGTGATGCCTGGCGTGGAAGAGTCACGGATTACACTATAAGACAGGATCTTATAGAAAGATATAACATTTGTAAGGGATTGGACAGGCTGGATGCAGGAAAAATGTTCCCCATGTTGGGGGAGTCCCAAACCAGGGGTCACAGTTTAAGAATTATGGAGGACACTGCAGCTCTTTGGGCTGACACAATCAAGGGATATGGGGAGAAAGCAGGAACTGGGTACTGATTTTGGATGATCAGCCATGATCATATTGAATGGCGGTGCTGACTCGAAGGGCCGAGTGGCCGACTCCTCTACTATTGTCTATGTTTCTACACTGGTGGAAGGTGATGAAACGTAAGGGGCTGCTGCTTGTGAAGCTGTGAATATGCAGGGATTGGGCTGCTTTGGGAAATGGAAAGTGTCTGTGAAAGACTGGGCTTCACTGGTGGTGACATCGTAGGGTGGAGGCCCAGTTCTTGGTATTCACGTGACCGACCTGTTGCCACCGAGTCTGGACCTCTGAGGGAGTTTCAGGAAGCTTCTGCCCATGTGACCCTCCGAGTCTGTTGCCACCGAGTCTGGGCTCCTGGGCTTTCTACTTTGTTTCTGAGCACTGAATCAGTGATTGGGCAGAGGGGTTGCCTCCCATTCATGTGACCCCCTGTCGCCACTAAGTCTGGACCCCCGAAGAGATTTCTGTTTTGTTTCAATATACTGAAGCTTGTTGGGCAAAAGGAGTTGCCTCCCATTGTACCTTCCTGCCAGCATGTGTGATTAGTTTGTAGGGGTTGCCTCCTCCTGTACATTTGTGCCGTTAGTTTCCCGCCACTGTATAGGGGTATAAAAGGGTGATCGTTTCGTTGTGGTGGGTGGGTTGTCTTTCCTTCTATTTCTGTTTGCATGAGGCTGCTGAGGGCTCGAGTAAGTGGATCCTAAACCGGCCCCGCGGTGAATACTAATAAAGAAGGGTTTGAACTCCAGTGTTCGATTCAGACAAGGGAGGGTAGAAGAACCGGAATCAACATTTGGGGGCTCGTCCGGGATCTGAAAGGATTGCCAACACGAGGAATCAACAAACCTACCCTGTTTGTGACTCCATTCCCCATCCGCTCGGCTACTACGGGGTGCATGAATAACGACCTGTTCTGGAGGGTGAAGTGGATAAACAGCGCGTTACACAATGGTTCACGGGCTGCCCTGTTAACCCCTTCACCCCCTTGTTCTCAAGAGAAATGAAACCTTGAACTTGAATCTGCAATGTTGCTTTTCACTGTACCTCGGTACACCTGACTAAACTAACTAGGTAAATAAATAACAAACTAACCAACTAACTAACTAACCAACTAATTAACTAACTCCAACCCAGCCTCATGCCACACGAGAGGGTTAATAGTTCAGTACAATCACCTCCCACTCCCCTACCTCCCACACCCTTCATAACAGTCTGAAGTCACTGTCGTAAAGATACCAGAGACTGCAAGTGCTGCAATTTGGGGGAAAATGCTCAAATGCTGGAGGAACTCAATGGATCAGGCAGCATCTGTGGAGGGAATGGACAGATGACGTTTCAAATTAGGACCCCTCCTTCAGACTTCTTGAAAGAAGGGTTGTTAGTCCATTCCCTCCACAGATGCTGCCTGACCTGCTGAGTTCCTCCAGCTCCTTGTGTTATTGTAGTGGGAGAACTCTTCATCCTCATGTGGGCGAGAGATACCTGTTCCATTACTGTTTTTGAGATCCTTTCTAGGAAGATGCTACATAGAGCATTGAGTCAGTGAGATTACCTCTACCTGCTGCTCCATAGTTACTATTTGATGTATTATGACATCCACAGATCTTAGTTCACATTTTCAGCCACGTATTTTTCTGTAAAACGTGTCCATATTTCAGGAACGAAAGGCAGGAAGATGTAACTGGAGAATGAGGATGTCAGTCAGAATAAATCTCGTTATCCAGCGCGACTGATGCTTTGGTGACACATTCTCTCAGCTCCTCTCAGCCTCTGCTTAAACTTTATACTTCCAAGATACAGCGCGGAAACAGCCCCTTCGACCCACCGCATCCACGCCGACCAGCGATCACCGTGTACACCAGCATTATCCGACACACTCTAGGGACAATTTACAATTTACTGAAGCCAATTAACCTACTACAAAAGCCTGTACATCTTTGGAGTGTTGGAGCGCCTGGAGAAAACCCACACGGTCACAGAGAGAACATACAAACTCCACACGGACAGCACCAGTCGTCAGGATCGAACCCGGGTCTTTGGCGCTCTGAGGCAGCAGCTCTACCCGCTGCACGGCCACTGTGCCGCCGCTAGTTACAGATGATAATCTGGGGAGGAAATGTCTACAAGGCACCTAGAAGCTAATTGAAAGTCGTGCTGACGTTGGCCACCTTCGTGTGAACCTGCTTCTCCAATTCACACTGGAATAGACCTGCAGGGAAATTGCATCACCTGATCTTTAATATCACCTGTGATGTTTGTGTTTTGTTGTAGAACGTGAGACGATAGATAGACAGACAGAGAGACAGAGAGACAGAGAGACAGAGAGACAGAGAGACAGAGAGACAGAGAGACAGAGAGACAGAGAGACAGAGAGACAGAGAGACAGACAGATAGACAGACAGAGAGACAGACAGAGAGACAGACAGAGAGACAGACAGAGAGACAGACAGAGAGACAGACAGACAGACAGACAGAGAGACAGACAGAGAGACAGACAGAGAGACAGACAGATAGACGGACAGACAGATGGATAGAAAGATGGATAGATGGATAGATAGATGGATAGATAGATGGATAGATGGATAGATACTTATGAGCTACAAAGACATGGCCAGGCTGGGACGTTTATCCCTGGATCGTAGGCGTTTGCGGGGTTACCTTACAGAGGGATACAGAATCATGAGGAGCAAGGATAAGGTGGAGACTTCCTGGGTCAGGCGGAATTGTTCAGATATCAGAGTTTAATCTCACCGCTTACGGCTGATACCAATTACGGAGAATAATGACAGGCATTTCCACGAATATTTTGGCAACTTGAGCAAGTTTGTGGTTGCATGTTGAAATGGAACATCCTGTGACCTTGGCAACCTGGCCAGTGGAGGAGCTTGTGGTTTCACTGTGCTGAGAGTGTGTGGGGTTACTGCTGCTTACACGAGTACTGGGGGTGAGGAGGAATTTCTTTAGCCAGATGGTGGTGAATCTGTGGAATTAATTGCCACAGAAGGGTGTGGAGGCAAAGTCAATGGATATTTTTAAGGTGGAGATTGACCAATTCTTGATCAGTGTGGGTGTCAGGGGTCAAGGGGAGAAGTCGGGAGAATGGGGTTGAGAGGGAGAGATAGATCAGCCATGAATGAATGGCGGAGTGGACATGATGGGCTGAATGGCCTATTTCTGCCTCAATAACTTAAGAACTAATAAAGGCAACACGGGTGAGGGTCAGGGTGAGGGTGGGGGTGAGGGTCAGGATCATGGTCAGGGTGAGGGTAAAGGTCAGGGTGAGGTTGAGGGTCAGGGTGGGGCTGAGGGTCAGGATCAGGGTCAAGGTCATAGTCAGGGTCAGGGTGAGGATCAGGGTGAGGGTCAAGGTCAGGGTGAGGGTCAGGGTGAGGTTGAGGGTGAGGGTCAAGGTGAGGGTGAGGGTCAGATTCAGGATCAGGGTCAGGTAACATGTACAAGCTGTGTGTAACAAAAGCAAGTCCGTGAGGGAGCAGCCGAACAGCAGGACCACGTTGGCGAGGAGAGAACCTACCAGAAGGAGCTCCAGAGGGATGTCCACTTGAAGGAGATGGAAGCAGACACACAGAATCAGACGAGGTGGAGGTTAGCGAATCTAAGTAGAAGATCAGACACAATCCTGCTGAGCTGAACAACCAACAGCCCACCTGTGCGTGAAGCCATGGACCACCTCACCCCAGGCACCAATGCTCTGATTCATCTTCCTTGGGACCGGGCTGTTGCGATTCCACCTCTCCCCCCCCCCCCCCCCCCCCCCCCCCCCTTCTTCCCGCACTTATGTCTTAGTTTAGTTTAGAGATACAGCGCGGACACAGGCCCTTCCGCCCATCGAGTCTGCGCTGACCAGCGATCCCCACACTAACACTGTCCTACACGCTAGGGACAATTTACAAATGCCACAATGCCAATTAACCTACAAACCCGCATGTATTTGCAGTGTGGAAGGAAACCGGAGCACCTGGAGAAAGCCCACACAGGTCACGGGGAGAACGTGCAAACTCCGCACAGACAGCACCCAGAGTCAGGATCAAGCCGGGGTCTCTGGCGCTGTAGAGTAAACAGGAACTCTACTGTTGTGCCACCGTGTCCTTGCAGGACATCCCCATAGAGAGTGGGGTGGGGCAATATGGATGAAGGCTGTGGAGGCCAAGTCAATGGATATTTTTAAGGCAGAGATAGATAAATTCTTGATTAGTACGGGTGACAAGGGTTATGGGGAGAAGGCAGGAGAATGGGGTTAGGAGGGAGAGATAGATCTCTCGGGCATGATGGGCTGAATGGCCTAATTCTGCTCCTCTCAGTGATGAACACCGACCGTGCCCGGGCAGTGGTTGATAGATCGAGGGGATCTATCGCAGTCGCTGCCTCAAAAAGGCTGGCAGCATCATCAAGGACCCACACCACCCTGGCCACTCACTCATCTCCCTGCTACCTTCAGGCAGAAGGTACAGGAGCCTGAGGACTGCAACGACCAGGTTCAGGAATAGCTACTTCCCCACAGCCATCAGGCTATTAAACTTGGCTCGGACAAAACTCTGAACATTAATACCCCTTTATCTATTATTTGCATTTTATCAATTTATTTATTCATTTGTGTATTTACGTATATAATGGTATATGGACGCACTGATCTGTAGTCAATGCCTACTATGTTCTGTTGTGCTGAAACAAAGCAAGAATTTCATTGTCCTGTCAGGGACACATGACAATAAACTCTTTTGACTTTGACTTTTTTCTCAAAGGCAGGGAAGTGACTGAGCAAGGGATGGGGGGGGTAGAATTGTCAAAGACTGTTGATGACTCACTGTGCTGGCTACGCTAGGAACCTACCCTCACATTCAGCGGTTTCTTCAGACTTGCTGATCTCACCGACTGTAGTGCCTATTGTGGTTTAAAGTAAAAGGTTAACAATTTCACTCAGTTACTGCAACCATCATTTCAGCTAACTAGTCATTTCATTCAGGGTCTGGCGAAACCTGCCAGTGGCTTTAGTCCTTGACCATGTAGATCCTCAGATCAGATCCCTCGCTCGACCTGACTTCAGGAGCCCGTCTCGGCACAGAAGGTCTTCAATCTTCACACGTACTATATACCTCTGATCTTCACAAAACCTTTTCCCATCTTCAACATTTCATTCCAATAATTTGCACCATGTCTTGCATTCATTAAATGCATCAATGTGATTTATCTAAGCCACTCAGTTTAGATTAGTTTACTTTAGTTTAGAGATGCAGTGCAGAAAAAGGAACTTCGGCCACTGAGTCCGGGCCGACCAGCGATCCCCGCACACTAACACTATCCTACACACACTAGGGACAATTTACATTTATACCAAGCATAAATGTGGCAGAGAATTCCACAAATTTACAACTCTCTGGGTGAAGAAGTTTTTCCCCCATCTCAGTCCTAAATGGCCCACCCCTCATTCTTAAACTGTGACCCCTGGTTCTGGACTCCCCCAAAATCGGGAACATTTTTCTTGCATCTAGCCTATCTATCATTTAAGAATTTTATGTTTCTACAAGATCCCCTCTCATCCTTCTAAATTCCAGTGAATACAAGCCCAGTCGACCCATTCATTCATCACGTCAGTCCCGCTATCCCGGACATTAACCCGGTGAACCTACACTGCACTCCCTCAATGGCAATAATGTCCTTCCTCAAATTAGGAGACCAAAATTGCACACAATGCTTCAGATGTGGTCTCACCAGGGCCCTGTACAACTGCAATGGGACCTCCTTGCTCCTAAACTGAAATCCTCTCGCAATGAAGGCCAACATACCGTTAGCTTTCTTCACTGCCTGCTGTACCTGCATGCTTACTTTCATTGACTGATGTACTAGGACACCCAGGTCTCTTTGCACCTCCCCTTTTCCTAATCTGACACCATTCAGATAATAATCTGCCCTCTTGTTCTTGCCACCAAAGTGGATAACCTCACATTTATCCACATTATACTGCATCTGCTATGCATCTGCCCTCTCACCCAACCTATCCAAGTCACCCTGCAGCCTCATTGCATGCTCATCGCAGCTCACACTGCCACCCAGCTTTGTGTCATCCGCAAACTTGGAGATGTCACATTTAATTATTTAGTATATATGCCCCCCCCCCCCCGACATCAGTCTGAAGAAGGGTCTCGACCTGAAACGTTGCCTATTCCTTCGCTCCATATATGGTGCCTCACCTGCTGAGTTTCTCCAGCTTTTTTGTCTACCTTTGCACAGCCTTTAATGGTTGCGTCAGTAACAGCCTGCTTTCATATGATGCCCCAAACCCTGTGTTATGTTAATCTTCTGTGAATCAGTATCCCTGTGTCCTTTTGCTCCTCCACCAACTCCCAGAGAGTAAGAGACCTTTTCATTCTTTCCACCGAAATCTACTAACTTACAGTATCTATATAATAATTAAAAATTCAATTTCACAGATATCGTGACTCCATGTGAATCCATGTGCACTTTGACACAAATCCACTCCAGATCCAACACTCTCTCCTGCTCTAGACCACTATTTCTTTCCGATCAATTCATTGACCGGGTGACCTTGAGTTGAAAGATTGTTTGCAAGATACAGCATAGAAGCAGGCACCTGCAACCTATAGACAGTATACCGCCTCCTCCAGCCCAGGCCTACAGGAGGAGTGTCACAGGGCTTTAAGGATTGCCCTGTGCGTAGTGTTGCCAACTGTCCCGTATTAGCAGGGACATCCCATATATTGGGCTAAATTGGTTGATCCCATACGGGACTGCCCTTGTCCCGTATTTGACTGCTACTACTCAGGTCGGGGGGACTGTCGGGTCGGAGTGCCGCGTCCGGTACCGCCTCACCCGTCCCGACGTAGTGCAGCCCATGGAGTGCAGCAGCAGCAGCGCCTCGCCCGTGGCCCCGTCGGTCGGCGGCCCGGCCAGCTGTCCGACCTTCGGACCTTCGCTTACCGCCGACTCCACCACCCCTCCTTCTCATGGCTGATCATCGGTTCATGAGTTGGATGGGGTGCTGGACTTTGTGCATCGGACCAAAACTCCTCAGCTGGCCCGCCGGCTGGGCTCTGTGTGCAGTCCAGCACCCGGGCCAACTCATCATCCACCCAGCCACGGCTGAGTCGGTCAACAAATTGACGTGGGGAATTTGTCCCTTATTTTCACCTTTTGTCCCTTATTTGGGAGTGAGAAAGTTGGCAACCCTACCTGTGGGCCGTGGATGTTCAAGATTAAACCCTGGGGAGACAGGAGGCAGCAGATGCTGGAGTTTTGGAGGGAGGGACTGCGAGTCGAGCAACATCTGTGGAGGCAGTAGGTGGAAGCGAACACTTTGGGTTGAGACCTTACATCAGGGCTCACCAGCTCCGGGACACTGCTATGGGCAATTCACTTAGTACGTTGGAGATGAGCGGAAAAGGGCTCTGTGGCTGGGCCAGGAGTTCATTCTTTGGACTTCAGACTTTAGAGATACAGCGCGGAAACAGGCCCTACGGCCCACCGAGTCCGCGCCGACCAGCGATCGTCCCGTACACTAATGCTACCCTACAAACTGGGGACAATTTACAATTATACCAAAGCCAATTAACCTACAAACCCCCACTTCCTTGGAGTGTGGGAGGAAACAGGAGCACCTGGAGAAAACCCACGCAGGTCACGGGGAGAAGGTACAAACTGCGTACAGACAGCGCCCGTAGTCGGGATCAAACCCAGGTCTCTGGCGCTGTGAGGCAGCAGCTCTACCACTGCACCACCGTGCCACCACATACCCGCGTACCAGTCACACCTCCAATAAGTGTGACAAATGTGAAAAGGTGTGAACAGTGTTCACTTTAGAAACAACTCCAAGCCAGAATGGAGACACAAGGTTTCAATTGATCCCATCTCACACTAATAGTTGCAACTTTGATCCTTTATCTGTCCACTGTGGGCAGCTTGATTTTGTTCATGTACAGCCTTTCTTTGACTGGATAGCACGCAAACAAATGCTTTTCACTGTACCTCAGTACACGTGACGATAATTAGCTAAACTTTGTATAAACAAGGAAGGGCAGATGCTGGAAATTTGAGTAAAACACGTGCTGGAGGTCCTGTCCCCATTTCCCTTTTCCAGCTTTCTCCCCCCCACTGAGTGTTGAGGCTGCCCCCACCAACTGAAGAAGGGTCCCAGCCCGAAACATCGCCTGTCCATTCCCTCCACTGATGTTGCCTGACCCGCTGAGTTCCTCCAGCACTTTGTGGTTTTTACCTCAAGTCAGCCCTTGTGCAGAGATCAGACCAAAGTATAGATGAGACTGTGGCATGGTATAACTGCAATTAATGTAATAAAAAGGAACTGCAGATACTGGTTTATACTAAAGATAACACTGGAGTAACTCAGCGGGTCAGGCAGCATCTGTGGTGACATTTTGGGTCGGGACTGTTTGTAGTGCAGGGGGAGGCTGGATTTGGACTTGTTTTTCTCTTGCTTCCAGACTCCCCTCCCACCCCCCTCATCTACCATCAGCCTGAAGAAGAGTCCTGACCACAGATGCTGGCTGGCCCGCTGAGTAACTCCAGCACGTTGCATCTATCCACAATATAACTGCGGTGTGATTGTAACTAAACTCCACTACACTGACCAGCTAGAGCACCTACCAGGAGCAGAAATAAGACCACTCTCAGATGAATAAAGCCGACACACAGAGTCAGACGAACTCGAGCCTAGCGTATGAAAGTCAGAGATTACACACAATACCTCACTACAGCAAACCCTTTACACACGTTTATCTATTCCCTCTGTTTCTGCAGCCTCGTAAATCAGGCTCCAAAGCTCTGACATGAGGGAACGCACGAGTGGCGGTGTCACTGAGCATGTTTTGTTCAGTCTCTGCCCCACGCGTGGTCTCAGAGGATTCCAAGGGCGGGTTATAATGGGAAAGGTGGAAAGACCTTCAGGCATGGGAATAATGAGGAGGAATTTCTCTTATTTCTTCAAGGTCCAATGGGTCAATTATAGTGGGGGGGGAGGGGGGAGGGGGGGGAAGGGGAGTTGGGAGTGTGGAGGGGGAGCGGGAAGGGAGAGTGGAGAGGGGGAGTGGGGAGGGGGAGAGGGGGGAGGGGAGAGGGGGAGGGGGAGGAGGCAGGGGGAGGGGTGGGGGAGGAGGCAGGGGGAGGGGGTGGGGGAGGGGGAGGGGGAGGGGGAGGGGGGAGGGGGAGGGGGAGGGGGAGGGGGAGGGGGGGGGAGGGGGGAGGGGGAGGGGGAGGGGGAGGGGGAGGGGGGAGGGGGAGGGGGAGGGGGGAGGGGGAGGGGGAGGGGGGAGGGGGAGGGGGAGGGGGGAGTGGGGAGGTCAATAGTGGTGGTGGATCTGTGAAATTCATTCTGTGGAGGCCAAATAAATAGAAATGTTTAAGGCAGGGATAGATAAATTCTCGGTTAGTGCGGGTAACAGGGGTTACGGGGAGAAGGCAGGAGAATGGAGTTGGGAGGGAGAGATAGATCGGCCATGATTGAATGGGAGGAGTAGACTTGATGGGCTGAATGGCCTAATTCAGCTCCTATCACATGAACCTATGGACTTGTAAACAGGGAAGGATGGCAAATGAGTGCTGGGAGTCAGGGAGTAGATTGCAGGAAGGAACTGCAGATGCTGGTTTAAACCGAAGATAGACGCAAAGCACTGGAGTAACTCTGCGGGACAGGCAGCATCTCTGGAGAGAAGGAATGGGTGATGTTTCTGGTCAAGACCCTTTTTCAGACCGATTGAGTCAGAAGAAGGGCCTTGACCCGAAACGTCACCCATTCCTTCTCTCCAGAGATGCTGCCTGTCCCGTGGAGTTACGCCAGCAGTTTGAGTGGGGGAGTAGGGGTGGGACACTAAAGTCATCACCGCGCTGAGTCCTCTCATTGAGACCTACCCTCAGAACACGACGAGTCAGCAGGCTCAGTGCCTATGCAGGAAAACAGCAGGTTAATCAACATGACTCAGCGTATACCAGCCGTCTCTGCAGTGTCGCACGGGGTGCTGGGGGTGATGGGAAGAGAGGCCGGGGGTGTGGCCATGTCACTACCCCTCGCACGGGGTTGAGCGTGGTCGCGGTTTGTCCGCAGTGGCCGGCGGGTGGTCACCTGGGACACGGGACGGGCTCGCAATGTAACAGCCGCCCGCCCTGCACCCCAACCCTGCACTTGCCGTTGCGCCAAGTCACCACCGCTGGGGCAACGGCTGTGGGCCAAGGTGCATTGGCGCAATGATGGTGGGGAGTGGGGAGGGGGGAGGGGGAGGTTACTGATGGTGGAGTACAGATGTCACCCTCCATGGACATAAGGCTGGCAAGCCTGCAACACAATGGTCACTGAGGTTGTGTGTGGCTGGATGAGCTGATGGTGGGTGATGCCACCACACCATCGAAACCCTCCCACCCACCCACCCCCCACCCGCATGCACGCACGCACGCTGCCTAGGGTCTCCGCTGGTCCATGGCTGGAGATCATTGAAGGGTCAGGACCAACGCTGAAGCTGCTGAGCTCCCAGTTTGTGCTTGGACGGGGCTGTTAAGGAGCGGGTGTGGGGGATGGTGTGAGGCCGGGTGATCGGGACTGGACTGGGGGCATCAGCGAGGGTATCTGGGCACGGGCAGCTCCTCCGGACAACCTACCCGGAGATTCAACGAACTCTTCCGCCTTCTCAGGAGACGGCTCAGGATCTGTGGCAGGAAAACACCGGTTACACCAAACCCACGGCACCTGGGGAACCGGTCAGCACCCTGGGGAGCACGACAGCACCCATGGGAGGCAGACAGTCCCCCCCAGGGAGTTCGACAACACCCGAGGGAGGCAGACAACACCTTGGGGAGCCAGACAACACCCGAGGGAGGCAGACAACACCTTGGGGAGCCAGGCATCTACTGAGGGATCCAGCATTGTCAGAGACTGACTGCACCCTGGGGAACTAGACAGCACCCTGGGGAAACAGATAGCACCCAAAAGAGCCAGGCAACAGCTGACGGACACAGCCCTGTCGGGAACAGATAGCACCCAGGGGAAGCAGGCAGCACCCAGAGATCCGGTCAGCACCCGAGAAAGTCAGCTAGCACCCATGGGAGCAAACTGACCGCACCCTGGGGAAACCGACATACAGCACCCAAAGGAGCCAGACAGCACCCAAGGGAGCCTGGCATCAGCTGAGGGACCCAGTGTTGTTGGGAACAGACAGCACCCTGGGGAACCAAACAGTACCCGAGTAGCCGTTCACACAGCACCCAAGGGTGGCCCGCTGAGTCCGTGCTTACCACCCATGTTATCCCACTTTCTCATCCACTCCCTACACACTAGGGGCGATTTACAGAGGGCCGATGAACCTACAAACCCGCACGTCTGTGGGATGTGGGGAGGAAACTGGAGCAGGTCACGGGGAGAACTCCACACAGACAGGCAGCACCCGCGGTCAGGATGGAAGCCGGGTGTCTGGCGCGGTGAGGCAGCAGCACCACCCGCTGCAGCAGGGTCAGACAGGGGGACGGCTGCAGGAGCGAGCGGGGCGAGGGGGTGGGGCTGTCGTTGCTATAGTAACCCACCGCTAAAACCAACACCTCGCTTCGTGTCAGCATCGGGTTTCTCCGTCTTGACTCGCTCAATGAATACCGGAGAAACTATTGTGGTAAAATGGAGAGGTTAAACAAATATCGATGCTGCCTTTACACATTATGTTTACACAGACACTGCCCGGAATATACCCAACCCCGCCCTACATCACAATTAATGCCCTCTTAAACTTCATATCAATATTGAACCCTCCCCCAACCAAGTTGCACCAACTTCTCATTTTCACCCAACAAACAACTAACAATGGCCTGTTTCATAGAAGCATAGAAAATAGGTGCAGGAGGAGGCCATTAGGCCCTTCGAGCCAGCACCGCCATTCACTGTGATCATGGCTGATCATCCACAATCAGTAACCCGTGCCTGCCTTCTCCCCATATCCCATGATTCCGCTAGCCCCTTGAGCTCTATTTAAATATTTTTTTAATTCATCCAGTGAATTGGCCTCCATTGCCCTCTGTGGCAGAGAATTCGATAAATTCACAACTCTCTGGGTGAAAAATGTTTTCCTCATCTCAGTTTTAAATGGCCTCCCATTTATTCTTAGACTGTGGCCCCTGGTTCTGGACTACCCCAACATCTAGCTTGTCCAGTCCTTTTATAATTTTATACGTTTCTATAAAATCCCCTCTCATCCTAAGTTCCCGTGAATACTGGCCCACTCTTTCCTCATAAGCCAGTCCCGCCATCCCGGGACTGTCATATGCTGCTGCTGCCTCAATAGCAAGGATGTCCTTCCTCAAATTAGGAGACCAAAACTGCACACAATACTCCAGATGTGGTCTCACCAGGGCCCTGTACAAATGCAGAAGGACCTCCTTGCTCCTATACTCAAATCCTCTCGTTATGAAGGCCAACATGCCATTAGCTTTCTTCACTGCCTGCTGTACCTGCATGTTTTCTTTCAGTGACTGATGTACAAGGACACCCAGATCTCGTCGCACTTCCCTTTTTCCTAATCTGTCACCATTGAGATAATAATCTGCCTCCTTGTTCTTACCGCCAAAGTGGATAACCTCACATTTATCTACATTATACTGCATCTGCCACGCATCTGCCCACTCACTCAACCTGTCCAAGTCACCCTGCAACCTCCTAGCATCCTCCTCATAGTTCACACTGCCACCCAACTTTGTGTCATCTGCAAATTTGCTAATGTTACTTGTAATCCCACCATCTAAATTATTAACTACAACCAGAGAGCAGGACTGAACTACCATCCACCTCTTTGGTGACCCTCAGACTATCCTTGATTGAACTTTGCTGGCTTTACCTTGCACTAAACGATATTCCCTTTTCATGTATCAGTACACTGTAAATGGATCGACTGTAATCTTTCCACTGACCGGTTAGCGCGCAACATGAGCTTTTCACTGTACCTCGGCACACGTGACAATAAACTAAACTTAACTGACCCGGTTGCATCACGGCCTGGTTCGGCAACTCGAACGCCCAGGAACGAAGAAGATTGCAAAAAGTTGTAAACACTGCCCGGTCCATCACCGGCTCTGACCTTCCCACCATCGAACGGATCTACAGGAGTCGCTGCCTCAAAGAGGCAGCCAGCATCATCAGAGACCCACACCACCCTGGCCACGCTCTCAGCTCACCACTGCCATCGGGAAGAAGGTACAGGAGCCTGAAAACTGTAACATCCAGGTTCAGGAACAGGTTCTTCCCTGCAGCCATCAGGCCATTAGACACAACAATCTCATATAAGCACTGAACTCCATAGACTTAAGGAGATTTTTTTTTTTACTTTGCACTATTATTGTTCTGTATTTATTTGCCTGTTTGCTTGTTTGATATGCACTGAACTTTCTGCTGTTCATTATGGGTTTCACTGTGGAGTACTGTGTTTACATATGGGTTGTGCTGCTGCAAGTAAGAATTTCACAGTTCCGCCTCGGGACGTATGACAATAAAACACTCTGGACTCTCTGCCCCCCCCCCCCCTCTCGCCTCTCCCTCTGTGGGGGGAGGGGGATCCTCCGATCCCCCACTCGATGTATCACCAGCCATCTCCTGGACTCTCCCCTCGGTCTGTGAGCCACACATGGCCACATGGCTTTGACTCAGTGTGATACAAGGGAGCTGCAGATGCTGCTTCCTCATTCGCATTCTCTGCTCTTCACCCTTTCACAGAGGCCAGCCCAGAACGTCCTCTCTCCTTGACAAAAATACCCAGTCGGTGAAGTCTATCGGAAACGTATGGCCTGTTGGTGCTTGCTACACGCCTGTGGTCTCCACATCTACCAGTGCTGTCCAAATAACCTTCTCCTCCGTGCTTTATTACCGCACACATGCTGAATGAAGGCGTGTCACCTGGCCAGAAAACTAAATGATGATGTTTAACCTGTTGGGCGTGTTGGCATCGACAGGTACCAGCACAAAGGCCATTCTGTGTTTATCAGAACTTGCTTTTCAACACTTTCTCTCTGGAAGTAAAGTTCAGGTCTTGCTTGGCCTTCTGCTGGCCTTGCAGATCCTGCAAAACTTCCATCGTGCCATCAGCCACCCTGACCTGAGAGACCACCTTGGGGGCAAGTTGACCAGTCACCTCTGCACCCCACCCCACCACACCCCTGGCATGGCAGCGATCACCTCTGCTCTCACGCCCACCACCAGTTAGACAATGTCCCGAGAATCTTGAGTCAACCACAGCTTGGTTGCAGCAGAGAAGGAGGCCATTCAGCCCATCGAGTCCACACTGGTGCTTCAGACTTTAGAGATCCAGCGCAGAAACAGGCCCTTCGGCCCACCGAGTCCGTGCAGACCAGCAATCACCCATACACTAGTACTATCCCACACTCTAGGGACAATTTACAATTGACAGAAGCCAATTAACCTACAAACCTGCACGTCTTTGGAGTATGGGAGTAAACTGGAGCTCCCAGAGGAAACCCACGCAGGTCGCGGTGAGAATGTGCAAACTCCGCACAGACAGCACCCGTAGTCAGGATCGAACCTGGATCTCAGGCGCTGTGAGGCAGCGACTCTACCGCTGCGCCACCGTGCCACCCATGTGTTCCAACTAGTCCTGTTCTTCAGGACATTGTAGATACTTCAAGCTGGAGTTTGAATGCTGCGGTGAGTCAGTCTCCTGCAGACATTTTACACCCCGATCTCTCGGCGTGAGATGAAATATTCTGGTAAATCTCATCTGCCTCCTCTCCAAACCTCATCAAGTTTTGTTAAGGACTGGGCACAATACTCCGGTTTGGCCAACGAATGTATTATAAAGTTGCATGGGCAGAACATGACGCACATTCCCTGCCTCAATTCTGGCCTCTCCTGGAGAGAGACATATTTCCGCATTGGTAAATCTACCCACTGATTCATGTAGACAATGGAAGAAGGAACAGAACCTTAATGTGGACCAAATCATGGATTCATCGAGCACGGAAACAGACCCTTCGGCCCACCTTGTCCATGCCGACCAAGTGGGCCTATTGGGCTAGTCCCAGTTGCCTGCATTTGGCCCACATCCCATCCATCAACCGAAAGGCCATGAGGATCAATGAACAGAGTTGAGTTTCTCCAAGTGTGACCATGGTGTCCACGCACGTCAGTCCACGTCACCTTCTCTCTTCACCAATGATCAAAGCCTTTGAGCCCAGGAAGACCCCTGTCTTCTCCTTGTCCCCATTACCTTCACTGCTGTCAGTTGAATCAGGAGGTCCCATTGGGATTCACAGAGGGGCTGCTGCCCCGATGTAGGATTCAATACATCCATGTGCAGAGTGGAGTGTGCTCTGTGCTCTGTGACCGTGCAAACTCCATACAGACAGCAGGACATTGTGGGTGAGAATGCACGGAGCTGCCTCTAGCCCATGGAGTGAAAGTGTCGAGAACTCCACCCCTCACTCCGACGAGCACAACACGTCACAATATGTAAACCGAAACATTGTAAGTATCACCTCCGAGGACATAGAACAGCACAGCACAGTACAGGAACTGTCCCTTCCATCCATGAAGTCTGCGCCGGCCATGGTACCAGACCACGCTCGCGCTCGATCACCTTGACACTATTCCCTGCCTGTCCATGTGAGAGAAATCCCAGACACCAATGACCAGGCAAGCAACAGAAATAAGGAAGACAACAGAAAGCAATAGGAAAGGGCGTAATCCTGTTATACCTTGTGTTAACGCCACTGTGCTGTACCATTTGTACGAATGATCAGTCAGCGGCAGTAGAGGTGTGACTGTGGAAACTTCAAATCAGACCCCCAGAGCAGAGGATAGATGGCAGACATTATCACAGCCTCTGTAAAACCCTGAGCATCATGTCAACAGCTGTAGCTTGCTGCCTGATGTTGGGGGTCCGAGGGGTGGGTGGGTGTGTGTGTGTGTGTGTGTGTGTGTGTGTGTGTGTGTGTGTGTGTGTGTGTGTGTGTGTGTGTGTGTGTGTGTGTGTGTGTGTGTGTGTGTGTGAGTGTGAGTGTGAGTGTGAGTGTGAGTGTGTGTGTGAGTGTGTGTGTGTGTGTGTGTGTGTGTGTGTGTGTTGTGTGCGGCCAGGCCAGGCCTGGGGTCCTACCATCCCTCATGCCGGCCCTCTGCTTCTCACGCAGCAGTTCCAACTCCTCCTCCTTGGCCCTCTTCTCCACCTCCATCACCTGCTGGATGTTGCGCAGAGCCTGTGGTGGAACCAGTGCAGTGTCAACTAGGCTCACGGTGCCACCAGCCTCAACCCGCTCACTCCCTCTTCTCCCTTCTCCCATCAGGCAAGAAGTACACTCACACGATCCTACACACATTAGGGACAATTTACAATGTTACCCAAGCCAATTAACCTACAAACCTGTACATATTTGGAGTGTGGGTCCCTCCTTCCCTCTCCCCATAACCCCTGACACCCGTACTATTCAAGAATCTATCTATCTCTGCCTTAAAGATACCCAATGAGCAGCCACCTGTGGCAATGAATTCCACAGATACCTGTGGCATTGAATTCCACAGATTCATCACTCTCTGACGAAAGAAATTCCTCCTCATCTTCTTCCTAAAGGCATATCCTTTTTTTCTGAGGCTGTGACCTCTAGTTGTAGACTCTCCCTCTAGTGGAAACATCCTCTCCACATCCACTCTATCTGGGCCTTTCACTATTCTGTAAGTTTCAATGAGGTCCCTCCTCAATCCAGCGAGTACAGGTCCAGCGCCGACACTTTGTCCAGTGTGTCATGGAGGAACAATGACGCACCAGATGACTGTAGAGGAACACTCACGTTAGTGATGGCGTCTCGAGCAGCCTCGTCATTCAGGAGAGTGGCTTTGTCCAAGGCCTTTTCAAAGAATGTCACTGCAGTCTGAAGATTGCTGAGTTTAACTGGAATAGTAAATGTCAGAGGCTTAGGTAAGAGATAATAAATGTTCCCCATTGCAGCATAATTAAGGACGAGTCGCACCCCTGCCTCTCCCTCTTCTCCCTTCTGGCTAGAGTACACCAGCACTACCCTACACACTGGGGACAATTTACATTTTTACCTAAGCCAATTAACCTACAAAGTTGAATGTCTATGGAGTGTGGGAAGAAACCAGAGCACCCGGAGGAAACCCACTCAGTCACAGGGAGAACATGCACACTCCACACACACAGCCCCCAAGGTCAGAATCAAACCTGGGTCTCTGGTGCTGTGAGGCAGCAGCTCTACCATCTACACCATTGTGCCATCCGAATATTCATCCTTCCTGTGTGAGTTTAGTCAGTAGCTGTGAGCAGCGATCCCCACACATTAACACTACCCTACACACACTAGGGACAACTTTACATTTATGCCAAGCCAAGCCTGTAACCTACAGACCTGCACGCCTTTGGAGTGTGAGAGGAAGCCAAAGATCTCAGAGAAAACCCACGCAGGTCACGGGGAGAATGTACAAACTCCGTACAGACAGCACCCGTAGTCGGGATCGAACCCGGGTCTGGAACTTGTATATGGAATGGGTTCTTCTTCTTGCGTATGGCGTGCACAGACTAAAGTTGTAGGTCAACTTGTTCTATTTGATCTTTTATTTGTGCACGTCAGGTTGATTGCATTAGTCGAAACAGGGCGGACCACGTGAAGGTTGCAATCTCCCACCCCATGGAATGGGTTGTAACTTGGGAAGAACTTTTGGATCAGTCCGCGCGCGCTGCCTACTCACATTCAGCCTGTGCCACCAGCACATTGGCATTCATTTTCCACTCTTCATCCCCTGCTTTCTCCGCTGATGCCAGGGACTTTAGCCCGTAATCCCGAGCCCCTTCATTGTTGTCGAGCTCCAGGTAACTGCGTCCAATCTCATGGAACAGCCAAGTGCGCTCCAAGTTGGATTTGGCGAGAGGCTCCTTCTCTATCCAACTGTGTAAAACCAAGACAATCAAATGAAAATTGGAAAAGGGAAATTCTTAAAAGTCACCATTAAAATAATGTGAAAAATAAACAGAAAATGCTGAAAACACTTGACAGGCCAGGCAGCATCTGTGGAAAGAGAAACAGGAGTCGATGTTTCAAGCTGAAGACCCTTCAGCAGGTTGGAAAGGAGAGGAGACTAGTTCCAAATTAGAAGTATACCACCTGTATAATTTCCTCTTTCCACAGATGCTGCCCGACCTGCTGAGCGTTTCCAACATTTTTGTCACATTTCCAGCATCTGCAGTATTTTGGTTTTCATGTGAAAATTCGAATTTGATGGAATGGGTAACCAGACCTGTGACATGCCCAGTGGGACCTTGGACCCAATGGGATTTCTTTAGCATTCACAAATCTATTGACCTCAGTCTGGAAAGTGAACTAAGGCATTCTCGGGCATCTGACATCCAGTGTCCAGGGATTCAGTCCCCTGTGATGAGACAAATCTCTCTTTGCCTCAACCCTGTATGGCAGGTCATAAGGTCATAATGGAAAGGAGTAGAATTAGGCCATTCGGCCCATCAAGGCTATTCTGCCTTTCAATCCTGGCTGATCTATCTCTCCCTCCTAACCCCATTCTCCTGCCTTCTCCCCATAACTTCTGACACCCGAATCTATCTATCTCTGCCGTAAAAATGCAAAAACTACTTGGCCTCCACAGCCATCTGTGGCAATGAATTCCACAGATTCACCACCCTCTGACTGAAGAAATTCCTCATCTCCTTCTTAAAGGACCGTCCTATAATTCTGAGGCTGTGACGTCTGGTCCTGGACTCTCCCACTAGTGGATACTTCCTCTCCACATCCACTCGATCCATTTATAAACTGTGGACACGGTGCAGTTAAGGGGGGGGGTTAGGAAACTTTTGTGTAGAGTTTCAACAGCCGTGCCTTATACTTACACCTCCGCGGCCTTTTCAAACTGGCCAGTCCTCGCGTAGATCCTGCCCATGTTGTCCAGGGCCCGTGATTTTCCGAGTTTGCTGTCACTGTTTGCAGTTTAAAAGAGATTGTGAGACGTGGTTGTCGATATCATTCTACAGTTGGTTCTCTCCGCACTTTGGTTGCATGGGTGGGGGTCCCCCCACCCTCGAGCTGTCGCCCTGCCACAAGACCGCGAGGGGCATTGGGGGGGGGGGGGGGGGGGGTCCCTGCACTCCGCTGACCTGCCCGCTGTAGGCGCAGTGTCCCTGGGCAGCCACAGCAACAATCTTGCATTGACGTCGCACAGCTCGGCAATAAAAGGTTCCCCCTCAGCTCACTGGTGGTCAGTCAGACAACACTGACCATGAGCGGCCTTTGGGAACACGAGGCTGTGACTCGCACTGCATGGTCATGTAGGTTGTTGACTCATGAGATGCCGGGGTCAAAGGTGCCTTGGTACAGCGACATTCTTTGTTTTTCATGTTTTGCAAATATTCAAAGAGTCGCCAGGAAACGGGGCGAAAGTATTCAAAATCGTCCCGATGCTGCTCTCCCCACACTGGCTCTCTTTATGTTCTCAGTGGAACCCCACGCCGAGTCCCCCTTTGTTCTCATCTCTACCCCCCGCCCCCCCCCCCCACCACACCACGCTGAGCCCCTCTTTGCCCAAAGCCCAGCCCCAGGCACTACCACAGGTCACTCACTACTTCCTGGAGATGTGCAGGTCCTTCTGGTAGCTCTTCAGGGCCCCTTCCACGTCGTCCAGCTCCACATGGGCGTTGCCGATGGTGCTGTAGAGGTGGGCGAGGAACTCCATCTTGTTGGGGACCTCTCTCTCCGACCACGCTCTCAACGTGCTCACCAGCTCCAGCGCCATTGTCTTGCACTCCTCTGCCAGGCCGTCAGCAAACACTGAGCGTGGGTGGGAACAAGCGGTGAGTCCCGGCCCTTGGCACACGCTCCCTCTCAAGCCCGTCCTTGCCTGCTGTAGCCTTCCAACATAAAGGCAGCCGGCATCATCAGAGACCCACACCACCCTGGCCACGCTCCCATCTCACTCTGACCATCAGGAAGGAGGTACAGGAGTCTCGGTGAGACAGGCCCCCCCAAAACAGAACCGGGAACCCAACGGGAGAGGGAAGCCCCCGGGCCCGGCCCCTGCTCGTGTGGAGAGGAGGGAGTGGGCCGGAGGGCCGGTGAGCAGACCGGCTGCAGGAGGGAGCGCACGGCCTCGATGGGCGAGTGGCCTGCTGGAGGCCCTGCAGCAGCCTGGAGCTGGGCCGGACCGGGCACCGCTCCAAGCGGCCGAGCACATGGACCGAACGTGGCCTACAGCGGTGGACGACACCACGGCTAGCTTGACCAGGCCGACCCTGCAACGTTGCCAGGACAACAGACCTTCACGGTCAGGTCAAGAACTCTACACCTATAACAACTGATGCCAAAGCGGGTTCTATATACGGCCTCAGATACTATTCCCATACACATATACTGTATCTAAGACATGTTTATGGACAGTGCCACTTGTATTGAACTGTATACAAAAATACATTTCACTGGACCTCGGTACACACAGCAATAAAATACTATTGAAATCCGTGACCACCTCGTTCAAGAACAGCTTCTGCCCAACAACCCAGGCTCTTGAACACAACACAACACCAACCTCAATGATGAACGATAGACTGCCTTTGGCTGCTCTAAGGAGTTTGGGGTTTGCACTAGTATCGGGGTTATTAATTTATTGATTTTTTTAAAAAATCACATATTATCTGTGTGCACTGTGTTTACAGGCCTGTTATGCTGCTGCACGTAAGGATTTCATTGTTCCACTGTCAGTATATATGACAATTAAACACTCCCTTGACTTGGTAGTGCAATAGGGTGGCGCAGCTCGGTCCGTATGGTCATACACTGTCCCATCACAAACTCCCAGGACAGGAACTCCTGGGTTAGAAACATAGACTCTCTCTTGAAAACATCCAGCTAATTGGGCTGGAATAGTTGTGAATTCAACCGATTCACAACACTCTGGGTGAAGATGTTTTGCTCATCTCAGTCCTAAATGTGAGGCAAAACATCTTCACCCAGAGAGTTGTGAATCGGTTGAATTCACAACTATTCCAGCCCAATTAGCTGGAGGTTTTCAAGAGAGAGTCTATGTTTCTAACCCAGGAGTTCCTGTCCTGGGAGTTTGTGATGGGACAGTGTATGACCATAGGGACCGAGCTCAGGTAGGCCACCTAGTTGCCCTGGATAAGATGGCCCAAAGGTACAGTGTCCGTGTTGTAGGATTCCTTGACCCTGGTGTAGACAGGTTTACTCTGTCTCCAACCTCCACTTCGGCGGCAAAAACAAGGGGGCAGATTATTATCTCAATGGGGTTAGGTTAGGTAAGGGGGGAGGCGCAGCGAGACCTGGGCGTCCTTGTACACCGGTCACTGAAAGTTGGCTTACAGGTACAGCAGACAGTGAAGAAAGCTAATGAAATGTTGGCCTTCATAACAAGAGGATTTCAGTATAGGACTAAAGAGGTTCTTCTGCAGTTGTATAGGACTCTGGTGAGAACACATCTGGAGTATTGTGTACAGTTTTGGTCTCCTAATTTGAGGAAGGACATCCTTGTGATTGAGGCAATGCCGTGTAGGTTCACGAGATTGATCCCTGAGATGGCGGGACTGTCATATGAGGAAAGATTGAAAAGACTAGGCTTGTATTCACTGGAGTTTAGAAGGATGATGGGGAATCTTATAGAAACATATAAAATTATAAATGGACTGGACAAGCTCGATGAAGGAAAAATGTTTCCAATATTGGGTGAGTCCAGAACCAGGGGCCACAGTCTTAGAATAAAGGGGAGGTCATTTAAGACTGAGGTGAGAAAAAACTTTTTCCCCCAGACAGTTGCGAATTTATGGAATTCCCTGCCACAGAGGGCAGTGGAGGCCAAGTCACTGGATGGTTTTAAGAGAGAGTTAGATCGAGCTCGAGGGGCTAGTGGAGTCAAGGGATATGGGGAGAAGGCAGGCACGGGATATTGATAGCGGACGATCAGTCATGATCACAATGAATGGTGGTGCTGGCTCGAAGGGCCGAATGGCCTCCTCCTGCACCTATTATCTATATTTTCTATATTACTAACCCTGGCCCTGGTCTTGGTCTACCTTTAGTGTGGAGTGTGACTGACACTGGTGCCTAACCCAGGAGATGTTATGATGACCAAAGAGGTGTTGGCTCTGGATCACTGGTCAGATGTAGTGTAGTCCAGTGTGCTTCAGTTTGGGGATGGTGCAGTTGACCCTAACCCACCCTTGACCGGTTCCCACTCCGACTCACGTACAGACATCGATATCCAGCATTCGCTTGAGGATGAAGACTGTTTCCTCGGTCTCCCGGTTGCTTTTCCAGCTGTGTTCCTTCAGCCTCTGCTCGCGCTCTCTGGCGAAGATGGGCTTCTGCTGCCTCCAGAACTCGGTGCGCGTGTCGAGGAAGGAGATCCCGCTCATGATCAGGTCCTGGATCGTTCCTCCGGAATCTGTGTTTGTCCTCACCAGCTCTGGATACATCACACAAACGGGAAAATGGGAGGGAGCTCACAGCAACCTGCTCCATCCAACAAGGTGCCATTACAAAGCCCCACGAGAACATGCCTGGACAGAGTGGATGTGGAGAGGACGTGTCCACTCGTGGGCGAGTCTAGGACCAGAGTCCGTAGCCGCAGAATAAAAGGACGTACCTTTAGGATGGAGATGAGGGGGAATTTTTTTAGTCAGAGGGCTGTGAATCTGTGGAATTCATTGCCCCAGACGGCTGTGGAGGTCGTCAATGGGTATTTTTAAACTGGAGGTTGACAGATTCTTGATTAGTGCGGGTTTATGGGGAGAAGACAGGAGAATGGGGTTAGGAGGGAGAGATAGATCAGCCACGATTGAATGGTGGAGTAGGTTTGATGGGCAGAATGGCCTGATTCTGCTCCTAGAACTTATGAGCATGTGAGTGAGCCAGTGTTACACAGCACAACACTGTGAAACAGATGGGGAGGATTGGAGGAGGAGGGGGGGGGCAGGGGGAGGGGGGGAGGAGTTGGGGGGGGTGGCGATTAAATTTAGCTCGGCCCTTGTGGGAACCCTGGGAATCAACTGTATTTTGAATGGTGGGACAGAAAATCAGCACCTTCTAACCAGCAGAAACAGGGAACTGCAGATGCTGGCTTACAAATGAGGACACAAAGTGCTGGAGTAACTCAGCGGGTTCAGTTTAGTTTATTGTCACGTGCACCGAGGTACAGTGAGGTCAGGCAGCATCTCCGGAGAACATGGATAGGTGATGTTTGGGGTTGGGACCCTTCTGAAACGTGTCCTATCCACGTTTTCCAGAGATGCTGCCTGTACACTGAGTTACTCCAGCTCTTTGTGACCTTCTAACACCACCTTGTTAGTGCTTTGGGGATTTAAATGGTGAAGGGAAACAAGCCAATTGTGACTCTCCCTCGTACTTTGAGGATGCCTTTACCTGCTACCTTCCTGAATTGTATGGAGAGGTGACTACTGTGGGGTACTCTCACTATACAGTGTCCCTACCTGTCCTGCCCCAGCCCCAGCTACACACAGAGTTGACCAAGTGATCAATCAAGAACATACTGTAGGTTTAAGCTGAGGGGGGAAAGATTCAACGGGAACCTCAGGGAATTTGTTCTTATACAAAGGGTGGTCGGTGTATGGAACGAGTTGCCAGAGGAAGTAGTTGAGGCAGTTACTATCACAATGTTTAAAAAACATTTGGATAGTTGCATGGATAGTAAATGTTTAGAGTAATATGGGCCAAACACAGGCAGGTGGGACTGGTGTAGATGGGGCATGTTGGGCGGCATGGGCAAGTTGGGCTGAAGGGCCTGTTTCCATGCGATATGACAGGGGTTGGCAAACCTGCGGCTCCCGGGCCGAATGCGGCCCGTAACCTGAAATCATCCGGCCCGCCGGCGGCTTTTTCCCCCCGTAATCATCCGGCCCGCCGAGCGCTGAGCGCCGAGCTCTGGCTGTACCGCAAGCTGTGCAAAGCCGCCGGCACGGCCACGCACCTTCTGTGAACGCGTTTAATAAAGAACTGCAGATGCTGGAAAAATCAAAGGGAGAAAAAATGGTAGAGAAACTCAGCGGGTGAGACATGCAAGGATCGCGAGTTTCTCCGGCATTTTTGTCTACCTTCTGTGAACACGTGATTTGATGCCTGCCATCCGGGGCGGGATCCATGTATACACGTGATAGATGTGGCCCGCCATCCGCTCACAGACGTGCTTCCCGGCCCCTATGCAGAACAAGGTTGCCCACCGCTGCTCTGTGACTGTGAGAGGCTGCAGCCTACCCTTGTCCTGCAGCAGTTTCTCCAGGTATTCCTTGTCTCCAAACAGCTCCCCCAGCAGTACTTTCACCGTCTTGTTGGTCTTGGGTTCCTCCTGCTCCTGTTTCTTTTGCTGCTGCTGCTTCAGGTTTAGTTTCTGTCGGCGCAGTTGAGATTTGGTTTTTGGGACCGGTTTCTTTGTGAGAAATAGAAAGGGAGATCAGAAGAGTTCCTGTTCAGTTCAGTTTAATGTCAGGTGCATCGAGGTACAGTGAGAAGCTTTTGTCGGTCAGATCAGTTCCAGGGATAAGAGAGACTGAGCATGGCCTTGCACATGAGACAAGTACTCTCTACTTTCCTCCCCTACCCCCTCACCTCCACCTTCTACCTCATCTTATGTGCTGCATCATTGTTCTATCAGAGACATATGACAATAAAACACTCATGATTCTTGGTAGATATAACTCTTGATTCAAGGTAGACACTAAATGCTGGAGTAACTCAGCGGGTGAGGCAGCCTCCATACAGAGAAGGAATTGGCGACCCTTCCTGAACCAGGGGCCACAGTTTAAGAATAATGGGTAAGCCATTTAGAACGGTGGTGAGGAAACACTTTTTCACACAGAGGGTTGTGAATCTGTGCAATTCTCTGCCTCAGAAGGCAGTGGAGGCCAATTCTCTGGATGCTTTCAAGAGAGAGTTAGATAGAGCTCTTAAAGACAATAGACAATAGGTGCAGGAGTAGGGCATTCGGCCCTTTGAGCCAGCATCGCCATTCAATGTGATCATCCCCAATCAGTACCCCGTTCCCGCCTTCTCCCCATATCCCCTGACTTCGCTATCTTTAAGAGCCCTATCTAGCTCTCTTGAAAGTATCCAGAGAACCGGCCTCCAACACCCTCTGAGGCAGAGAATTCCACAGACTCACCACTCTCTGTGTGAAAACGTGTTTCCTCATCTCCATTCTAAATGGCTTTAAAAAGATAACAGAGTCAGGGAATATGGGGAGAAGGCAGGAACGGGGTACTGATTGGGGATGATCAGCCATAATCACTGTGAATGGCAGTGCTGGCTCGAAGGGCCGAATGGCCTACACCTGCGCCTATTGATTATTGTCTATCATGTGTTCAACCTTGTGACGCTTTGTTGCAGCAACTCACCTCCTCCCGTCTGTAAAAGAAGGACAGATCACCTTTAGTTTCCAGCTTGACTGAGGAAGGGCCTGTGTGAACAATCATTAAATGAGTTAGTGTTCTCACCTTGTGAGTAACTACACAAGTCATAAGATCATAAGTGTGTAGGAAAGAGCTGCAGATGTTGCTTTAAATCGAAGGGGGACACAAAATGCTGAAGTAACTCAGCGGGACAGACGAAGAGTCTTGACCCCAAACGTCACCCATTCCTTCTCTCCAGAGATGTTGCCTGTCCCGCTGTTACTCCAGCATTTTGTGTCTGCCATAAGATCATAAGTGATAGTAGTAGAATTAGGCCATTTCAGCCCATCAAGTCTACTCCACCATTCAATCGTGATCTCCCCCTCCTAACACCATTCTCCTGCCTTCTCCCCATAACCCCTGACACCTGTACTAATCAAGAATCTATCTATCTCTGCCTTAAAAATATCCACTGCCTTGGCCTCCACAGCCTTCTGTGGCAAACAATTCCACAACGCCTCCGGAGCCACGTGGATGAATCTCGGGCTATAGATCCGCTCCGATGCCCGACCCCCGAGTCACTGTCCCTCACCTCCCCCGGACCCCCGGGTCACTGACCCTCACCTCCCGCGGACCCCAGCTGGACACAGAGCACCTGGGCCGGCCTGCATTCCCGGGAGGGGGGAGAGAGGGAAAACGCTCCCCGGACATCGCCAAGTCTCCGCTCACTCTGGGTGTTGTCGCCACTTCACTGACACACACTCTCAAACACAACCTAACACACACACACTGGTACACACAGCGTTTAAAGGGATTTGGGCCAAATGCGGATAAATGGGACTAGTTTAGATGGGGCATCTTGATCTGCATGGACAAGTTGGGATGAAGGGCCTGTTTCCATGCTGTAAGACTGTGACACATTGTAGAAAGGGTGCAATTGCTCTGGAGAGGATCCGGGGCGATTTATGAACATATTGGCAGGGCTCGAATTTTTGTTTAACTTTGAAGAAAGATTTGATAACTGGAATTGTATTCTCTGCTGCAACGGAGGTGAAGAAGAGACTTAGTTGAGGTGAATAATATTATGAGAATAGGACCTGTTTCGCTTAATAAAGAGTGTAAGAAGGAACTGCAGATGGTGGTTTAAACTGAAGATAGACACTGAAAGCTGGAATAACTCAGCAGGCCATGCGGCATCTCTGGAGAGAAAGAATAGGTGATGTTTTGGGTCGAGACCTTCAGTCTGAAGAGGTTGAAAACCAGCCATAAAACACAATGACTGGAGATGTGTGTTATCCAACTAAGGGCAGAAATCAGAATCATGTGTTCATCTTTATTGACGTGACATCATAACAAATATATTACAGGAAAAAAAATTAATGGGGTGGCACATCGGTAGAGTTGCTGCCTTGCAGCACCACAGACCCAGATTTGATCATGGCTACGGGTGCTTTCTATACAATATTTGTACATTCTCATTATGACCACATGGTTTTCTGTGGAAATTCCGGTTTCTCCCACATCTGAAAGAAGTGCAGGTTTGGAAGTTAATTGGCTTCTGTAAATTGTCCCTGGCGTGTAGGATACAACGTGTATGGTAGATTACGGTCGGTGTCGACTTGGTGGGCCGAAGGGCCTGTTTCCATATATATGTTTTACATATATATCTTAATTTTCATTGAACCATATACGGTTGAATATGTGGCATTATTTTCATCTTAGAAACATAGAAACTTAGAAAATAGGTGCAGGAGTAGGCCATTCGGCCCTTCAAGCCTGCACCGCCATTCAATATGATCATGGCTGATCATCCAACTCAGTATCCTGTACCTGCCTTCTCTCCATACCCCCTGATCCCTTTAGCCACAAGGGCCACATCTAACTCCCTCTTAAATATAGCCAATGAACTGGCCTCAACTACCTTCTGTGGCAGAGAATTCCAGAGACTCACCACTCTCTGTGTGAAAAATGTTTTCCTCATCTCGGTCCTAAAGGAATTCCCCCTTATCCTTAGACTGTGACCCCTTGTTCTGGACCTCCCCAACATCGGGAACAATCTTCCTATCCAACCCCTTAACAATCTAGCCTATCCAACCCCTTAAGAATTTTGTAAGTTTCTATAAGATCCCCCTCAGTCTTCTAAATTCTTGCGAGTACAAGCCAAGTCTATCCAGTCTTTCCTCATATGAAAGTCCTGACATCCCAGGAATCAGTCTGGTGAACCTTCTCTGTACCCCCTCTATGGCAAGAATGTCTTTTCTCAGATTTGGTGACCAAAACTGTACGCAATACTGCAGGTGTGGTCTCACCAAAACCCTGTACAACTGCAGTAGAACCTCCCTGCTCCTATACTCAAATCCTATCGCTATGAATGCTAACATACCATTTGCTTTCTTCACTGCCTGCTGCACCTGCATGCCTACTTTCAATGATTGGTGTACCATGACACCCAGGTCTTGTTGCATCCCCTCCCTTTTCCTAATTTGCCACCATTCAGATAATAGTCTACCCTCCTGTTTTTGCCACCAAAGTGGATAACCTCACATTTATCCACATTATACTGCATCTGCCATGCATTTGCCCACTCACCCAGCCTATCTAAGTCACCTTGCAGCCTCCTAGCATCCTCCCTCACACTTAACACTACCCCCCTGCTTAGTGTCATCTGCAAACTTGGAGATGTTGCATTCGATTCCCTCGTCAAAATCATTAATATATATTGTAAATAGCTGGGGTCCCAGCACTGAGCCTTGCGGTACCCCACCAGTCACTGCCTGCCATTCTGAAAAGGACCCGTTTACTTCTACCCTTTGCTTCCTGTCTGCCAGCCAGTTCTCTAACCACATCAATACTGAACCCACAATACCGTGTGCTTTAAGTCTCTTATGCGGGGTCCCTTGTCGAAAGCCTTCTGAAAGTCTAGATATAACACATCCACTGGCTCTCCCTTATCCACTCTGCTAGTTACATCCTCGAAAAATATTTTTTTTAATTTTTATTTATTTTTTAATAATTTTTATTAGAAGTAAATACATAATAAAAGCAAACTGATTATGCATAATCATAAAAATTCAACTGATTATGCATCATTGGAGATATGTCCGCGGATTATAAAATGTAATTCTTCATCTATTCCTTAATTCAGGTTTCAGTCAGGTTCTCGTGCCGCACCAGTTTGCCCCTTCAAATATTCAATGAATGGGGACCATATTCTTGTAAATAGTTCTTGTTTGTCCATTAAGACAAATCTTAATCTTTCCAAATGTAGGGTCTCCAACATTTCCATATTCCACATTTTAATTATGGTGGTTATAGGGCTTTTCCAAAATTTTTAATATAAATTTTTTCCCAATTTCTTAAACTATAATCAATAAAGGTTCTTTGGTTCATTGAAAACAATTGATTTTGTTCTAGTATTCCCAATATTATGAATTTTGAATCAGGGACCAATTTGGTATTGACGACTTCCGAAATTATCTTAAAAATTTCCATCCAAAATTATTAATTTTTTATACAGCTTACAAATGTGTGCGTTAGATTAGCCTCTAAGTGGTGACACTTATCACAAATAGGGAATACACATGGGAAGATTCTATTTAATTTGGTTTTTGAATAGTGCAATCTATGTAATACTTTAAATTGTATTAAAGAATGTCTAGCATTTAACGAACAGTGATGTATATGTTGTAAGCTTTCATCCCATATTTCTGGCCTTATTATTTGACCTAGTTCGTTTTCCCATGATTGCCTATATATTTCCGTCATGGGTACATCATAATCTAATAGAATATTATAAATATAAGATATCAATTTTTCTATGTTCGGGTGTTTATTCAAACATTCTGTCTTTCTATTTCTATAGTCCTGTGTATTTGACTTAGCATAGTCTCTGATTTGTAGATATCTAAAGTAGTCTTTTGAATGAAGCCCATAAATTTGTTGTAGTTCCTGAAATGAGAGAAATGAACTTTTCCTATAGAGATCGCCCATCTTAGTAATTCCGTGATTTTTCCATTGTAACAAAACCTTTATCCATCATTGAGGGTTTAAATGTAGCATTGTTTACAATGGGAAGAGATAGTGGTAAAACCATCCAATTTTAGTATCTTCTTAATTGTTTCCAAATGCATATTCCACTGTATTATAGGGTTTTCTTTATAGTTTTTTTTTGCTAATTTAGTAATTAGCAAATAGAATCACCCAATTTCAAAAGGTAAACAGTCTTCCTTTTCCATTTTTAAACCAATCTGGTTGTTTGTCCAGTTCTTCCAAACAAAAATTCATATTTTTAATATTAACTGCCCAATAATAAAACATAAAATTCGGTAGTGCTAAACCTCCATTTATTTTTGATTTACATAAGTGCTTTTTATTTATTCTGTGGTTCTTATAATCCAGATTCGTCAGACATGATTTACCTTTCATAAATCCATGCTGACTTTGGTCCAATGATTTCACCAACTTTCCAAATGTACTGCTATTCCATCTTTAATAACTGACTCTAGCAGTTTTCCCACTACCGAGGTTAGACTAACTGGTCTGTAATTCCCCGTTTTCTCTCTCCCTCCTTTTTTAAAAAGTTGGGGTTACATTAGCTACCCTCCCAATCTTCAGGAACTACTCCAGAATCTAAGGAGTTTTGAAAAATTATCACTAATGCATCCACTATTTCTGTGGCTACTTCCTTGAGTACTCTGGGATGCTGATATCTGGCCCTGGGGATTTATCGGCCTTTAATCCATTCAATTGTACCCAACACCACTTCCCTGATAAACCTGGATTTCACTCAGTTCCTCCACCTTATTTGACCCCCGGTCCCCTGCTATTTCCTGCAGATTAGTTATGTCTTCCTTAGTGAAGGACAGAACCAAAGTAGCTATTCAATTGGTCTGCCATGTCCTTGTTCCCCATGATCAATTCACCTGTTTCTGACTGCAAGGGACCTACATTTGTTTTAACTAATCTCTTTCTCTTCACATATCTATAAAAACTTTTGCAGTCAGTTTTTATGTTCCCTGCCAGTTTTCTTTCATAATCTATTTTCCCTTTCCTAATTAAGCCTTTGTCCTCCTCTGCTGAACTCTGAATTTCTCCCAGTCCTCTGGTAGGCTGCTTTTTCTGGCTAATTTATATGCTTCATCTTTTGTTTTTATACTATCCCTGATTTCCCTTGTTATCCATGGATGCACTACCTTCCCTGATTTATTCTTTTGCCAAACTGGGATGAACAATTGTTGTAGTTCATCCATGCAGTCTTTAAATACCTTCCATTGCACATCCACTGTCAACCCTTTAAGAATCACTTGCCAGTCTATCTTGGCCAATTCACGTCTCATACCTTCAAAGTTACCTAAGTTCAGAGCCCTTGTTTCTGACTTAATTATGTCACTCTCCATCCTAAGGAAGAACTCAACCATATTATGGTCACTCTTGCCCAACGGGCCCTGCACAACAAGACTGCTAACTAACCCTTCCTCATTATTCAATACCCAGTCTAGAATAGCCTGCTCTCTCGTTGGTTCCTCTACATGTTGGTTTAGAAAACTATCCCGCATACATTCCAAGAAATCCTCTTCCTCAGCACCCCTGCCAATTTGATTCACCCAATCTATATGTAGATTGAAGTCACCCATTATAACTGTTTTACCTTTGTTGCACGCATTTCTAATTTCCTGTTTGATGCCATCCCCAACTCCACTACTACTGTTAGGTGGCCTGTACACAACTCCCACTAGCGTTTTCTGCCCCTTAGAGTTTCGCAGCTCTACCCATATCGATTCCACATCCTCCAAGCTAATGTCCTTCCTTTCTATTGCATTAATCTCCTCTCTCACCAGCAACACTACTCTACCTCCCTTTCCTTTCTGTCTATCCCTCCTGAATATTGAATATCCCTGGATGTTCAGCTCCCAGCCTTGGTCCCCCTGGAGCCACGTCTCCGTGATCCCAGCTACAGCATATTCATTAATAAGTATCTGCACATTCAACTCATCCACCTTATTACGAATGCTCCTTGCATTTTGACACAAAGCCTTCAAGCTTGTTTTTACAACACTCTTACTCCTCATATAATTATGTTGACAAGTGGCCCCTTTTGATTTTTGCCCCGGAAACCCACCACCTCTTATTCTCTGTTTATTATTTTTTTCTTCTTTCCCCCCTACATGTTGGCTCTGAGTGCTTCCCTTCTGTGCCTCCTGCCTCAGACCCTGTCTACTGGCTTTCTCTATTTGAGTCCCTCCTTGTTTCTATAGTCAAAGGGTAAGGTTAATTGATTTAATTGTGCAGATCAGTGATGGAAGTCTGACTCCTCTTGCCTTGTTTCTATGTTTTTGTTTCTCTTTATATATGCAAAACAGCATGAATTATAATCTCCATACATGAATATACTAAGGTCAGTCATGTGCTGCACCTGTTGATCAGAGCCTGGCTCTCCTGTGGAATGTAATTAGGAATGTAATTTAGCCCAAAACTTATTCACAGCTAATCCAATTTGAAGCATAAATGTTGCATCAAGTGTAAGTTAAAAGTATGCACCAGATTCCACAATTTCAAACAGAAAAATGCAAAAGCGTCCCACCGTGGGAGGGGAGTCACCCTCCTCTCACACCCTCCACCCCTCGGTCGCTGCACTCCGTCACAATTTCTCACTCTCACCTCTCACCCAATGTTGGCAGCCCTGGAATGGGGTGAGCAGGGATACCCAGACAGCAATGTGGCCCAGTACCCAGCATGGGCTGAATAGTAATGCCACCCCAAAAACCTGTGTGTGAGAGAGAGAGAGAGAGGGGGTGAGAGGGGGGGAGAGGGGGAGAGAGGGAGAGGAGGGAGGGGAGGGAGAGAGGGGGGAGAGAGAGGGAGAGGGAGAGGGAAAGGAAAAGGGAGAGGAGAGGGAGAGGGAGCAGGGGAGGGGGGGGGCAGGGGGAGGGGGGGATGGGGGGGGAGGGGGAGGGGGAGGGGGATGGGGAGGGGGATGGGGAGGGGGAGGGGAAGGAGGAAGAGTGTATTCTTGTACCAACACATGTACTCACTCCCCACAGAGTTGTCGATGGCCTCCCGGGCCTTCTGGATTCCCAGCCGGAACAAGTGATCATCCGGACGGAGCTTCTGGCCTCGATGATAGAAAATCAACGCAAGTTCAAACTCACCCTTCGCATATAGGCTCTCGGCTTTACGGTAAACACCCTAAAAGACGAAAGATAGACTGAAAAGTCATACTTTATTCATGTAACATTTGCCATAGTTTTAGGGGAACAGACCCAGCGGGTATGCACTTGGTCTAGTAGGATTTAAAAATGTAAACATTCATTGCAATATATTTATATAGATTTTAATATAAAAATAGGATTTGCAGAACATTTGTGACATCCGTGGGGAACTTTGTGTTATTTAAACGATTTCTTGCGTTGACCGATGGGACCGAGTTATGATGGAAGCAAACACAAGACATGTCAGAAGGAACTGCAGATGCTGGTTTAAACCGAAGATGGACATCAAAAAGCAGGAGTAACTCAGCGGGTCAGGCAGCATCTCTGGAGAGAAGGAATGGGTGACGTTTCGGGTGGTGATCCTTCTTCAATCTGAGTCAGGGGAAAGGGAAATGAGAGATATAGAATCAAATGAATGAAAGATATGCAAAAAATGTAAGGATGATAAAGGAAGGAGGCCATTGTTAGCTGTTTGCTGGGTGAGAACGAGAAGCTGGTGTGACTTGGCTGGGGATGGAGAGAGAGGGAATGCAGGGGTTACTTGAAGTTAGATTCATCAAATTCATACCACTGGGCTGTAAGCTGCCCAAGCGATGTATGAGATGCTGTTGCTTCAATTTCCATTTAGCCTCACTCTGACAATGGAAGAGGCCAAGGGCAGAATGTCAGTGTGGGAACAGGAAGGGGAATTAAAGTGTTTAGTACCCAGGAGATCAGGTTCGTCCAAGTGGACTGAGCGAAGGTATTCAGTGAAATGATCGCCCAGTCTACGTTACTTGTTTAATGCAGTGAGCAGTTAGATTCTGCATTGCACTGCCTTAGAGGATGGTTCACAATAGATCACAGTCACTACGCCAACTTGACCGGCACGGTGGCGCAGCGGTAGAGTTGCGGCCTCACAGCGCCAGAGGCCCGTGTTCCACCCTGACAATGGGTGCTCTCTGTATGGAGTTTGTACGTTCTCTTTGTGACCGTGTGGGTTTTCTATGCAATCCCTAATTTCCTCCCACACTCCAAAGACGTACGGGTCTGTGGGTTAGTTGGCTTGGTATAACTGCAATTGCAAAATTGTCCCCAGTTTGTGTAGGATAATGCTAGTGTGCGGGGATCGTTGATCGGCGCGGACTCAGTCTATCTCTAAACTAAACTAAAAATTAAAACAAGGCTTGTAGAGGGAAAGAGCTTCAGCGGTTGAAAGTAAAAACAATTGCAGACTGTCAGGTAAGGAGGTTAGTTGTGTTCTTCCGGAGAGTTGGCCCCCATCATCGAAGGGATTTATCGAAGTCGCTGACTCAAAAAGGCAGCCAACATCATCAGAGACCCACACCATCCTGGCCACACACGCATGTCACCACTGCCATCGGGAAGAAGGTACGGGAGCCTGAAAACTGTAACATCCAGGTTCAGGAACAGCTCTTCCCCACAGCCATCAGGCTATTAAACACAACATCAAACAAGCTCTGAACAAGGGTCTCGACCCGAAACGTCGCCTATCCCTTCGCTCCTTAGATGCTGCTGCACCCGCTTTCTCCAGCTTTTTGTGTAAGCTTCTGAACAATAACAGTCTATTATTACTATTGCACTTTATCTGTTTATTTATTGTGTATATATGGTCTATAGACACTAAACTTTTATCTCCTGTTATGTATTATGTTTACATATTCTGTTGTGCTGCAGCAAGCAAAAATTTCATTGTCCTATCTGGGACACATGACAATAAAACTCTCTTGAGTCTTGAGTCTAGAGAATGATTTAAATCCTGAATGGAAGAAAGGACTGGCCAATTTGCCTTCCCTTAGGCTAATTGTTGGAGTAAGCTGTTGTATAGCCACATTAGGTTGTAAACTGGACCAAAACTCCCTAATGGACTTTGCATTCAAGTGTGGCTGAGAAAGGATTACAGTTTGAGGTGAGATTTTTGGTCTTGTCAGAGTAACAGTTTGTGTATCTCAGGATTCTCAGACTGAATGTATGTTGGAGATTTTGAAGAGGAATGAGCTAAGGTTATGTAAGGAAGTGTGACGTTAAACCAGAACCTTTACCACTGCCATAGATCCAAGACCAAGATGGGCCACAGAGAAAAGGGGAGGGCTGGGACTTGCATAAAAAAAGCACAGACATGATGTGATGATGGCTCTGTGGTGTCATGAGTAAATTATGGGTACGTATTCAGGGATTTGTAGATGGAGACTTCTGGTCATCTATGTGAGATGGAGATTAGTTGGTCTTTCATTTTAGAAAATTAGTAAATAGGTGAAGAGTTGAGTAGCCCTTATTCAGCACCTTCATAAGCCGTTAGCACCTCAGCACATTCAATATGATCATGGCTGATCATCCAAAATCAGTACCCCTGCTTTCTCCCCATATCCCTTGATTACATTAGCCCTAAGAGCTAAATCTAACTCTCTCTTGAAAACATCCAGTGAATTGGACTTTGACTAGTCAATGATACCCACCATCAGCAACCACCCAGCCTGGATCTTCTGCACAGTAACAAATGAGTCTACCATCTACCTCATTGGTGACCCTCAGACTAATTCTGATCAGACTCTGCTGGCTTTACCTTGCACTAAATTATATTTCCTTATCCTGTATCTGTACACTGTAAATGGCTCGATTGTTATCATGTATTGTCTTTCCGCTGACTGGTTAGCACGCAACAAAAGCTTTTCACTGTACCCCGAGTACAGGTGACAATAAACTAAACGGAACTGAGAATTTAGACCTTAGAGATACAGCGCTGAAACAGACCCATCGCCCTATCAAGTCCGCGCCAAATAGCGATCACCCCATACAATAGTTCTATCATACACACGAGGGACAATTTATGATTTTTACCGATGCCAATTAACCTACAAACCTGCACGTCTTTGGAGCATGGGAGGAAACCGGAGCAGCCGGAAAAAACCCACGTTGTCACAGGAGGAAGGTACAAACTCCGTACAGACAGCTCCCGTAGTCAGGATCGAACCCTGGACTCTGGCGCTGCAAAGCAGCAACTCTACTGCTTTGTCGCCCAGAGGGAAACGTAAAGATAGAATACATCCAGTGATTGAGTGGTCCGACCACAGTTACCCTGTAGAAGTCCTTGCGCCCCATCTGGGAGGCCTCAGCATCGTGGAGAGCAGCGGTGGGTGGTCCCCATGTATTCTAGGTAACATCGCGAGCGAGGCAACAGACGTGTCTTGTTCTTGGGTTCTTGCTGAAGAGCCTGCAATGAAAATGTCAACACATTCCACCCGGCCCACTGCATAATGAGATTTGTTTTTCTTTAAATAGGACGAGGGCTGATGAAGAGAAACCCGAAAATGTGGAGAACTCAGGGGAAGGCTGCATCTCTGGAGGAGAGGGAATGGGTGACGTTTCGGGGCGAGACCCTTCTCAGACTCAACTATGGTCGAGTCGAATGAGAGTGACTATATTGTTTAGAAAGAACTGCAGAGTGGAAAAAAACGGAAGGTTAGACACAACAGCTACCGGAGATACTCAGCGGTGTGAAGGCAGCATCTATGGGCGAAGGAGTAGTGACGTTTCAAATCGAGACCCTTTAGAGCGAACGGGGGATGATTTCCATCGCAAAACGGGAGGTACAGCAAGGGTGAAATACAAAATAAACTTCCTCTCCATTAGCCATACACACCATACCTCATACTTTCTCAATACCCCCCTATAATTATACCACTTGTATTCACAACAATTTCTTCCCCCTTCACTTTCCCCAAAATTTATTTAAAAATCCAATTCATCCACTACCATCCCCCACACATCACACCCTAACATTAAAATCCTCTACCCCCAATCTACACATAACCAATATCTCATTAACTTCAACAACCTTAATTCAAG